>CM060964.1:308430627-308933127 GCA_030765045.1 Tenodera sinensis
GTCCTAGAGCCACTTCCTGGAACTTCATATGCTGAAATGCTCAAGAATATGAAAACAGATGTTCCACCTGAAGGGATTTCGGTGGAAAGAGTTACTAAATCGAATGATGGTACCGTGCATATTAAAATCAAAGGTCCAGAGGTGGGAAGACGACAGGCCTTCCGGGAACAACTTACTACAAAAATGAATAATCTGGCTAAGGTCAATCTACAGTCAGTGACACAGACAGTAATGATATTAGATATTGACGAGCTTGTTGATGAAACTGGCGTTAAAGAGGTGATTGCCACTACGCTTGGTAAAACCTTGGGAGACATATCAGTTAAATTGGCGAATAAGCCCAATAGCAATGGCGTTCGATATGCATTTGTTACTACCGATAAAGTTTCGGCCCAGCGGTTGCTGGCGCAACACCGAATAGGTTGTGGTTGGGAGAGATGGAGGGTGCGTGAAACCACCCGTCTGCCCAGATGCTATAATTTTCACCGATTGGGCCATATAGCCAGAGGATGCAAATTGACACCTGCTGCGGAACTCTGCCATAATTGTGGTAAAAGTGACCACCAGCGAAAGGATTGTACCAACACGCCATCTTGCTATATATGCAATGTTGAAGGACACAGAACAGAGTCGATGCGATGTCCCAAGTATAGGGCACTAATACATCAACAGAGGGAGAAAAGGGATCGCATGTATCCTGTTCAATGAAACTTCTACAACTGAATGCTGATCGGAGTAAGAGGGCCATGGATTTATTACGGCACAAGTGTACCTCTGAAAATCTACATTTTGCCATTGTGGCGGAACCCAATAAAAATATGACGAAATATAGTTCTAAATGGTTTACAGACAACAGACTTGATGCGGCCATTTATCTACCTCATGATTCTTTTAAAGTGCGTGCCACCGGAGGTGGAGACGGTTTTGTATGGATAGACATTGGTGATTTTGTAGTGTATTCGTGCTACATTTCTCCAGCGTGCAATATTGACGCTTTTCAGCATTTTCTGTTTGCTTTGACCACCAGTTTACAACAACACCGTAGGCGTCTGCTAATAGGTGGAGACTTTAATGCTAAAGCACACTGCTGGGGCTCCCCAATTGAGGACAGAAAGGGTAGTGCATTGGCAGAATGGGCTGGTGAATGTAATCTTATCATTTTAAATGATGGGGTGCTGCCTACTTTTGAAAGAAATGGAGGTTCTTCCTACATTGATGTGACCTTGTGTAGTGTGGATCTTAGGAACAAGGTACGGAATTGGAATGTGAGTGATTAGGAAAATTTATGCTATCATAGAAGTATCTATTTTGAAGTGGTGATGTGCGTTCCATCTCTATCGTCTTCCTGTAAATCTATGGGCTGGATTTTTCGAAACGAGAAGAAGGATCAATTGTTGGCACATCTTGAGGAACAAATTAGTTCCAGCTTTCTTCATCAAGCATATGGAATAGACCAGGCTATCTGCAACGCCTGTGATTCAGTATTACCAAAGAAATACTTTTGTGGTCGCCGCAAAGGAGTCTATTGGTGGAATGATGACATAGCTGATTTACGGAGGCAATGCAATAAGGCTAAACGCCGCCTTACTAGAATTAACAGACGTAATGTCGGCTATGATGAAAAGCAACTTGCCTTACGTACCTATAAGGATTGTCGTAATGCTCTTAAAGGCGCCATTTTTAAAGCGAAAAGAGATGCCTGGAACACTCTTTGTGCAGAAGTTGATGAGGATATTTGGGGTGTAGGTTATAAAATTGTTACTGGAAAATTAGGCTTACGTTCGCCATTAGTCCTCAGCGATGAAGAACAAGTCTTGATAGCCAAAACTTTGTTTCCTGCACATGCTTTACTCATTTGGCCGGAGATTAATGTTCCCATTGTAACTATTCCCACTTGTACCACTGAGGAGATTCGCGCTGCAGGTCGTCGGATCAAGTCTGGGAAGATGGGAGGCCCGGATGGTGTTCCTCCAGAAGTTGTGAAGCTCCTTGCTATAGAGAAACCAGAGTTACTCCTTGACATCCTTAATTCCCTAGTAAATGGAAACTTGGAAGGTTACTTCTTATTGAAAAACCTAGTTCACGAGGAGGGAGTAAGTCTTACAGACCAATTTGTTTGCTTGATGTTCTGGGTAAACTCATGGAACATATACTGAATAGACGTTTAATTGCTGAGATTGAGGCAGGGGATGGATTTTCTCCTCGCCAATTTGGTTTTCGACAAGGATTGTCTACCATAGATGCTATTCACGCTGTGCAAACATTTGTGAACGACGCACAGACCCTCTCTCCTATGTATGTTGTCCTGGTGACATTGGATGTTAAGAATGCCTTTAATTCAGTACCGTGGAAAGGCATCATTGCTGAACTTAGGCGACGTCAAGTCGCCCCTTACTGAACTAGGCTTCTTTGTAGTTATCTCCACAACCGGATAATTCTGGTGGGTGACACCAAGAAACTGGATATGACGTGCGGTGTGCCTCAAGGTTCGGTTTTGGGACCCACTCTGTGGAACATTTATTATGATGTCCTCCGAGTGCAGTTGCCATCGGGAGTTACCTCTCTTACTTACGCCGATTATTTAGCCCTTCTTGTATCCGGAGAATTCCGCGAAGAGGTGGAGGATAAGATAGAATGGGCTACACACCAAATTGAAATGTGGATGTTGCGAAAGGGCCTACAGTTGGCTTCACAGAAGACGGAACTTGTCATTCTGGAAGGGAGACGTTCCTTACGAGAAGTGACTGTCAATATTAGCGGAATGTCACTGAGGTCTCAAAGACAACTGCGCTATCTTGGTCTTCAGTTTGGCCATAACATGAACATGGGTGCACACCTTAAATATGTGGTGGGTAGAGCAGAAAAGACGATCGCTGCTCTGAGTCGCTTAATGCCCAATGTCGGTGGTCCCAAACCAGGTACCAGAAAACTCTTTGGAAGCGTGGCAAATTCCACCCTTCTTTATGGTGCGCCTGCTTGGAAGGACTATATATGTAATAAAGCAATATACAGGACTTGGCTAGAGCGGGTACAACGGAAGGTTGCACTACGTATATGTAGTGCCTACAGAACAACCTCAACGAAGGCACTACAGGTTATAGCTGGGATCATTCCCATACATCTATTAATCCAAGAACGCACTCATGATGCGGGGGCTAACTCTAGGGGACACAAGATCTTGGTCCGAGAACAGACCCTTCGACAGTGGCAGATGGAGTGGACACAGGAAGTGACAAAAGCTCAATGGACTAAGCTGCTGATTCCTGAGCTAGTCCCCTGGATATCTCGGAGACACGGGGATGTCGGATATTTTCTGACCCAATTTTTGACTGGTCATGGCCGTTTCAAATCATACCTGCACCGCATGGGGCTGGTCGATAGACATATGCTCATACAGCACTGAAATTGACACTCCGGAGCATACGATCCTACACTGCTCCAATTGGACCGCTATTTGCCACAGGACATACGCCCAACTAGGCAAGACTGTCACATTGAACAACATCTTACTTCTAATGCTAGAGTCCCAGGAAAATTGGCGCAGAATTGATCAAATGATTACTTCCATCCTCCGGGCGAAGGAGCAAGATGCACGTATCAACCAACCTTGACGTGGCCTGCACTGCCGAACATGTAATGGCTACACAGTATGCTGACCATCTCTTCCCGATGTAATACCGTTTGGTGGTTCCAGGAAGAACTTCTCATGGCCTATCGACTGTGTCCCTTTCTTTGAATAATAGCCTCAATGTGAATAATTGTAATACAATTTTGAGCAAATAAAAAAAACTACTACCACTACCACTAACACTACCACTACCACCACTACCACCACGACCACCACGACCACCAAGACCACCACGACCACCACCACCACCACCACCACCACCACCACCACCACCACCACCACCACCACCACTACCACTACCACCACCACTACCACTACCACCACCACTACCACTACCACTACCACTACTACTACTACTACTACTACTACTACTACTACTACTACTACTACTACTACTACAGCGATGAGTGCATATTAAAACGAAATTGCGTTATTTTGCGAAAAAAATGCGAAATTCCAGCATTTTTAACATAAGAAACATAATCTAACTTAACATAAGAAACTTTTAAGTTCATTCCTGTGAATTTTTACATTACAAAAAAGAATAAAGTAAAACTCTCCATTACAAAAGTATTGAAGTAATAGCTGATGGTTAAGAACAGTTTAACATAGTTGGAAGTTGACCATTTTGTCATTAGTGAAGTGATGGTCTGGATAGATTAAAATTCTTGGCAATTGACCCTTTTTTACCTGACCTTAGTTCCCTGAGTTTGGAAGTAAGAAAGGGCAGCAAATTCTCAGAAAACTAAACGCTTTACACTTAGGCTTTTCATTGTTTTCTTGAAATATTACTTCTTAAGAGTACTATAGTACTGCCAATAAAACATAAAATTAAAGTAATAGCACTGTTTTGTAATTATTGTAGTTTCCACAATACACAACATCATTCTGAACTGTAGTATGCTAAAATGTATATTAAATACATTTAATATAAATATACAACTCTAAAACTAACACAGCGAGGAATGTGCTATATAGTGCGAAAAAGCGAAAACAGACTAATTTCCCAAAATGAAGAGAGAAAACTTCTTAGCTGGTGTGGTTTGTCACTCATTCTTATGATATAAATATCATACACGCATTGAGTAAATGTACAACAATTTTATTTACAAAGAAACACAATTAACAGTACCTTAACGGTACTCCGGAGTCAGAACCGCGCTAGCATACGGCTAAACGCTAGCGTACACAGATGGGTATGTGAGGGGCTTACCTAGGTGAGAGGGGCAGACAGGAGATAGGTGAGAGGTTTGCCGGAAGGCCGTTCTAGCAAGGCCATCTCTAAGTAATAAGCCCGGATATGCGATTTGTGACGTCACAACGCAAGGCTGACGTTCCAAGCAATTCATACGGAATAAACACATGTTTTACAGCATTTCTGTGCTGGAAGAAGCGTGCATTGATTTATATTTTCACATTGCGTATTACAAGTAAATGTGTGTTAGTATGTTAGTAGAAAACATGCTTTGCATAGTTGTTAATGGCATAGCATGCTTGTTACCCTCTCAATGCGAATATATCTCCAGTTTCTTTTTCTTTTGTTCCTTGTTTTCCTGTAAATAATACCGAAGTATCTTGTTTAATAATGCAGTAGTTTTTCAAGAGGATGTTGGTTATTACTTTTATTATTTTCCTCGTCAAAATAGCACCCGTTAACTCGCAATCACTAGCATTAAAGTCAGCACCGATATTATTAATGTCACATGTCTCAGCTCCTAAATGTAGAATTAAGTTTCTCTGGTTTTCTACTTTAAGAAATTCTTGTTCATATGTCTCAACAAATTTACTACTTTTTCGGGATCACCAAGCATTTTCACCTTATCTGATAAATATTTTAAATGCAAGCGTTTCTATCAGGATGAGGGGTTGAGAAAGTTGTCTGAGGTAATCAGGATGGGGTAAAGGAACAACATTGTAATCACGTAACTGTCTGTAAGCGGCTGGGGGAGTATATTTAATTGACTTTTGACTGACCAATTTTACCTGCTCTTCTAGAAATTTAGTTTTTGGATGTTCTGTGGAATCTTCATCCATGTCCTCCCAACATTCCTTTAAAATGTTGGCGGCCTGAAGTAGTTTATGTTCTCTTTGTTCACTTGCTATTGTGATTATGAACCAAAAGAGCATCAAATTTAGACCATTTATCCAATATAATTTGTTTACCGAGAATCCATTTAAACTTGCTATTGCGTATTACAGTTTTACCCTATAGAACCTAAATAAAATTGGAATAATTTTTAATGCTGCCACAATTTTACGAATTTCTTCCGTATCAATTTTCACAAAAATTACATCGTTTTCTTTTATAATGACGGCGAATCCCTCTAATTTCAGGCCACTAATTCTATTTTTAAGGCTCTGAAAACCAACAATTTTGTCACCTTTGAGCCATTTACGAAATGCTACTGCATCACTTTCCAACATTCTCCTCGTCTTTCTTCCGGATCCCTACGTTTGGGTGCTGGTTTGCATGGGCGTCGCGAAGGGGGGAGGGGTTTTGCCCCCCCCCCCGGATGTTGGTCTACTTAATGTGCAATCGATTACTGACCATTAAACTACTACCAGAGCGAATAGAAAGAGGTAGTGTGATCACTCCACTGCTCTTCCATATGATTATCAGGACCCTCTAGATTAACGGACCTGACCCTGGCATCCCAGTTGTACAAAAATGGTGTCGGCTGGTGGGAGTGATATCTGAGGTATTTCCACACGCTGTTTTTCGTATTATTTTCTATGTCTTCCAGTTATTGTTTGTTATAATAATTCCTATGTAACTTTGTCTTCATATTAGCAAAGCGAGTGTGTCAAAAGTTTTATTTGGGCAGTATAGGGAACGGGAATAAATCTAATAACGTGTTGACTGTGCCGTGTGTTTAACCACGTGTTCATGTTTATTGTGTTTCATCTAAGGCTATGGCTACATTAGCCGTATAGTGTGTTTAATTTATCAGTTTGCAAGTACAATTTGTGTCACGATTACAGTGGTGAGTGGTTCTTGAAGAAAAACTGTTCCAGTAGTGTATGTTATTGTTGCCATACTACAACCTAACCTCAAACATGACAATGCACCGTAAATGTTGCATTCCCGGATGCAAATTCAAAATCAGAAACTTACAGTTAAAACAAAAGGTAAATTACAACGTAAAGCTTCTAAATTCAGTATTTAATTACTATAAATTGCAGCGTTATGTGTTAGTTGCCGTTGTATATATAACATGGTGAAGTGTGAATAGTAAAAGACAATAATTTCGAGTGAACTCAATTAGTGGCATCTGTAACACCAACAGTTTGTTTTATGTAAGTAGTATGCTGCATGAATTTATACATTATCTTTTGTGTTTGTAAAATTTAAATGTGTAGCTGTAGTTTAGAAGAAATGTGTTGTGTTGCTGCGTGTAAAACTGTAGACTATAGCAAAGTTTGGTAAATATTTACAAAATCGGCCGCTCGAGAAAACGAATGAAACATAGTGCAATGGATGCAGTTTTTATTGCTGATTACGATCTTGTAAGTTTTATTGTGCGCTCAAGCTTCGTGTTTTATTTATGATAAAATTTCGTACGTGCGATGAAGTGGTTTTATTTCACTTATGCGGCGGATATTTAGCTAATAAATGTGTATAAACGAGTGTAATATATGATTGATTAATGCATTTACGTTGAAATGATTGCATAAACACTGCCCAAATTGTAAATATTTCGATAACAGGACCCTGTCACCCCACTCATATACAGTTATATACTCCTACAGTTTTACCCACTAACCTAACCTAACATAATGTTGCTTTACAATGTTGATTTAAGACTACGTATTTCATATATTTCATTTACAGTGCTGTTTTACGGTTATTATTTTTAATATTTCATCTGCTTTTGTGGATTCCCCCTGTAAAATAAAGTGTCATGAAGTGCTGAGTAATATGTTGTTGCAAACTGAGTAATCAAAAGTTTTCAGCAATAGTAAAAGCAAATTTCCAACCTAAAGCTTTTGAATTTAGTAGGTATCTAATTGTTCTAAATGGCAGCATTTGTATATCAGCCATCCAGTATAGTATGTTTGTGTAGGTATATAACATTATGTACAAATGTGAAAAACAGTGTAAACAATGACTAATAATTGAGTCAGCTCAATGTCAACACTTCTGTTTTATTTAAGTAACATGCTGCTTGCAGTTTTGTCTATCTTCTTTGTAATTTGAGTGTGTAATGAAGTTACATAATGGCATATAGACCTGTAGATTGCATGAATGATATTTAAGGTTATATATTTCATTGCCCATGGGTTATCGTTTAATATTAAATGTCATCCTTTTTTGTTTACTTGAGGTTATGTTTAAGACAGTGTTTTTGTGTTTAATACAGCCCATATTCACAAAATAGGCGTGTTATTATACAAAATTTTTAGTTCACTGCGTTGAAATCTTAGCCTGTAGACGAGTTGTTTATAAGTAGTTCCCACCACATAGGCCGCCATCTTGAATCACAGTGTCAGGTCCGGTATTTAGGAGGTCCTGATGATTATACAAGAGCTACCTGGCGCCCCCGTCAGGTGGCAGCAAAGTCGTTAGTGTGGGTATTTACAGCACTTTTCGCTGGGCATTACATTGGAGTATTGTTGTGTATGGTTGCACTGTTTGTTACAGTGCGATGAATTGTGGTTAATTTTTATGAAACTGTGAATTTATAGAAATAATCGACATGCCTATGTGTTTTGTGCCTGGTTGTAGATCTGGATATGACAAATCTAAGGGTAAACATTTCTTTACACCTCCAAAAGATAAACTCCTGTTTTAAAGGAGAGAGGGCCACACCCAGAAAGGACAAGTGCCTTTCTTCTAATATTTACGTGTGTGATTCACATTTTTCATAAGAACTTTTGATAAAGGTACACAAGTTTATAGTTAATGGAGAAAATATTGAAATTGCAAGGCAAAGATGGAAGATAATGCCTCATGTAGTTCCACATCGTTTTCCTAATCTTCCTAAAACTTATTACGGCCAATAGACTCCCGTAAGCCTCCTTCACAGTGACTCTAAAAAAGGTTTGGAAGAAATACCAATTTAGAAGACAGTGGGAATCATGCAGAAGGCCTTCGAAATACGAATGTTAATCTTCCCCTCGCAGGGGATACCAGTAGACATTTTAGTAACAAAGTAGGCCTATTAAAGAAAAGGTTAAAGCAACAACAGCGTAATATAATTAGACTAAAATGCCAATTGAAGGTAGTCAATGCAAAGATTCAAGTACTTGAAAGGAAAGTAAATGGAAATAGTAGCAATGTCGATGAATCTGATGGAACAAAATACCTAACTGAAAAACAAAAAATTGTTGTTGATACAATTTTAAAAAGATCAAAGGCGACTAAAAAGAAAGGTATGAGACATAATGAGATATATTCCATCATCCCTCTACAGTGGATTTTCTCCAGTTGCATATGTTACAGTCAATTATGTTCCAAACCAATTAGCAATATCATCTGAAGGCAATTGGGAGTATAGGCAAGAGCTGCCTTTAACATCATTCGTTAACCAAATGAAGTTATTAGCAAAGGAAATAGAGAGCCATAATAGTGGAATTACAAGAAATATAGAAACCGAAGTTAAGGACGAAATTGAGATTGAGGAACCTGATATACCAGAATGGGAAAACAGTGTACCTGAAATTACTCAGAAAGATATGGCTAAGGAATGTCTGGTATATCACTTGAGTGGGTGTATAGTAAATAATTGTTCAAAGCATGTGTTAATTTACTCCATGGCAAGTGTGCAGATTTCCCCTCCGTATCGCTTTTAACTACCAGACAATTTATGCCTTACTTATCCCTCTAAATCTGTATATGGCATTCTTCCGCAAGTAGAGAGGGTTTTAGCAGAGAAACTATCAAATGAAAGTGACTTGTGTAGGGCGATATATTTTTCGATTGTTGTGACAGTGTTAACCAAATTAGTGTTGCTTCTGGAATTGGGTGTTGTGAGAAACATTTACTGGATCTTGTCCCTAAACTAATTCCGCATTACATGAAGTGTCGCTTCTTTTTTCGCTTTTATTTATTGCAATTCAATATAGTGTAATACACGATTGAATTCAGTCAAAGGTAAACAAGTACATATAAGTAGCAAAGACAAAATAACAAAACATTTATAATAATAATAATAATAATAATAATAATAATAATAATAATAATAATAATAATAATAATAATAATAATAATAATAATAATAATAATAATAATAATAATAATAATAATAATAATAATAATAATAATAATAATAATAATAATAATAATAATAATAATAACAATAATAATAATCATCATAATCATAATCATAATAATAATACTAATAATAATAATACTAATAATAATAATAATAATAATAATAATAATAATAATAATAATAATAATAATAATAATAATAATAATAATAATAATAATAATAACAACAATAACAATAATAATAGTAATAGTAATAACAGTAATAACAGTCATAGCAGTCATAGCAGTGATAGCAGTGATAGCAGTGATAGCAGTGATAGCAGTGATAGTAGTGATAGTAGTAATAATAATAGTAATAATAGTAGTAATAATAATAGTAATAATAGTAATAATAATAGTAATAGTACTAATACTAATAATACTAATAATACTAATAATAATAATAATAATAATAATAATAATAATAATAATAATAATAATAATAATAATAATAATAATAATAATAATAATAATAATAATAATAATAATAATAATAATAATAATAATAATAATAATAATAATAATAATAATAATAATAATAATAATAATAATAATAATAATAATAATAATAATAATAATAATAATAATAATAATAATAATAATAATAATAATAATAATAATAATAATAATAATAATAATAATAATAATAATAATAATAATAATAATAATAATAATAATAATAATAATAATAATAATAATAATAATAATAATAATAATAATAATAATAATAATAATAATAATAATAATAACAGTAATACAGTAATAACTGTATTAGCAGTAATAGCAGTAATAGCAGTAATAGCAGTGATAGCAGTGATAACAGTGATAGTAGTGATAGTAGTAATAATAATAGTAATAATAGTAATAATACTAATACTAATAATACTAGTAATACTAATAATGATAATGATAATGATAATGATAATTATAATGATAATGATGATAATAATAATAATGATAATGATAATTATAATGATAATGATGATAATAATAATAATGATAATAATGATAATAATAATAATAATAATAATAATAATAATAATAATAATAATAATAATAATAATAATAATAATAATAATAATAATAATAATAATAATAATAATAATAATAATAATAATAATAATAATAATAATAATAATAATAATAATAATAATAATAATAATAATAATAATAATAATAATAATAATAATAATAATAATAATAATAACAATAACAATAACAATAACAATAACAATAACAATAACAATAACAATAATAATAATAATAATGGTAATGATGATGATGATAATAATAATAGTATACAAAGAAGTGATTAACCAAGTAGTAGAGACTATGCACAATGAAATATTAACAGATTACAAAAGAAGTACCTAACACTGACTTTTGATTACTGAACTTTTAACCTATTTAAAAATTCCTCTAATGAATAGAACACATTATTAACTAAATAAGTTTGTAAAGCAGACTTGAATTTAGTGTAGTTTTCACACCTTTTAATTTCTGCTGGCAGTTTATTGTAGAATTTTGCACCAGCATAACTAGGCAGCTTTTCAAACTGACTCAGTCTGTGCATTGTAATAGACAAATCATTCTTATTTCTTGTGTTGTGGTCATGTATGTCTGAATTTGTTTGCATCGGAAATTTGTATTGTATCATGTATAGTATAGTTTTATATAGTTTATTATATATAGTTTAAGGAAATAAGAAAGGAGTTACTATCATAAAAGGCTGCAAACTCATCCCGGAAATTGTTGAAAGCTACTAACAGCTGATTTCAACATTGGTGAGTACATTTTTATCTGTAGAACAAAATAAAAGTAGCTTGTACTATTCTTGCAGCAAAGTTAAGCTTTCATTCACAGGAAATTATATTTTACTTTATTCCTTTCATGCCATTTTGCATTCTAGTGGTAATATTATTGAATTGGATTTCTCTGAATGGCTTTCAGAATGTGTATGCATGAGTTAGTCATTGTTAAACGACACTATTCTTCTGCTTTGCTACTTTTCCAGTAAATCTCCTGTCGATCTGGGTGACTCAGTTGGTTAGACACTGGCCTACTAATACCAAGGTCGCGGATTCAAATCCGGCCCAGGCCGTTGGTTTTTCAGTGTGCTTAAAAATGACAGCTCCATGTCAGTAGATTTACTGGCATGTAAAATAACTCCTGTGGAACAAAATTCCGGCTCACCGGCGACGCAGATGTGATCCCGGCAATTGACAGAGTCGTTAAACAACAATTTAAAAAAATGAATCTACTGCTAAACGCTAGTGTTCGTATTAGTATTGTACCGCACTACCAATTGCGCTGCCATCTGTGCGGCGGAACACATCAACTACAGCAGTGATCGCACTTCTCCTTTTATTCGCTCTGCTACTACTTTAATTTTAATGTAAAGATCAATTTTTATTTAGCACAAATTAATATGGTTACATGCAACAAGTATTATAAATTTTGACAGTAAAATAATGAATTAATATTATCTGATTGCAAATTTCAAACATGTACCCCCCCCCTGGAAAAATGTCTGCCGACACTCATGCTGGTTCGGAAGTCAGGTAGGATGATACATTATAGAAAACAGCGGAAATTAAAATTTAAAAAACTATTTTGTTTAACGACGCTGTCAATTGCCAGCATCACATCAGCGTCGCCAGTGTGCTGGAATTTATTCCCGCAGGAGTTCTTTTACATGCCAGTAAATCTACTGACATGGAGCTGTCGTTTTTAAGCACACTTAAAAACCATCGGCCTGGGCCGGGTTTGAACCCGCGACCTTGGGATCACTAGGCCAGCGTCTAACCAACTGAGCCACCCAGACCGACTAGGAAAACAGCAGAGGGGCATGGATTTTCAGTAAGTTTAGGAGTTGTTCTGGATACTACAAAACACTTCCATCATTTCGCGTACCAGTAAATTCCTTCACTATGTGCTGTTCAGAAAAATGTTTAATACATACCACACCTGGTTCATAATCCCTGTGAATAGCACGTACCCACTGCTCTCTCCTGTGTGGATCCTGTGGAAACGAAAATACTGTAACATACCTTTCTACACTTGTTTTATAGTTTGAGGTATAACCCGGCACATAACGCTTCCTAGGCAGCTTGTATTAAAAACTACACCACTTTGTAATTCAATTTTTCGTTCACTTAATTGTTTACTGACACGTTGTAAGACACAAGCAACTTCTTAGCATTCCAACCACGCACTGATGTGTAGCATTCCCATAATAAACAAATAGGTGATTAACATAAGCCTCCCATGATGATGTCATTAACGCAATCTCTTCCCGTCCCCAGGCCTGTTTAGATAAAGATGGCCTTGGTCCTAGCCCTGTCACAAGCAGGCAGTGAAACGCCAACTAATCTCACCTGTTTTAGAACCGAACGGATTGACTTGTAAATTTTGTGTTTGCTATCTTAGCTAAATATAGCTGCTCACCGGTATCATCTGCGAAAAAAACGGTGCTAATTAGTTTTATAAAATAATTGTCCTGCGTTAAAACTATTACAAAACTAAGTCAATATAAAACGATTAAACAGAAAAACAAGGGGAACGCTCAACCTACTAGCGTCCCCCAAAACTACGTCCCTGACAGAAAGTCAACACATACTGTTAATTATATAAAAATAATAGCTTTAATCCTCCTTCACATAAATTTGCTGTTTTCAACAGTCTAATTTATAAACTGATAACATATACCCATTAATAAGGAAGAATTTAACAGAGATTATGAACATATAAACACGACATTAATTAATGGTTTTACTGCAGAATTTATTCACAAAAAACTAGAGAAATTTCATTATCAAAAGGCTGTGAATGAAGCCTCCACTCTCAAAAAAATAGAAGATCACTATAAATATTGCAATGGACCTCTCATGGGGAGGGACGCGAAGACAGGAGTGTGTAAAGCTCAGAGGTGAAGTGAGTGATTAGGGTTTAAAGGCCCGTCGACAGCTAGATCATTAACGCCCGTCAGAGGTGAAGAGGCACTCGGGAGAGGGTTAGGGAGGTTTTGGTAGCCATCTCGGATTAAGAAAGCATGCTAACCCTGAGTCGGTGGATTAGCCATTTTATTAACCAGCGGGTTCGGAAAGGCCGAAGCCCCGGGCTAGTCTTAAGATAACACAAACTTACCTTCTCAACGGCAGACGTTGTAGCGGTGATCGATGTAACATGTACCAGACGTGATGGACGTAACAGACCATGAAGTGCATATTGCCCGCGTTAATAAATCCCCTGCCTACTTTGTCAGCATTATGATGTTATGGATACTTGACCTGGATTAGCTTTCAACACTTTACGATCGCTTATGTAGTCCTACCGTGGTGTTCGTTACTGACATGGCCGTTACACCTCACCCTGAACCGGAAAAATTCCGACCTCGAAATTAATTTTGAAAAAATGTGATGTGCTGCACTCACATGACTTTCTCTACTCTTGTACAAACTATTTGTACAAATTCTTATTCCTATATCAGTAAGCTAAAAATGATGGTTCTGGCCCTATTAGCATATGAATGGGTAACCGCAAATTGATTACACGTGTTTTTCACACCCCATTCCCTTTGTCGGTGAAAAGCCGACAAAGGGGCGACCCTCATCACTCAGATTACCACAGATAAGGGTTGACAAGGGTTGACAGGTTAATTACCCATGTTAACATATGTTTAACATGTGTTCAATTATCTAGCGGCATTGACTTCAAAGGGGGGAAGCCGGCGACAAAGGAAATTCGCCGCTATCAAAGTAATTTCGCCGCTTTATAGGTGGGGTGGTGCATGCATTCATACTGACACAATTCTGTGTTAACAAGTTAGATAATCATCAGACATATGTTTAATTATGAGGCGGTATTGACTTCAAAGGGTGAAAACCGGCGACAAAGTAATTCCACTGCTTAGACTGGGGTATGGTACCGCTCATAATGACTTAGGCTATTTTGCATGTCGTGGGCTCTCCTTTCTGATTGCGGTAATAAAAGAACACGTGTCAAAGACCGATTAAAATTTAAATCGCTAAATAATATGTACCCTACACATTAATTAAATATAGCGCGTGAGTTTGATACAATTTGCGTACTTAGTAATGAAATAACACTACGCGATTCAAATTTAATTTGTATGCCCTTTAATGTTATCCTTACAACAGATGTATAAGGACAAAATATCATTTTTAACAAGCAACTCACCCCAAGTTGATGGGTTGAACAGGTTGGAACGAGTCTAGCGCCGGGCGCCACTCTGTCGAAAAAATATCATTTGAAATACTACCTTTAAGAGAAAGAGTGTTCACGCTAAGTGGAAAGGCGTGTTATGGTCCCCCAGTTTGGAACATCGAAACCCCTTTAAAAATCTATTACCTGAGTGTGACAAAACACGACATAGTGGCGCCAGCCCGTCGCCTACCCGAAGGCTTTCAGTGTATATTGGATGGGGTGAGTTGAGTGTGGAACATCGAAACCATTTTAAAATCTATTGCCTGAGTTTACCACCCACCGCCATTCTGTCGACAGAAATATATTGTTTACGCCTTTATTAAAATGGATAGGGTGTATACTAACTGGACAGACGTGTACCTTTTGAAAATCAATTATATATTTAGAATTAACTACACAAGCCGATAATATCCAGAGAAAAAATACACGTTCATACTTGTTTTTCCATCTCCTAGAGGTATCTCCGCCCCCTCAACATCTTTAGGTGGGAGAAATTTCTTCTAAGCCAACCAAAAAGGGATACAATCATAAAGAATCTGAAAAAATCAAATAACCAATCATATTAATTCATTTCTAACATACTACGCATGCGCTGCTTTTGCGTTTTGTCATGCATAAAATCATTTTTATATACGCCTACAACTCAGCTAGTATAAAAGGCCTGAAGCAAGCCCTAAAATTTCAGTCTAGCAAGGAATTGAATTGTGTGTTTTTGTGTGCTCGCAAGTGATTTGGTGCAATTTATCTTCGCTTCAAGTGTAATTCTCATCTCATCGAAAAAATGGCTGGTAAGTTTTAAAAACATATCTAATTTATTCAAAGTTCCTTTTCTTTGCTGTGATTAGATGCTGAGTTTCATAATTATTTTGGAAGATATGACGATTTTATTCTTAATAATATGAATATATAGTATGCTTCCATTGTGCTTAAAATTCGTGCGAATCACTTTATTTAATTGTTTTATACGCTCAATAGCAGTTTAATGCTAGATATTCAATTAAATGTGCTTTAATATATTAATTATTTAGAATTCTTTTGAATTAAATCGAAACTTCACTCTCTTTCATATTGTGGATATTCGTATAGTCTAAATTACAAGACACTATATCATTTTCTCTAGGAAAAAATAGTGTATAAGTTGATAAATACAGTAAGTAGTGTAAGTCTGTACAGAGCTGTCTGAACATGTGCAGTAGTAAGAGTGGCGACATTTGACTTTTCTCATTTTCTTCCAATATATATATTGCTCTAGAGGCTTTATATTTTTACAACAGAACATAAATATTTCAGTGGTAATAAATCTGTTTATTGTATAAAGTTCAGTCTTTAAGGAATTCATTGATTAGTGAAGCTTAGTTACAAGGAGTTCATCTATTTAATACTCTAGCATAATTTAAAGAATAGATGTGATACATGACAAATACTAAATAAATAATTGTATTATAATATAACGAATTTGTTTAGGAGTCCTAGAATGTAATATAATTTTATAAGGTTTTAAATATGAAAGATAATACATTTAATCTTTATTGTTTTAGCATACTGGTGTCAGCAAGTGAAGGAGGCGTATAAGCAGCTGCAGGCGTTAACGTATGCTGCGAGTCTTAGGGCTTTGCGCGAGGATTCGAGCCAGCCGATAAGTCAGCGATTTCCACCCTTGACCAGAGTCTGGACTCATAACATGCAGGAAGCACTTCGTCTCTCCTCTATTTTTACAACTCCTGAGGCAAATGGTAAGGATATTTACAGCAATGAGAGTATGCTTTATTATGTAAAAAATTAATAACTTCGCATTTTAATTATTATAGTTAATATATTTATTTATTTATTTATTTATTTATTTATTTATTTATTTATTTATTTATTTATTTATTTATTTATTTATTTATTTATTTATTTATTTATTTATTTATTTATTTATTTATTTATTTATTTATTTATTTATTTATTTATTTATTTATTTATTTATTTATTTATTTATTTATTTATTTATTTATTTATTTATTTATTTATTTATTTATTTATTTATTTATTTATTTATTTATTTATTTATTTATTTATTTATTTATTTATTTATTTATTTATTTATTTATTTATTTATTTATTTATTTACTTATTTATTTATTTATTTATTTATTTATTTATTTATTTATTTATTTATTTATTTATTTATTTATTTATTTATTTATTTATTTATTTATTTATTTATTTATTTATTTATTTATTTATTTATTTATTTATTTATTTATTTATTTATTTATTTATTTCAGTACCACTCCCGCAGCTTGAGGACATTCCAGCCGAGTAAGATCTCACTGGAAATGTGGCGGAGGGAACTGTGAGGGTTAGCGGTCCAGCGACCCCCTTAACATTTGACCCCACTCCGTCTTGGTGTGGTAAGCACTTTATTTGTTCTTCATTATTCAATAGTAGTCTCTTATACAAAAGCTGTATTTCTGTTTCATTGTAAGTTCTACTTATTATTATTATTATTATTATTATTATTATTATTATTATTATTATTATTATTATTATTATTATTATTATTATTATTATTATTATTATTATTATTATTATTATTATTATTATTATTATTATTATTATTATTATTATTATTATTATTATTATTATTATTATTATTATGATTATGATTATGATTATGATTATGATTATGATTATGATTATGATTATGATTATGATTATGATTATGATTATGATTATTATTATTATTATTATTATTATTATTATTATTATTATTATTATTATTATTATTATTATTATTATTATTATTATTATTATTATTATTATTATTATTATTATTATTATTATTATTCCAGGATTGCCGAGCTCGATTCCACGGATCCCTACTGACGGGTGGGAAGTACCCATGTTAAGGTACCGCTCTATCGCTGGGCTGGGAGCTAGACCACCCTCATCCTCTACTCCCATGATAATTCAATCCAGGAGGGATTCCGCAACAGTGGATTTAGGTAAGTACTTCCACAAATTATTTTATTTATATTAGTCTTCATACAAGAAGTTCTTATTATAACACACATATACAGCACAGGCTCTACCATCATCATCATCATCATCATCATCACTTTACGCTTACATACTATTATTAGTATGATTTCTTCTTAAGCGTTAACATTAATATTCATATTCCAGCACCCTCATCAACCCAGGCTGATCATCATTCAGTGGCGCGCTTCGGTGGTGGCCCGATAGAGGAGGCGTGCAGCACGAGCACTGCACCAGTACCTTCAACTTCTTTCGCTGATGGAGCGAAAACCCAGAAGAGGAAGGTGCACTTGGGAACGAACCCTTGGCTATTAAAAAACAAAAGGTTAGTGCTAATAATTGCCAGGCGTTAGAATGCACGGTTATTGAATCTGCATTCAAGGGACGTATTTTTAGTAGTAGGATTCTGAATACATTAGAAATACTTGATACCAGTGTGTTTTTGAACGAGTGCAGGGGTCTTGTGATTAAAGAAATGGAAGACATCTTACGTAGAAACAGGGGCTTTCATATTTGATCCATAAACCTGACGAAGATGTGCAAGCTTCGTCATTCTTTAATTCCAAGACCAAGCTCATCCTTGTATCAAGCAATCTTGATCAGATGTTCTCTTCAATAGCCGGGGACATTTTGGAAAATATTTTGAAATTCGAGGCGGGAGCTTCATCAAAGTCTTTGTTTGCTGTGCATGCCTTGGTGATAAGTTCTTGCTTTTATGATTCGCTGCGTGCAGCGTCATACATAGAACTGCCTGAGAAAATCCAGAGGAAGAAAGCTGTAACTAACATAAAGAATTCGGACGAGTGCAGCTTCGCATGGTGTCTGCTAGATGCAAAATACCCCGTTAAGCATCATGCAGAAAGAACAGGATCGTACCCCTTTGAACTGCTTTTCAAAGCGTACAATTATGAAGGTATTGACTTCCCGGTGTCTTTACGTCAAATTGAACCCTTTGAAAGGCAGAATAAAGGAGTATCCATTTCTGTGTTTGGTATGGAGGGGAATGAAAACATTATACCTCTATATCAAACATCAGAAATAAAAGAGCAGCATATTAATCTGCTATATGTCGAAAATGAAGAGAAGTCATATTACTGCCTCATTAGAAGCATTTCCAGGGTAATTAGAGCACAGGCTACCAAGCATGCGAACAGAACATGGGTATGCGAAGCATGCATGAGAAGATGCAGCAGCGAGAAGCTTCTAGAACAGCAAAGGTTTAGATGCAATAGGTGTCAAGTACTAAAGATGTCGCAACAGGATGAGTTCATTGAGTTTAAAGCATTTTCCAAAAGCGCTCCTGTGCCCTTTGTTGTTTATGCAGACATTGAATCTGTTCTGGCTAAGGTCCACTCTTGCGAGCCCTCCGGCAGTACGAGCTGGAGCCGAACTATTCAAGAGCATGAGGCAATGTCTATAGCCTTAAAGGTGGTATGTAGACATGATGAGTCATTATCGAAATTCTTCATGTTCAGAGGTCCTAATGCAATTGATGACTTCATCAACCAATTGAAATCAGTTGCTGATGAAGTCATTGATGTGTATTCGACATTTGTTCCTATGCGGATGACCCCTGAAGACGAACAGAGTTTTAATACTGCTTCTGAGTGTCACATATGCCTTAGGGGTTTTGCGATGGGTGAAACGAAGAGGCGTGACCATGGTCATATCACAGGGGCTTTTAATGGGGCTAGTCATAACAAGTGTAATCTAAATCGAATGGTCCCTCACTTCATACCTATCTTTTTCCATTGCCTGTCAAATTATGACAGCCATTTCCTTATAAGGCACCTGGCATATGACGATAAACCTATTTCATGCATTGCTCAATCATCTGAAAGGTATTTAGCATTCACCAAAAGGTACAGGAACATTCAGTTGAGGTTTCTGGATAGTTTTAAATTCCTGGATGATAAGCTATCCAGCGTGGCTGACATGCTGGAGGAAGATGATTTTAAACTCACGAGAGCTGAATATCCTGTTGCGGAACATTTTAAGCTTGTCACCGTTAGGGGTGTCTTCCCATATGAATACGTGACATCCTGTAGTGTATTAAGTGAGACCAAGTTACCTCCAAAGGAGGCTTTCTTTAGTACACTACAGAATGAAACTATTTCCGACGATGATTACAGGCATGCTGAAAAAGTCTGGGATACCTGTAACATTCAGAATCTCGGAGAATACAGCGATCTGTATTTAGAGACAGATACACTGCTCTTGGCTGACATTTTTGAGAAGTTTCGAGATCTCTTGCTGGATATGTATAACCTCGACCCAGCGTGGTTTTACACATTACCAGGACTTGCTTTCGACGCCATGTTGAAATCAACAAAGGCGAATCTCTCTTTAATTCATGATAAGAGTATGCTGTAATTCTTCGAGTCTGGAATTAGAGGCGGTCTGTGCACTGTGGTGAAGGGCTACTCTAAAGCCAACCACAGGTACATGCCAAACTTCAATCAGCATGCACCTGTCAATTATTTATCGTATATGGACTTAAATAATTTATACGGGTGCGCCATGGTTAAAAGAATACCCTACAGCAACCTGAAGTGGCTACACAGAGCAGAAATTGACGCTCTCGACTTCACAAAAATCCCAGAAGATTCCGAAACGGGATGTGTAATAGAAGAGGATATTGAATATCCAGCCCATGTCCATGACGCTCATAACGAGCTTCCTTTCTGTCCTCAAAGTGCGATACCACCAAAAGGGCAATACAAGAAACTGCTGGCAACACTAGAAGATAAGAGCAAATATGTCTTGCACTACAGAGTTCTCCAGCAGTGCATAGAACAGGGCCTAACTGTGAGACATATTCACAGGGTGGTGTCGTACGACCAGTCTAACTGGTTAAAGACCTACATTGACCTGAATACGGAGAAAAGAGCGCAAGAGAAATCTAAATTCGGACAAAATTTATGGAAGAAGATGAACAATGCCGTATATGGCAAATTTATTGAGAATGTACGCAACCATTCGGACTTCAAAATTGTGTCAACATGGAAGCAGGCGAGGAAATTAGCCGCCCGTAGCACGTATCTCAGGTCCATAATATTTGACGAGAATCTAGTAGGTATTGAGTTGGCTAGAGAGGAAATGCATATGAACAAGCCAGTCTACATTGGGCACGCTATCCTGGACCTTTCCAAATTTGTCATGTACGATTTTTTTATAATATCATGAAGCCTAATCTGAAGGATTTGAAGCTAAAAGGTGAAGCTTCCTGGTAACTTATCGACCGTTGTCGATACTTGTAGTTCGGCTCCGACTATGCTCGAACACGAGACTTTAATCCAGGGTATACGCAGGTATATTTTATATAAATCACCCAGAATAACTTTGGAGATTGTTGGTAATCCTGTAGGAGTACATCTTCACGTGGGCGATAGGCAGTTGTTTTGTGACTGAAGAGTGTTGTTATGAGGTTCATTTCCTTTAACTCGTTGGTGACGTATGTATTGCCAACGCTGGAAAATTTAAATCAGCGGAAGTATGTGAATGATTACCAGACTATTTATTCTCAACTCTTTAACACATTTCGGGAGTTATGCCGACTTCCAATATATATATATATATATATATATATATATATATATATATATATATATATATATATATATATATATATATCGCAGAGCAACCGCAACTCACATGTGTACACAGCTAAGTTCTCCACCGATCTGGTAACGCATACTGGCGTCCCCACGCTAGGGAAAAAAAACGTTCCTCCCGATTTCAAATTTCATGACGTCATCAAAAGAAAGCCTCGCATCCAAAATACTATTTCATTCCTTTTCACAATTTAGAAATGTCCCTTTCTATTAAAACATGTCCTTTTTTGAATTCCGAATATATAGTTACCTTTCTATGATTAAACAATGTTTTCTTTATATTTTATTAAACATATCACGCGACTTTTAAGGTTGGCAGACCTGAATTTTGACCATGAATTTCAAACTAGCTTAGTTTTTCAAACGTTGGCTAACCTTAAATTTTGATGGCAATTTCAAATTATGTGGTATGACGTCATGACTTGTTAATTTCAAAGCAATAATGCATTTATCCTATAAATTTAACGACTATTATTTACTCATATTTTGCTCACCTTACAACACTTCCTATTCTATTATCTACCTATGTTATTACTCAACACTTATCGCAAATCTCACATCCGGCAATTAAATTAAAACGTGTTTTTATCAAGCCCATTCGATTTGAATCTAAATTTCGGTATCAGATTTGACTCTGAATTACATGGTTACAGACTCTTTCATTTTTGAAACGAGTTCTGATATCTATGAATTCATTAAAGATAACCCCCAATATTTCGACACTTCCAACTATCCAAAAGATAATGTGTATGACATTCAGCAAGCCAACAAGAAAAAGATTGGCTTGTTCAAAGATGAATTGGGCGGTATGGTCATGGAAGAATTTGTGGGATTGAGATCGAAGTTGTATGCCTACAGATATACTGAACAGGTAGTCAAAAAAGCAAAGGGTATCACCAGGGGAGGTATACAAACATTGAGCTTTGAAAACTATTTCGAGTGTCTAAAAGATGTTAGTTTGAAATTCTATTCCAAGCAGAAAACTTTTCGGAGTAAAAATCACAAAATTACAACTATTGAAATGAACAAATTGGCGTTGAAAGGGGGAGATGATAAGAGGAAAATGGTGGAGGGATCTCTTTCAACACTCGCCTGGGGTCATTATTCCCTTAAGCCTGGTGATTGATAGTACTTTCCTTGTAAATATTGTATAGTGTAAATATTTTATGTTGTAAATATTGTAGATTGTAAATGTAGTACATGAATTATCCCTCTTGCTTGCATATATGAACTTGCTCTTTTCCGTTTTTTGTAAATGTGTTTTTTAACTTTATTTTTTCCCTCAATGTCTGTATATGAGTGTTTTTCATAAATATGTAGTTTATTTTCATTTTTCCCTCAATATTTGTATTTATGAGGGTTTTTTATAAATATGTTGTTGATTTTCATTTTCCCCTCAATATTTGTATATGAGGGTTTTTATAAATGTGTTGTTTATTTTCATTTTTTCCTCAATATTTGTATATGAGGGTTTTTTTATAAATATGTTGTTTATTTTCATTTTTCGCTCAGTGTTTGTATATACGAGGTTTTTTTTTATGAATATACCCTTTATTGTGGTTTTATACTTTACAAATGAAGGAGATTATATCAATAAAACTCGTTTGATTTACATACAAAAAATGTTTTTATTAAACATTTTGGCCTACATTACACTAAATCCTCTTTATTGATCCACTCACTATCAGCAAAACCATACCACTTTACAAGAACTCTGTTTCCTCGTCTACGTAACACTTTTTCTATTAAATAAGTATTCGGATAGTTTTTTTGTAGCTCATGTCCATAAAAGGCTCCCTTTATTTCCTCGCCATCCTTGTCCTTTAATGTGTATGTAGCAGACCTAGAACGTTTCACTCGAGCAACTTGAAAGATTTCAACAGACCAATTGGATTGAAATCCCTTTTCAAACTGCCCTTTATGTTTTGATACCCTGACATAATCACCGACACTAAACTTCTTTGCGCCTCTCTTTTCTCTTCGGTCTTGATTGTAGTTGTATACCATCAAAAGAAGATCATTATTGTTTACTTCACTAGGTTTCATCTTGATAGTAGAATGAAAAGTGTCATTGAATTTTGTAATGATCCTGGGTAAAAGGTCTAGCCACCTGTATGAACCTTGAACTAAAAATTCGCGATACATCATATTCTTTAACGTTCAACTGCTGCAGCCTTTACATTAGTGTAGGTACTGTAGTGGTTAATATTATACTTCAACATTAACCTTTTAAAGGACTTATTATAAAATTCTTTCCCATTATCGCTTTGAATGTTCCTAGGCGGAACGTCCAATTCTTTTAGTATATTCTCCATAGCTCTTGCAACACTTGCCCCCTTCTTGTCCTTTAAAGGTCCGGCATAAGCCTTTTTAGAGTAGAAGTTGATTGCGATCAGGATGTATTTGAAATGTTTGTTGATTCTTGCATACGGTATCATTTCAACCAAGTCAATTTGCAGCAAATCATTGAGTCCTTTGCTTATAATTTTACGTCGTAAGAAGTTTCTTCTCGCTGGTGTGTGAAGTTCTTTAGCGATATCCTGCTTGGCTGTCATGCTATAATTCTAGATGTTTTCAGCTCTCGGATAATTTCTTCAATTCCTTGGGTATGGCTGCTATTATCAGCGTCTCTCGATGCGATGAGTAGTCTCAGCCTATTAACTAATGTGTTAGGATTTCTCCAGAAAACGTAGTCAACTCTCTTATCCGGGTGATGCTCCTTCCACATCAGACCTAGACCTGAATGGGTTTTGAGCAGAGGACGTATTATATTCTTGTATTTATACGTTCTTCTAGATTTCAAGCGACCCTGACTGGTATAAATACTTCTATGAAGAAGAGTGTTTTGCATAATTTTAGCGTAAGTATCCAAATCTTCGCTGCTGAATGCAGACATCTGGGGCACACGCTTAAAGATGAGTTCCTTCAAGCCACGAGTACACTTATATGTTTCATCATCTATAACTATTTCATTATTTATAAAATGAATATCTTTATTTCCGAGCATATAACGTCCATCCTGATATCTCACACCGTATAATGTATCAATGTGCTCTTTCTCCTTTGACCGAACTTGCTACAGGTAAGTAGAAATACTTGTAGATTCATCCTCCTTGTTCTTATCTGCTGTCATAACTGATTTCTTTTGGACACCCAAAATATCCTTGAGAGGGTTGGTAACTGGTTTCAAAGCTTCCGACATTACATGCTGAGTTTCAAATTTGAGTCCTTTTAGTATCCGTAGTTTTTGTTTCACAGCCTTGGTATGTCTAGCTACAGACTCTTTAAGTCTTATGCTCTCACTATCCATCTTGAAAATGAAGTCAAATAGGGGATTACATTCAATTTATAGTTTGCCCTAGACTAGTTCTCAGTGTATCAATAGCCTTAAGACTACTCAACGTCACTGTCTTTAAATGGTAGATTGTTTCTTCTAGCCTTGATACTTCCTTCACCGTGATTTCTTCCAAATTTCTAACTTTCTCGTTGCATGTGCTCTGAAGTTCTGTTTTCTCTCTATGAAATGCTGCTGTCAGTTGCTTAATAGACTCCTTTAGAGTTTCTGTCGCTTCTTTTGTGGAATCTCTCTTATAGTATCCAGGCTGTTGTCAGTCTTGCTCAAATCGCTGGTTACCTTCTGCAGTCTCTTGCCTATTTGTACTTCAATCTCCCTTGGCAATTCCTGTCTATACTTGTTGTGATTCTCCATAGTCGTGTTGACATTTACCTCTAATGCATTAAATTTATCATTTAGGGAATTGCCTTTTGGACTATTCAATGTTTCTGTCTTTAAATGATTGATTGTACCTTCTAGTCTTGATACTTCCTTCACCGTGATTTCTTCCAAATTTCTAACTTTCTGGTTACACATGTTCTGAAGTTCTCTTTTCTCCCTATCAAGAGCTGTAGCCAGTTGCTTAATAGACTCCTTTAGAGATTCTGTCGCTTCTTTTGTGGAATCTCTCAGAGTATCCATGGTATTGACGGTCTTGTTCAAATCGCTGGTTACCTTCTGCAGTCTCTTACCTATTTGTACTTCAATCTCCCTCGATATATATTTATTTAACTGTTGGCGTGTCTCGTTGGATTTCCGAATAATCATAGCTCTAGCATACCTTTTATTTACAGCATCTGTATCTCCAACGGGGTCTGCTATATCAACGATTCCTTTCTTGTCGAATACAATGTTACCATTCTCATCTATCGGCTGCATACGGGATTCAATATATTCGACCATGAACTTTCTATTCGCTACATCATTATCGTGAACTGGATCTAGTAATACCTTCAATCTCACGTTGTCAATAATAATGTTACCTTCATTATCCCTCTTAAGGATGTATCTTGAACCCATTTCATTGATCAGAGCCTTAACCATAACCTCAATTTTATCAACATTTTGCTGTGAAAAATCACGCAACCTATTTTCGAGCGTGTCTACATATTTCTTGGTTGATGCGTCATTATTATCTTCAGGATCGTGAACGTTGCACAACCTCTTGTTCTTGAATTGGTAGTTGCCTTTCACATCTCTATTTATTACAAAGCGATCGAGTACTCTTCTAACTGGAGCACTTCTCTGGGATCCAAACCTATCGATACTCATGACTAACTATGGATGAACATTCTCTTTTTTATCCTCCTCAATATATACACCGAAGCCGTTCCTATATCAACCGTCATTCAAATGGAATTCCGGAACTATCGCAACAAATTGTCTTCCTTCTGATTCGCTCTCCCACACAGTTTTGCAAAGATCTTTAAATTCATTGTAGGTCATGTCAGTATTTACATAATCTTCATAAATATGTTTCAGATTTAAATTATCTTGTCTGAAGAGAATAATCATGTTTGTATTATCACGAATTAAATGTTTGGGAACCTTAACATAAGATTGCGCTAGATATACAGAGTCCACATTCCGATGTCTTCCCATGCTGTAAAAGGATGCGATCTTCCCCTGTTTCTCCGTAATGACGTCGTCAAATATAAAAATAGAATTTTCTTTGACTTCAGAGGGATGCAATACATCTTCTCCATTATCGAAGGTATTCACTTCTATACCATCAATGCCTCGAAGCACTTTAATGAGGTATTGATACTTGGGTTGATATAGCGACTTTGAATAAATATATAAGTTTTCAAAGCGAAGTCCGTTCTCATGAAGTAGCATATTGAGTAATAAATTCGTCTTCCCTGCACTAGAGCTTCCTAAAATAAGAGCTCTGACACTTGAAGGGAACAGCTTTCCATGACGATCACATCTAAAGTCGCTTTCAAAGTCTAATACCTGTACTGGTAGAGAGCACTGTTGCTTCACTGGCTCCATCTTAAAAACTAACTATACTAACTAACTAACTAACTAACTAACTAACTAACTAACTAACTAACTAACTAACTAACTAACATGACGATCACATCTAAAGTCGCTTTCAAAGTCTAATACCTGTACTGGTAGAGAGCACTGTTGCTTCACTGGCTCCATCTTAAAAACTAACTATAGAAGTATCTATACATGATGTTTATATACAGAATGATAAAAGGACGAGCCAGCTAAATAGTTAGTTTTGGGTTAGTTTAGACGACATAGGAAAGAGATAAATAGGAGAACATGCGCGAAGAATCAATTAGTATATCATGGGAGCCAAGAGAGGAAGGTCGTTACCTCATAAGCGTGGCTCCGGAATTCTTAATTCAATAATTAATTCGCTTCCCTTTGAAGCTCACTTGCCAGGATATAGATATTGCGGTCCCGGCACGAAATTGGAGAAGCGCTTGCTTAGAGGAGACCCAGGAATTAACCAATTAGACGAAGCCTTCAAATCTCACGACGTTGCCTACGCCGAGCACAAGGACACTGCAGCGAGAAATATTGCTGATAAGATCTTGGCAGAGAAGGCTTGGAAACGTGCAAAATCTTCAGACTCGACTTTGGGTGAAAGGATAGCGGCGAGGATCGTAACTGCAATCATGAAAGGAAAGGTTGCATTGGGAGCAGGAGAAAAGAAGAAGAAGAGAGGTGGATTCTTACCTTTGATACCAATCATTGCAGCCTTAGGTGCTGCGGCTGGAGGTGCTGCTCAAATTGCTACTGCCGTCAATAAGAAAAAGACTGCTGATAGACAGTTGGCGGAAGTTGTGAGACATAACAAGGCAATGGAAGCTAGAGGAAAGGGACTTCGAAAGAGAGGTGGTAAGAAGAGAGGTAAAGGAGGAATTTTACAAATGCTGCCTCTAATGACATCTTTGGCTGCCACATCTAAAATTGCCAGCAGCTTAAAAAATAAAAAATCTAGAGGAAATGGTTTAAAGAAGTCAAAAAACTGGGGAAGAGGATTGTACATATACCGGAAGAAGCCCTAAGTGACATTGATATAGAGCTCTATGCCAGGCGTTTAAAATTACCTTATTTTAGAGGAGTATATATGATTGATAAGCTTTCCTTAATACCTCGTTTTAGAGAGAGGATTATTGTTAACCTCGATACCTCTGATAAGGAAGGAACGCATTGGGTTGCTGTTCGGAAGGATGGTGGTCTCGCATACTACATTGATAGTTTTGGAAATTTGAAACCTCCTCCTGAGATTGAAAACTATCTGCGAGGTGTTAAAATACTGTATAATATACAGAGATATCAGAATTTTGGTTCAGTCATCTGTGGGCACTTGTGCTTGCAATTTCTAGCTTTGTAGAGCTTCTGTCAAGATGAGCTACACTGTTACAGTGAGCGGGTCAGATAATGTAATTTCATTTTATCTAAACCCTCCGCTACACTTAGATTCTTCAGGCCATTATGAAGTTGCTCTCCTTAATTTTGAAACATTCTACTCAATACCAAACATCGATGACAGCAATAATCGATTTCACTATATTCATAATGGTAAACCTAAAACAATTGACATCCCCCACGGAACCTATGAGATCGCTGACATCAATACGTTTCTAAAGGATAAACTAGGATTGGATGATGAAGTCTTCTTCATAAGGCCTAATAATAATACAATGAAGAGTGAATTTAAGTGTCCTTATACGATAGATTTTTCCAAGCATAAATCCATAGGATCGCTTCTAGGATTCGCTAATTCAAAGATAATTCCTGGTGGAGTAGTCTCGGAATCTGACGATCTTGTGAATATATTTAAAGTAAGCATCATACGGGTGTAGTGCAGTATTGCAACAGGTTCTTTCATTGACGGTAAAAGCGGACACTCTCTCTGCGAGTTTTTTCCCTCTGTACCACCAGGTTACCACATCTCTCAGGAACCCTCAAACCCATTATATCTACCAGTCATAGATACAAACTACATAGATCAAATCACCATTCAAGTAGTGGACCAAAACGGAAAGCCGATTAACTTCAGAAACGAACTTATAACTACAAGACTCCACATACGACGGAATGGCAATAAATATCCCCGCCCAGACGGCCCTTTATTGCCTAATTCTACATGACAAAGTGTTCACTTATAAACCTCTTTCCCATGTAATGCAAACAACTATATAAGTATCTATGTAAAAAAGTCTGGAATACCATCATTTGTTGTTTTTTTGGAAATTTGAAAGAATGTAATATAATAGGGTAATTTTGGAAATGTGAAAGTAATAAATGAAGTATATAGGTACTATGACACTCTTTTATTGATCTTATTATACATTTCAAGCATTTTCTTTCTCCCTTTCCTACTCCCTGAAAAATTAGTTGTCCCCGACTTGAAGAAATCATATAAATTGTTGAGATGCCTTTCGATATATGGCTCTAGACGTTTTAGATTTCCTAGAGCCTTAATGCTTAAAGATAGTACATGATTATTTAAACAAGTGTTTATCAAGCGGATAGGATTGTCAATATATACAATAATATTATATGCATAAATCACATCATTACAATATTCAACATGCGTATACCTTTTTTCTTGCTGTAGGTAGCTTTCAATAGCGGATATGTTTTTAGATAATATATTCCAGTCTGATTTTGTTATATAAACAAATGAATGATCACTTTCGCACTTTATGTAGAGGGAGGGAGTGTCATAGTACAGCCCGATGTTCACACTCTGCGATGATGATATGCTGACGTCATCAAGCATTAGTATCTGGTTCTCCATTTTCCGCTGATGAATGTTGGGAATCTTCAATGAATAAAACGACAACGTGATCGTCGTCAAGAATTCTCCTCTTGCAGCTGCGCTTCTGATTTTTCTGCAGAGCCTCGTTCTTCTTCTTCCTCTGCGTTCTCCGTGTAGCCCTATAACATACAAATCAAAATAATCTTAGAAGCATTCTAAATTGACTGCATTCATACGGTTGTAAAACAAATGCATGCATTAATGAATACTTTCTTTGTGATAAGCTACTATATGAAAATAATTGGTACCATCCATACTCACTTCAAGGTCTTGCGAGTTTCTGGCTCCCCCTGTGGTGAGTCAGCTGGAAACGCCTGGTTTAGCCAGTCCTCAACCCTCGAAGTACTGGCCTCAGGAACATTATTATTAGAGCGTACTGAAGCTATATAATCATCCAGAGACTGCGTATCACGATCTGGGATTGGATACTCCTCTATATCGACATCACGTTTCTCAGGATCTAGTCTGTAAGAAAGATTTTTAGGTCAGCCACCGTTGAATAGCTTTAGAGTCAATATAGGAACATATAACTGTTTTAAGAATTTTGACTTACTCAAGCTTTCTCTTTCTGCTATGGTAGGTTTCACAGCGCTCATTGCAGAGGAAGAATGAAGCCATGCGATCATGCTGCGACGGGTTGGTGCACAGTACTGTATGCATGTAACCGTTGCATGTCTCTGTATCACACTCCGATACATGCTTCGATACATACACATCAACTTCATCAACGTCACTGAGAACTTCATTAGTATGATTTTCCCTGAAGTAATAAAATATATCGAATTAGTTATTATTTAACATACGCATACATAGAATTACATTATAGAAGTGAAATATTACTTACAGTTTTTCTCTTCGATAAAGGCCGCAGTTCTCTGTACATACATCAAATGTTGACATCTGATCATGGTACGATGGTTGATTACACAATATTGAATGCATTAAACCATTGCATGTTTCGGTATGAAAGTATGTGTAATGAAGCGAATCCTCGGCACACTCAACCCAGTAGTCATTCACATCTGATGTACGAGCAGCGTTATCACTAGCCATATCGAATATCACTGAATATAAACTCAACAATAAATGCTTGCAGAGAGGCTCCAGAGGCAGTTCGGGTCGAACGGGGGGACAGTGATTGCCCCCCGCCCGAGTGTCTCGTCCGCAGTACCGAGCCGTTGTACGGCTTAACCTGCGCAATGAGTTGGATGTTCTCTCTACGGGGATTTTTGTCATCAGGGGTTTTTATAGGTACAGGAAAACGGGTGGGTGGGATTTATCCACGAGCTGGCAGTGCGCGGCTTCTGGTTGGCTGGCCAATCAGGTGACGCGCTCATTCCCACCAGGGTTCTGGCCATCAGTCACTCACTGAGAGGTGAGCTGAATAGGTAATTTACTCTGTTTTGGATACAGATTGAACTGTCGCTTTTCCCATCTTTGAGGTTATACCGCCGGACTTAGTAAAATGCTTGCAACGCAGAGATCACTGCTTATATACACAGCAAGCCGTTTACACGCTCAAGCAAGTTAATGACGTCACGCAAGGGTGGAGAGGGGTGATTGCAGGTCGCTACTTGTTGATGTCGTCACGGACAGGGAGGTGTGTTGTGTGAGGAGACTCTCGACCCAACGGGGAAGGGGATAGCGGACCCGTTCTAACATGTTTTGACGTAGCCGACAGAGTGGCGCCCGGCGCTAGACTCGTTCCAACCTGTTCAACCCATCAACTTGGGGTGAGTTGCTTGTTAAAAATGATATTTTGTCCTTATACATCTGTTGTAAGGATAATATTAAAGGGAATACAAATTAAATTTGAATCGCGTAGTGTTATTTCATTACTAAGTACGCAAATGGTATCAAACTCACGAGCTAGATTTAATTAATGTGTAGGGTACATATTATTTAGCGATTTAAATTTTAATCGGTCTTTGACACGTGTTCTTTTATTACCGCAATCAGAAAGGAGAGCCCACGACATGCAAAATAGCCTAAGTCATTATGAGCGGTACCATACCCCAGTCTAAGCAGTGGAATTACTTTGTCGCCGGTTTTCACCCTTTGAAGTCAATACCGCCTCATAATTAAACATATGTCTGATGATTATCTAACTTGTTAACACAGAATTGCGGCACGCGCCAAAGTACCTTACCACAGGGGCGGGTGTGTCAGGATGAATGCATGCACCACCCTACCTAGCGGCGAAATTACTTTGATAGCGGCGAATTTCCTTTGTCGCCGGCTTCCCCCCTTTGAAGTCAATGCCGCTCGATAATTGAACACATGTTAAACATATGTTAACATGGGTAATTAACCTGTCAACCCTTGTCGACCCTTATCTGTGGTAATCTGAGTGATGAGGGTCGCCCCTTTGTCGGCTTTTCACCGACAAAGGGAATGGGGTGTCAAAAATACGTGTAACCAATTTGCAGTTATCCATTCATATGCTAATAGGGCCAGAACCATCATTTTTAGCCTACTTATATCTGCATCGTGTTAGTTGAGATACACATTCGTACAAATTATCTTATTGCTTATTTCCTTGTAGGTGCAAGGGGGAAGTTAGAATACAGAAGGCTTTAGTGATAGTCAGATCTTTTAAAACTTTGAGATTCTGTTCTCTTCGCACACTTACCATATAAAAAAATGAACAACGATGATCCACTTCACGAAAGTTTTAAGTTTTCCGAAACTGACACAAATAACAAGGAATATCTCCGAAATGGTTCACCTTATAAGAAAATTTATCAAGACATAAATTGTGTATTTTAGTAAGATCTACGTTTTTTGTTTAGTATGATTTGGTCTATCTCTAACGGTTTACCAGTTATACAAAAGTCGTCCAGAGTAGATACGACTACAGGGGCTATAGCCAGAAAATTCAAGATATACATTTCATTTGTCATCAAAGTATATCAAACATATGGCATTTTAATCAAAATCGTTAGAGCCATTTTCAGGAAAATCAAAATTTTCGGAAAATGTTCCATGTAAAGAGTAGTTTAGGGTGGGGGCTATTTTCTTCAGAATCTTCGTGTCGCATCCTTGAAAGAAATTAAACCTAAACACACACTTTGCTTTTTAAGCGACTTTTCGTTTTTGAGTTATGCTTTCCATAGACTGACAAACACGCACACGGACACACACACACGCGCGTGTGCGCCCGGACCTTTTTCTAAGAAGTTGATATGTTGCACTCACATGACTTTCTCTACTCTTGTACCAACCATTCTCACAAACTCTTATTCCTATACCTTGTACGTGTTATTTGACATAAACAGTTACAGAAAGGAGAATATTAGAATGCAGTAGGCTTTGAGCGCTAGACAAACCTTTTAAAGCTTTGAGATCCTGTTCTCTTTGCACGCTTAATATATATATATATATAAAAATGAACAATGATGTTCCATTTCACGAAGGATTTAAGTTTCCCGAAATTCACACAAATAACAAGGAATATCTCCAAATGTATTTTGACATAAAATGTGCGGTTTAGCAAGATCTACGTTTTTAGTGCAGTATGATTTGGTCTATCTCTAACGGTTTACCAGTTATGCAAAAGCCGCCCAGAGTAGATACGACTACAGGGGCTATAGCCAGAAAATTCAAGATATGCATTTCATTTGTCATCAAAATATGTCAAACATATGGCATTTCAATTAAAATTGTTATAGCCATTTTCAAGCAAATCAAAATTTTCCATGTAAAGGGTAGTTTAGGATTGGGCAATTTTCTTCAAAATCTTCGTGTCGCATCCTTGAAAGACATTTAACTTAAATACCAACTTTGGTTACTAAACGACTTTCCGTTTTTACTTTCTCTACGGGGAAGTATTGTAATCCACCCAAAAATTCGATGTCGAGATTTCACCAGAAATATATGTTCTGAAACCCCCTGAATCCAAAAAAAGCATTTTTAGAAAAAGGTCCGTGTGTGTGTCTGTGTGTCAGTCTGTCAGTCTGTGGACAGCATAGCTCAAAAACGAAAAGTCGGTTAAAAACCAAAGTTGGTATTTAAGTTTAATGTCTTTCAAGGATGCGACTCGAAGATTTTGAAGAAAATAGCCCCACCCTAAACTACCCTTTACATAGAAAATTTCCGAAAATTTTGATTTTCTTGAAAATGGCTAACGATTTTGATTAAAATGTCATATGTTTGAGATATTTTTATGACAAATGAAATGTATATCATGAATTTTCTGGCTATAGCCCCTGCAGTCGTATTTACAATGGACGACTTTTGCATAACTGGTAAACCGTTAGAGATAGACCAAATTATACTGTACAAAAAATGTAGATCTTGCTAAAATACGCAATTTATGTCTCAATAAATTTTCTTGTAGGGTGAACCATTTCGGAGATATTCCTTGTTATGTGTGTGAGTTTCGGAAAGCCTAAAACTTTCGTGAAATGGATCATCGTTGTTCATTTTTTTATATGTTAAGTGTGAAAGACAACAGAATCTCAAACATTTGACTATCGCACAAAGCCTACTGTATTCTAGCATTCCCCTAGCACCTACAAGGAAATAAGCAATAAGTTGTACAAATGTTTATCTTAACTAACATGAAGAAGATATACGAATAAGAGTTTGTAATAATGGTTAGTACAAGAGTAGAGAAAGTCATGTGAGTGCAACACATCAGATTTTTGAGTTACGTTGTCCACAGGCTGACACACATGGGTCAATCCACGTCAAATCGAACACCCGTAAAACACGACTTTTTCGTAGGAGGTTCAAATTTTTTTTATGAACAATAGGCATAAAATAAGGAGACCCGTAGTTTTTTATTTTTTTATTATGGCTATTAGAAACTAAGCAATTTCTGCGCGCACCGTAATATAAAATTACTTGTTACTCTAAGTTCATATAGAGTTGAGAGTTGGGGTTTGGCGCACTGGAAAGGTTAAATATAAGTTTTAACAACGTTCGATCAATCATTATTACACATAAATTTTGGACTGTTTTTTGATGGTATATTTTGTAAAACCAAAAATGGATTTTAAATCGATGTGTTAAAAATCTAAAAAAATACACACGTATTCCCTGACATTTTATCCATAAAATAAGAAGTTGAAAACTATGGAGCTGAGCTTGCATTAGTGCTTTTGCTACAATTTGTTTTCTGGAGGCCTGCAATCGCACACGGACGAGTAACAAGACAGGTGACTGCAGACAGCCTGCGAATTGCCGCGTCAGCTATGCTAGTCACGAGGCTCGCGCGAGCCTCGTGCTAGTCAGATAACTTCTTCTTACTAAGACAGTACAGTCCATGCAGAAAAATGTCTCCCCGATGTACCTTCTTTCTGATACTCCTGTGGCATCTGATACGTGCTTTTGAGCTTTTGAATTTTTTTGAAAAAAGTCTTCTGATGTAAACAGTTCTTTGCTTTTAGCTTCTTCCTTCATGTACGTCCACACATTTGAAAGAATTTCTCTACTCTGACTGTGTAACGTTTCGGTCCCTAATTTAGAACTTACAGATGGCATAATTGATTTACGCTATGATCAATGTCTCACAAATTCACTATATTCACTGCTTATCGCAAAGGTCTATGTCTTCAACTGCACGCTGCACTAAAAAGCACCTTTGAATTAGCAAGACATGCAGATAAAGGTCGCGCGTTACTTCTTGACGAATGAAAATTTTATATGAAAGGTTGGATGCAAGTCACTGCTCAGCTTTTGCGGGAACGTTAGCATCGAAAGAGAGCGGAGGTACAGTCTGCAGTGAGATGCACATGCTTCTGAGCTGAAGTAGTACAGCACTACAAATCAATTTATCGCACTTCCAATAATATCAGCCACACGTATTATACAATATACCTCTATAACTGTTTCCACTTAATTTTATTACATTTCTTCTATTCCCGACATTTCTCCTTCGTCTTCTTCCTCGTCTGAATTGCTGTTATTTTCGTTGCATGCACACATCCGTACCGCACAAAACTTTTGCGGTCGACTGTAAACACAAACGCGACAGAGGAAAACAGAGGTGCCTGTTATCGTAGCATAAACATTTGCTGACCTGTTTATTAAGGGTAGGCCTACTCACTGGACTTCTGTTCAAGGTCATTTGTCAAGAACAAACGCGCAACCTATACCACTACCTTCCCCCTTCCTCCCGCTGTGCATGGTTTCATTCGCAGTATTATACAATATGAGCTGATGAAACAGACAAAAGCTATGGATTCGCCAGTCAAGGTCAGGGGCCAAGAACGATGGATCCAGCTGTGCTTTAAAATTACACTCCTTCATTCCTTTGTCAAAAATTGAAGGTTTAGTGAAACAATTTTCTTTCGAAGAAGGAGGTAAAGCTGTGTGTTGTATGGAAACATTAGCTTAAAATGCATATTTTAAAAACATTTTGAAGATGCTAATAGTGTACATGTAATAGTGTCAGCTAGAAGTGTTCTCTTTACTGTACTGTTGTAACGTTCATGGAACCTCAAGCAATGAACAGTTGCCGCAATGGAAGGTAGCAGAGGGAGGGACAGAGAAAAAATTGGGAGTTGCACCCTGCAACTTCCGTCACAACTCGATGCGGTAGTTTCATGCCTTGGGAGTTGGTTAAAAATGCTGCAGCATGGGAATCATCCCCAAACTGCCCGTGAATCATACTCGGCACCTACACTAAATGCAAGCTACCCGAGTATCATACCCAGCGACTACTCCAATTGGCTCTGCCAACTTCTGACAGTGCCGTCTTACCTCAAAACTACCCTGCGCCTCCACCAATTGCAACGGACCTCTCTCGGGGAGAGACCTGAAGACACGGGGCTGTAAGTTCAGAGGTGAAGAGGCACTCGGGAGAGAGTGAGGGAGGTTTTGGTAGCCATCTGGGATTAAGAAATCATGCTAACCCTGAGTCAGTGGACTAGCCGTTTTATTAACTAGCGGGTTCGGAAAGTATATTTTAGCGAGGTAGGTACAAAGTTATCCTGAGCTAAGTAGTTTAAGAAGATAATGTTGCCTCATCAAAGTCGTTGGAGCCACCCACGTCCCTTTCAAGCAACTTCACTTTTTCAAGCATATGCTTATAACTTTAACTACCATATCCCGATGAATTATTGTCAATTACATTTGTATTACTACAAGTTCGTCAGTAAAGGAATGCTCGCAATAAGCGGTGTTTAATGTTGACCGTGATACTCAATTTGTTGTTAGCTAATGCTGGATTTCTGACAATGAAGTCATTAATCCTCTTGCTCTCCAATATTTTTCACTGATGATATTGAATAGAGCAATAGCAATACTCAATTTAGACGGCTTTATTTCAAGTATATACATAATAACTACACAGTATGGAAGTTTAATTGTCATATCCTGAGGTGAATTATTGTCAACAGCGTGTATTATTACAAGTTGTGCTATAAATATAAGGCTACATGTTCGCGATATAAAGTGTTTTAGAAAAATACGAAATCTTAACCTGCATTACTATCAAGACAAAAGAATATTAGATATAATATGTTTAATCTCTTTCAGTAATATGACAACATAGAATTTAAAGTTAAGTATAGGTTCTTCAAACAAACATTAATGGATATCTCGCACGTGGTAAAATTGCAAAGTGAAAAACTTACTGCACGAAGTGCAGTGCAGTATGTCTATTTTGGCATAAAATCAGCTATTGCTTATAAGGTCAAGGCAATTATTTACTCTTGTGAGACAAGGGTTCTATGATTATAGTGCTTTTCAAATGGGAAGAGTCCTGATCTGCACCCAATGAGATACGTTTACATGCACAGCTTTGCAAGCTCATTACCCCCACTCTTCATATTTCTTGGTGTGCGTCAAGCCCCACTTAAGGGGAAAGCAATATGACAACATAGCAGGACTCCGACTGGTTACCGGCCTGGAGACGCTCAAGGACAAACATCTTCCCATTTGAAAAGCACAGTAGTAATTTCTTCAATGTTACCGGTACTATATACTGCAGCTACACGAAAATTGAAAGACCTGAAATGCATGAGCGTCGGCAGACATTTTTCCAGGGGGGGGCAAATGTTTGAAATTTGCAAACAGATAATATTAATTCTTAATTTAATGTCACAATTTATATTTGTTGCATATAACCATATTAATTCGTGCTAAATAAAAATTGATCTTTGAAAATAGTAGTTTAATAGTCAGTAGTTGATTGCACATTAAGTTGACCAACTTCCAGGGGAGGGCCGCGGCCCCCCCTTGCCCCACCCCCTTCGCGACGCCCATACTCAAATGTTCAGAAATATGACAGGTTACTTTTGTTCCACGTTGCCAGCTTTCTTACTTCAATTTGTAACTGCGTCCGTAACTTTATTGTATACTATTCTTATTTTCTGAGATTAATGCTGACATGTTGAAGTGCTAAAACTTCGTTTTGCTAACTGAAATAATTAAATCACAAATTTTGTTTATTTAATTGGAATAATGCCTTCTGTGCCTTATTTTCGAACTAATATTAAAACTTGTATATCTGCAAAGAGAAGCATATCAAAAAAACGATTTTTTGTTTGTTTTTAATTATAAAATGTTCTTTTAAATCCATTTGCCGTTTCGTCACTATTATCCCACTGTCTGGATGGCTGAAAATTAAATACAAATTAATACAATTATCATAATACTACAATATGTTAAAGTAACAATAATCTATTGTAAACATCTTACTCCTAATTGCTACGAATTTCACTCAAGTTAGCAGAACATACCAATATTACACACAAATGTACTCATATTTTATAGAATAATTCAAATGTATGATTACCTCTTCTGTTGTTCCTGGTGAAGATCAATAGCGACGGAAAACTTATTTTAGCAAAACCCAAGACATTCGCTTTTGGTTGTTTCCCATTTAAATTCCTATCTTTCCGAAGAAAGCCGAAGAACGAAGACATGCTTCACGTTACAGTTAGTTGTTCCGTAGTTATGTATTGTGTAGTTCTGTGGTTATTTCCGTCACAAAATGGAAGCGCGAAGTAGTTAACGAAATCGCTGTGAAGTTTCAAGCCCTTCGACAATGTCAAAACACAGTGTAATTCACTGGTTTAGAAAAGGATTAAGGCTGCACGACAATCCGGCACTACATGCTGCGATCGAAAGCGTAAGTCGTTGCAATAAATTTAACAATTTAAATTTGGCGTAACTGGTATCAAGGTTCTTAATAAGTAGGGCTATGCTACAATGAAGCACAAAATTAATATAATTTCCAGATTGTGTATGTGCTAAAACAATTCACATCACTTAGCGCGCCCATGTAGCATTGTGTTGCACTCCTTAATTGCACGTAATTAACAATAATTCCTCATATGGAGTTAGAAGATGTATATGCCTGAAATACAGCACTAATGCCGACAAGGGTTACGCGTTGCGGTCCACATCCAATATTGCTTATTGGGCACATGTAGCATTGTATTGCACTCCTTTATTACACAGCTGGTACTAATACACGTAATTATATTGTACGTAGCAATAGATGTATAAGCTTGAAATAAAGCTGTATAAGTGAAGTCGCTTAAAAAGGACGGTGGGTGCCCCCAAACGACTTTAATGAGGCAACACCATGTTCTTCAACCACTACTTATTAATTGAGGATAACTTTGCATCTACCCAGGATTAACTGAAAACATTTCTGACGAAAAAGCGTTTTTCGCGCATACACAATCTTAACCTGCAACTTAATCAAATTGACTAGTAAATATTGTTTATTCAGTGGTCACTTACAATAATTGCAATATGTTCTAGATAAATGAGACTATTTTCTGTTTTGAAGGATGGTTAGTGCATTACAATTATTTTGCTATAAAATAATTATGGCAGTAATTAATATTAAAAGGCCACCTAAGACGGTACCTATTAGGATTGCTAAGTTATGTTCAATGATTGTAGGTTTTGTGGACATTTCAATATGTGATATTTTTTACATTGAACAGTATACAGTTGGTATACACATTCTTCACTAGCTTCACAGCATACCTTGTTATGACATGTCTTTAGTCTTGATTTCTTTGTGCCAGCTCTAGGCCTGCAATAGCACTGTGTAATAAAATTCCAGATTGATTTTGTTCTTCTTGTTGTTTCTTAATTCCAGTAATTCTCTACATGGTGTGATTGATGGTGGTTGTATTTGGAGCCCAATGTTGTTTTCTAGTGCCTTGCATCTGGCAATTTGGAGCCCAATGTCTGATATCTAGAACGTCTCCCCAGCCAGTTCATATGCCACTTATGACAGTGCAGTTCTTAAGATTCTCAGAATATATTAATATATCTTCCTTTACTTTTTCAATTCTCTGTGGGTCACCTAAGGTCAGCTTATTGCAAATTCGGTACGCTGCAGGTGTGTTTGTGAGATCTCATTTTTGAAGTGTAGGAAGGCTGTTGTCAGTGTTATGTCATAGGAAATTCAGTAGGTCAGGAGACAGAAAAAAAAAGCATTGGTGTCTAACAAAATCTGTAATGAAAGACCCAAGAATATCTACTTCCTTTATGGATGGACCTCTTGAGTTTTATATAACACATCTACTACTTTTAGTGCACCTCTTCCCTCTTCTTCTGCCTCTTAACCCTTCCAGTGCCGAATTATTTTGCTATTTATGCCGTTCTTCCTCTAATTCGAAGCCGGTTTAGATTAGACAGTCTGGGACACCTTCAGCCCACTGACTTGAATAGCCATGATCATTAAGGCAACATGTAGTGCACTGACCATGCACTCATAGCCTGAGGTCATGAGTTCGAGTCTTGGCAACTGCAGTCAAATGTGCCTGTGGTAAAGGACGGGGAGGGCCCACGTAAAATAATCGGTGTGATGGTACACATAGATGGCTGCGGTTGGATGGAGTTTGCTTCTTTTCTTTAAAAAAAAAGTACAACGTAAATTATAAAAAAATAATTTTGTACAATTCAGAACATCTCAAATACATATGTTTAATTGGTGACAAACAGTATAACAAGAATATAGCTGAAAAAACTGTTAAAAGTATTACAAGTAGGCAAAAAATGCCTGTGCCCATTATAATGGACACTGGGACTGAAAGGGTTAATTCATTACATCTGTCCGTAACCATGCATACCCTATTCTGGCCTTGTTATTGCAGGGGCCCTAATGACCAAGTTATCGATGGGCCCTTAAACACGATGCACTCACTCATTCACTCACTCACGTTATTGCAAACTTAGATGTATCTTTTTTCTTCCCCATTCGATTTTTAGGCATTTGTAATCCATTAATAACCGTTTCCCTTCAAGCTGTATACAATTTCTTGCTTTTTCAGTATCCTCCACTGTTGTTCTAATTTCTTTCCAGGAACCCTCACTTTTGTTGTTTTATGTGCCTGTTTCCCCCTTTCCTGTTTCTTCCAATGTCTTGTGCATCCAAGTTTTTTTGTTCCCCATTTTCTCCTCTACAACCATACATTGTTTAAGTATATAATTTTCCTCTAATAGCTTTATACTGAACTATAATCGCTCCACCGTTAGATCCGCACTTGATGTAAACACAAGCCACCAACAACGAACTCGCAATACGTCGAAACCAAAGCACACCATAAAATATAGTACCTTAAATATCGGTGATTATCTGTGAGTTTTCAAGATGTACGATAACCCTGGTAAAGACTACTTAAATGTAACGCGGTATTTCTAATATTACTGAGTAAATATCGCTCTGTTGCATCATAAATACGAGGTATGAGTCCACGTGGTGTTTGTTCTGTGTTAGTCGCAGGTGATAACATCAGGTTATCGCAGAGTGATACAAGGGGCGGACCTAAGGCTGGATGGAGTATAGTGTTTAACTGCCCTTTTGGTATTTTGTCTTTTGCTTCCATTCTCTGTAGTTCTGCTAGTGCTACTTCGTTTGAACTTCTTGGTAGTGCCAGAGTTATTTTGCAAACATTTCTGTGTTTTGCATCTACATTATCCCATCCTTTTTCTTCCCACCTCTGTAGTGTGATGGTTAGTGTGTCTGCCTCATGTTCAAGAGGTCGCGAGTTTGAATCTCGCCTAGGGTAAGTTATCTGGATAAAGTTTTTTTCTGAGGTTTTCCCTTATTCTGAGAAGACGAATGTCTTGTAACTTAAGGCCCTATGGACCTCGGGCTCATTTGAGCATCATTTCACCCATTTCAGTCATTCACCGTCCGATATGACATTATGTTGGAGGACGTTACCACACACAAAAAAAAAAAATCCTTTTTCCAGCCCCCATATCTCTGTTGTGTATAACATACATCTACCACTATACTATATATCCTTTCTAGCTAGTGATTTACATTTCTGGTACTTTATTCACATGTGCTCTGATTACCGGTATTGATTGTTTCCCCTTTACTAGTACCTTTTCTTACGTTCATCTCCTGTACCACCTAGTCTTCTTCCTTGGTAGGCAATTTTCCTCACTACTTCCAACTCCATTCTTTCCCAATACCACTTTTCAGTCTTTCTAGTTTATATCTGTTCATATAGATAATGATTTTCGACTTCTGTTCATTTATTTTCAACCACCAATCTTTGCAGTATATGCCAATTGCTTTAATAGCTTTACTTAGCCACCACAACTGAAATAGAATCTGGCACTAGATCATCTGCAAATAATCTTGGTTTTTCATTACTTAGTGGATTTTTGACACTGCATCATTTACTTGTTTATTAAGTAAGACAGGTTTCAAAAGCTATTGCTCCTAACGTCAGTTGCTGTTTGACTGCGTACATTATTCAACAAGGCCTTGTCCCTGGTGGTGCTTGGATGAATCTATAGATAAGTATGTTGATAGGCAGGATTTCAAAATTGAAAACACATCATCTATTTTTCCTATATAAATGTTTTCTCGAACTGTGGGTTCTATTTTTCCCAAAATATTTTTTTTTTATATTATGAGATATGTGTTTATATGTTGTATTCGTCACTCCAAAAATGCCAAGCTACTGCTGTCTTTCTTTTTGTTTTATTTTGTTTTCCTGTATGTATATTGGGAAAACTAAAAGAAACATGAAAACAAGAATAAATGAATACATCAGGAACATAAAAGAAAATCATATAAATCCTTTACATTCCTAATAAATTATTCACTCATTCCTTTCTTAATTTTAACCATAGTGTCTTCCTGTTGATAATATCAAATACTCTTTCTAGATCAATAAAAATCATATATAACTATTATTTATTTATGCCAACATGCTTACTGTTGGTGTTTTTAAACACACAAGCTGTGTGAGGGCATTCATTCTGGCAGGCTGTCACAGTAATGGTTAGAGCACCTGCCTGTTAAGTGGAGGGTCTGTGGTTCAAATCCCAGCTGTGGCATTGAATTTTTCAGTTCCAAATCTACCTCTCAATCATATACCATGTTAAATAAGGAACAATTGAAGCTATTAACAGTGAAGCAACAAGATTCTAAAGTAAGAACAAATTAGAAACTAAAAACTAAGATAAGTGAAGTTTTTAGTTTCTAATTTGTTCTTACTTTAGAATATACCATGTTGTTTAGATTCTTAACATTACTTGCCCATCCCACAATCTTCGACACTTCACTAATGAGGGTAATACACAATTGATGTAAATCTAGTATTTTGCACGCTGCAATGCTGCCTCTGAAAGCTGGCCTGTATCCTCACGAGTGGTTCTATTCCATTCTCTAATGACCTTACACTGGGGTGTGTGGTGTGGATTGGGTGGGCAAACTCTTACTTCTTGGAAATAAGTTTAAGAATCTGGACAGACTATATGTTACCCTTTTTTATGCTTAAACATTTTACTCTAATATACAATAAACCTATAAAAGTTGTGAAAGAAACCAAGTACGTGGGTATTCTGATTCAAACTATAGCTTCATCATTTAGTCACCACATCAGAAGAAAACAGCAATAATAACAAGAGTAATGTACAGCATAAAAGATCTACAAAAGCTTCAACAGTGGGAACATGCATTTTTCTTAACTTCTTTTTTCTAATTTTGTTTCTTTCTTAAGCTGAAAACAAAGCAACACTACCAAAAATCTTTTTGGAAAAAAAAGATAAACCTTGAGCATGCTATTAAATAAAATATTAAATTTAGAACAGCACCAAATGCAGTTCATAAATTTTCTTCTTATTGTTCTTCTATTGAAGCACTTGGAAGAGATTTTCTTGGTAGAATGAATCACATGCCTGGCATTGATATTTTGCTCTTATCTTCCACCTTGGAGGACATGAAACACGTCTTGCAGATTTGAAATTCTTCCTGAAAATATTTGATGCTGAACATCCAACATTTTTCAGGTGCAGCAGCTTAGCAATATTTGTGGCAAAACTAGATTATTTGATAGATTCTTCAGGAGGAAATTTCTTTTAATTTCTTTTCTCTTTGGAAACACAAATAACAAATTCGTTTACATGCTGGCATCAGCAAGCATGAATTTTGTCTTGGGCTGTCTGCAAATTCTTTGGCTAAAGTTGTAGCCAGCACATTTTTTACTTTCTCTACTGGTAAGTAGGGGAAGTATTGTATTCCACCCAAAAATTTGATGTCAAGATTTCACCAGAAATATATGTTTTGATACCCCCTGAATCCAAAAAAAGCATTTTTAGAAAAAGGTCTGTGTGTGTGTCTGTGGACAGCATAACTCAAAAACGAAAAGTCGGTTAAAAAGCAAAGTTGGTTAAGTTTAATGTCTTTCAAGGATGCGACACGAACATTTTGAAGAAAATAGCCCCACCCTAAACTACCCTTTACATGGAACATTTTTCGAAAATTTTGATTTTCTTGAAAATGGCTGTAACAATTTTGATTAAAATGTCATATGTTTGAGATATTTTTATGACAAATGAAATACATATCTTGAATTTTCTGGATATAGCCGCTGTAGTTGTATTTACTCTGGACGACTTTTGCATAACTGGTAAACCATTAGAAATAGACCAAATCATGCTATACAAAAAATGTTGTTAGCTAATGCTGGATTTCTGACAATGAAGTCATTAATCCTCTTGCTCTCCAATATTTTTCACTGATGATATTGAAGAGAGCAATAGCAGTAATAGTAACCGCTTCTTAGAGAGCACCATATTTTTATGTTTTGGCGGTCACATCGCTCTCTCTACAAAAAATGTAGATCTTGCTAAAATACACAATTTATGTCTGAATAAATTTTCTTGTAAGATGGACCATTTCGGAGATATTCCTTGTTATGTGTGTCAGTTTTGGAAAACTGAAAACGTTCGTGAAATGGAACATTGTTGTTCATTTGTTTTGCATGTTAAGCGTGCAAAGAGAACGAGATCTCAAAACTTTAAAATATTTGACTATCGCTCAAAGCCAACATTCCCTTGCACCTACAAGGAAATAAGCAATAGGATAATTTGTACAAATGTTTATCTTAACTAACACGAAGAAGATATAGGAATAAGAGTTTGTAAGAATGGTTAGTACAATAGTAGAGAAAGTCATGCGAGTGCAACACAAGATTTTTTGATGAAGGTTTCCCATTGTAAGGATGTTGACTATCATAGTGGTACATTGACAATACAATGATAATGCTTTACAAATTTTTGACACACGTGATCTAAAGTCATATCCTCAGTATAGCCATCTATAATCTTTGCAAAACTTAAAGCATATGGAGGCGGTGCATACTGCGGACTCCAGCGAATCCTACGCTTGCCCCTCCTGTCAGCGCTGCCGAATGTGGTGCATGCATCTCACACAACCTTATGTACAGACCGTCTGCCGGTACACGCACTACGCTTGGCAACAGCGCTCTGCTTGAGCATTGGCCAGCGTTCACATGCCTTTAACTTTTGCGAGCGGTATAGTGATAAGCCTACAGGCATGAGCTACTTGGTTGAAATTGTGGAGGGATTTCCTCTTCCTCATGAACTCATATATAAGATCTCTATGTAGAAGTTAATTTACATCTTCTATAGAAGTTAACCAGTTATATACTATTTCTTCAATCTTAGTGTAGCCATTGTTGAAATGCTGAACTTTTGATTAGTGAGGGATATTCCATCATAAAGTAGTTATAGCTTTTATTGAAAATCTGGGTAATTTCTTCAAATAATTGAGCTTAAACTTAATTGCCTTTTATTCTTAAGGGGCCCTTGATGCTATTTCATATTTGTAAATGTATAATAATTAGCTTATGATACAGTACATTTACTATAAAACTTGGCCAACGGGCGCACGGCCCGTCTCCCGGACACGTACTGCATGACTTGGTTTGCAGTCCCCCGGTCACACATGCATGGGCGTTGAATTAAATCTCAAATCACATTAACAATTATCAGAACATGCCTTATCACAGATGTTGGAAATGCTGTCCATCTGCATCAACACATCTATGGTATCTTCTGAGGAAGTTTCCATTCACATGCATTAGTTTAGCTTCCAAAATAGCGTTAATTTCTCTCCTGATATTTTGTTTTAATTTTGTCTTGTGCAAGACGTCTAAGATATTCAAGGTGACTGCTCTGCAATTTTGTCTAATTTCTGTTCTGTAAGCTCATGCCGTTTCATCTTTCTTTTCCTATAACGAATTGATCCTGTCTCCCTGAATTTATTTACAAGCAAACAAACGGTGTCTCTACTTGAAACACGCATGCCAGGAAATCTTGCTTTAAATTGCCTTCTAACTTCCCTACAAGATAATGTAAGTACATACATATCATAAATAAACACTATGTTGTACTGCATACTGTAATTGATTCATTTTGAAAACACTTCAAGCAAAACTGAACGCCTCTAAACACTCCTAATGTTATTCACATGTGAACTGGACTGGAATCCAGGCAACCGCATGTGGGATTTGTGGTAGACGAAGGGGTGCTGGGGCGGGTTTCCTCCGGGTTCTCCAGTTTCCCCCGCCATTTCATTCCTCTGGTGCTCCATCTTCATTCCATGCGTCATCAGTAGAGCCCGGATTTTTATGTAATTACATATTTTAAATCCTGCATAATATTTCAATGAGAAGCAAAAATGTTGGCGAATTACATCATTTGGGACTTCCTTACAAATTTTTATTTTACATATTTTGCACGTTTCTACCTATTTTAATGTTGTTACATAAAACGTACATATTTTCTGGGTTACGTTACAATTTATTATTTTTTAAAAAATATTGTAGTCACATTATAAACTACTGTTTTCACAAGCTTTGCTGAAAGCAACGAAAATCAATCTGCGAAATAGGATGCAAGTTAAATGAAGGATGTGATAATAAGCACTTGGTCTCGTACTGATTGTTGTCCGTTTTATCAAAGCATGTGCCGCTCGACAAAGTTGACCTCCAGTGTTACGTTTCTCTTAGCGCTTTGGGCATTTTCAAGGACTGGAGAAATTGATTGTTACCATTGTCGAGGTAGTAATATAATAGCTGCGAGGAAACAAAGTGAGCCGCTGGACAACTATCAATATAGCGAGGCGATAATACTGCAGTTGGTCTCTTGCAAGTCTTAGTAAAATGGTACCAGTTGCGTCCTTGGTATCCTGCAAGTTGAATTCATGGGTGAAATTAGATAGCACCTGTACAACCGACGGAAAATTAGTAGTCTGTCAAGCATGCGCTAAAAGAATTGGCTGTTCCATGAAATCTCAATTGGAAAAACATATCAAAAGTGCTCTTCACATACGCAACAAACAACTACAGTCTTCTAGAAAGCAAGTTCTGTTGTTGACACAAATGCAACAGGAACTGTCCGTAAATTATTTTTTTAAAGACCTCAGCAGTGCAAAGGTTGCAGATAATATTCTGTGGCATAAACTTCAATTTCCTCAATTTTGTTCCTTTCTACAAAAATATTGCAAGAAAGTTATTCCTGACGAATCTACTCTGAGGAAAAAGTATCTTCATGTGTGTTATGGAGAAGCAGTTGTTCATAAACAGAATGAAATTAGAGACTCCTGTATTTGGTTTGCCGTCGATGAAACTACAGATGACGGGTTGGTACATAACAAACTAGATTCCGAAAGTCCAGCAAAACTATTTCTAATCTGTTGCAAGGTGGTAGAACAAACAAATCATTCTACAGTTGCAAGATTTGTAAATGATGGGATGAAGAGTCTGTGGCTAGAGGGTGTGTATGAGGAAAAGGTTTTAACTATGTATTCAGATGCCATAGCGTAGCAATTAAAGCTGATACTGCCCTTAAGGTTTTTTACCCGAATGCACCTGCTTGGCCCATGCACTGCAGCATGTTGCTGAAGTAGTAAGCAGTAATTTTCGCTGTGTGAGTAAGTTGATATCAGCAACAAAAAAGGTCTTCGTGAAAGCACTGCACAGAATTCAGTGCTATAAGAATCATCTCCATCATGTCCCTTTGCCTTCTGAGCCAGTACTTACAAGAAGGAAGCTGTTAACTTGTATTGTAAACATTTTGAAGGAGTCCAGTCAGAGGTGAACAGAAGTAGCTGCTTCCATACATGAATCTCAGGACATTGAAAGTGGCAAGCTCCTGTGCTTACATCAAAAGTAACTTCGGCTATTTCCCTAGCACCATCAAGACATTGGGTTCCCTTCTTCATGAATCTATGGATTTAATGGAACGTGCATCACAGAAGCTTAGTGTAGTTGCAGGAAGGAAGGTAGTTGAAAAATCCAAAGCTGTGCTAAACAGGAACCCAGGGTACTCTACGCTTGTGTCCGTGTCTAAAGTGCTAAATGGTGACAGTGTCGATTTACCAAAACACTTCTCTGCAAATCAGATTCCTATGCTAAAATATGCTCCTGTTACTTCGTCTGACGTGTAGAGAAGCTTCTCTGCTTATAAGAACATTTTATCTGATAGGAGACAAACAATGAGCCCTGAAAATATGGAAAAGTATATGGTTATTTACTGTGCGTTGAAAGAAGCAAAATACTCAAAATGAAACTGCCTGATTGTTTATTGTACATCAAGAGATAGAAAGCTGAAAATGCATCTTCATTATAAAATTTAATTATTTTGAATTGATTGTTTCACTCATTGATAAATTGGTTCAGTATTTAAACATTGCTTAACTGTCTAAAATTTAAGTAAAATAATTATGTGAAATGACTAATTTTAATAAATATAACCCAAAACACATTTTTTATTTCGTAATTACCTACTTGAAAATAAATTTTAGGTAAATTCTGACTAAAATAAATAATTTTCCTTATAGTTAATTCTTATTTAGTAAACTTTAACTCATTGTAATTAGTTTACGTGCTTACAGACCCATCAAATTACATAATTCTGGGTAATTTGCAGTCTGCATTTACATTTTGAGGTTGTAATCTTAGCATTTAGATTATTACATAATTTTACATATTTTGTTGATATTACATATTTCATTACATATTTTGATGCTTTTTGTTACATAAATATGTACACATTTCGCACCTTGATATTACATAAAAATCCGGGCTCTAGTCATCAGTGTTACTGCCTGCGGTACCGTATATAGTAAAAGTGGGTGTTAAACACTACAGAACAACTGGACTGGAACAGCTCAAAACACCTACAAAAGTAAAACTGACACACTTGTGATGATTATGATGCGCACTCAGGGAAATGTAATGAATGTCACACAGGGCGTGTGCCTGCTGGCCAAGTTTTGTAGTAAACGCACTGTATAAATATGTATACATATATTATGTACTTTTGGTCATATATTCTAAAGTGTATGTAAAATACAATTTCTACATTAAAATTTTATTCAGATTTACAAACCTGCTAAATGGTTACACAGAAGTGCATGCAGGGTGATAGAGTATCCAAAATAGAAAAAATGCAATGTATCTGGTATGATAAGTTGATATCATATGCAGCGAAAACAAATGCACACATTTTACCAAATACTGAAGTTAACAAAGCATCACCTCGACACTACAAAGGCAAAACAGCCGTAAGGTGCACAGAAGCGGAAGTGTCCAACATTGACCATTGAAAAATAGGTGAACATAGAATATCTATAGCCATCTGAGACATTATGATACCAGTTAAGTTACCAGTTATGTTTCTTTGAAACCTTACTGTTATTTCATTTTTATAAACTTTTTATTAGTTTATTTATTGAAAAAAAAAATTAAAATTATTTTGTTGTTTAACGACGCTGTCAATTGCCAGGATCACATCAGCGTCGCCAGTGTGCCGGAATTTCGTCCCGCAGGAGTTCTTTTACATGCCAGTAAATCTACTGACATGGAACTGTCGTTTTTAAGCACATTTAAAAACCATCGGCCTAGGCCGGGTTTGAACCCACGACCTTGGGATTATTTATTGAAAGATTTTGCTTCAGTTTAGTGAATGAGGGGCACTTGGATTGAAAATACTTAAAAGTCAAATCCAGTGTGAAATTAAATTATAAAGTTGACACATGTTAATGTTACTATTGTACTTGATTTAGTACGTGGATATGACTTTTGAGAATTGCAATTTATTTTCATTGCAGGCAGAAGGAAAGCATGAATTACGATGTATATTCATCCTAGATCCATGGATTGTCAAGAAGCTGAGAGTTGGACCAAATCGCTGGAGGTTTCTGCAGCAAAGCCTACAGGATTTGGACAATAGCCTCTGCAAATTTGGTTCAAGGTAAGGTAAAAAAGTTCAACTTTCTTTCAGTAACATGGATTCTTAATATTTCTGACATTAAAATGATCAAGTTTTGAAATCCTTCAGAGAATATGTATACAAGATGTGTTTTACTAAAGATTTTCCAACTTTTGCTTTACTTAGTGTTTTTGTTTTTCTTTCCTCTAATGAAATAGGTTGTATGTATTACGAGGGAAACCAGAGGAAGTTTTTCCAAGAATATTCTCTGACTGGAAAGTGAAGTGCCTTACATTTGAACTTGATACTGAACCATATGCTGTTGAGCGAGATGAAAGGATCGAAGCCCTTGCGAAGAAAGCTGGAGTTAAAGTAATTAAAAAAGTATCACATACTTTGTACTGTACAGAAATGTAAGTATCTAATGAAACTTCCTCTACATATTATTAACTGTTATAATTGAGTATATTGGAATATTTGCAATAAACAGTGTGCATCGCTGTGATTGTTACTATAGGAAACTTATTTTACCACTAGTTGTTCTGTCACAGTAAAATCAAAATATATCTTAATGCAATTTTATACAAAGTTACCTTGTTATTCTAAATATACCAAAATGAGAGTAGTTTAATTAAAAGCGGTAAACAAGATTGTAACATATTTTAGAAGTATATGAGTCGACCTATAGACACTTATAGTTTCACTTACACTTATTTTTATCCGGATGTGTTTCGAAGACCAGCATCTTCATTGTCAACAGTTTCTTTATTGGCAGTTGAAGAGGAAACATCTGTTGTGGTAGTGACTGTGCTGCTAAATATATAAACTTCAGTATGTTGTCTATACTACAAGCAGATGACATACTGAAGTTTATATCCAGCAACCCAGATAAAAGCACAGTCTTACAGGAAACAGATGTTTCCTCTTCACCCGCCAGTCAAGAAACTGTTGACAGTGAAGATGCTGGTCTTCAAAATGCGTCCGGATAAAAAAAAGTGTAAAGTGAAACTATAAGTGTCTATAGGTCGACTCATATACTTATAAAATATTTGAAAAGTCTCACTGTCTATATCACTTCGTATATATTAAGTGGAAGAATGTAAAACCTTTGTAAAGTATATAATGTGAAAAATGTTTGAGATTATGCATTTTTCAAAGTTATGATAAAGATATTGACCTGTTTTTGGACAGATTTTTCATTTGTCATTCAAGTAAATTACAGCAATTCATTCATAGTGTCAAGGTAAAAATATGCTGCATAGTAGAAGCCACCAAAAGGAAAATGCCTATATTTTGCCTTCTGTAACTCAGGAGTGGCACTTTCATGTAGTTTGTTTTTAGTTTAATTACTGTATTTCATTGCATAATCGTCACACTTTCATACTTTCTTCATAAAGTAAAAACACATGGTACAACCATTTGTGAGTGCCACCATTATGCAAAGAATAATTTATTTAAGACTGGCTCTGTTAACTTTCAGCAACTAGTGTGTGGTAACGGGAGTAAGAATGAGTCTGATCGTATTGAAGCACACCACGTTACGCTGTTTGTAGTTGAAAAGAGGAGAGAAAACAAAAGTGATGCTGCCACTGCAATGCAAACACCTACTCCAGTAGATTAAAAATAAAGAAAAGAAAAATGTGGCTTTGGATTTATTGAATTAAGACTCCCCTATTATTTACAAAAGCATTTAGGGCACTGTTGAATTGTATGTACTTTTTAACTGGAGTCAATAGTATTAGACTATTAAACAAGTCTAATTTGTCTAACTCCCTTTCTGCAGCTCGATTGCCATTCTGTTCCTCACGTCTCCTAATTCCCATGCTTTATGTACTTGAACCAATCTGATTCATTGATGGACTAACCACCATCTCGGTAGTTGGTAAACTGATGACATTGACAATGAGGAATATATTACAATACACTGCATACTGTGTGCTCTCTTGGGTGAACCTACTAGGTCCAGTGGCAGCACATTATTTTTCAATACTTCTTGATAGTGAACACCTGGAATAGTAATGTGACGATTATACGGTGAAATGCTTTAGTCCTAATTGATTGTTTATAAGTCAAGGTGTGACCATTAGGCGATGAAATACAGTATATATAAAAGAATATCCCATAACATTTATTTTTTAAAAGGTGAGTTAATTAATAACACTGAACAACACTTACAAAATATTTTTCCGGGACGCATTTCGAAGGTTAACTTTCCTCCATTATCAACCGGACAATAACTGGGTTTCCATGGTGTTTCGTGGTGTGGATGGTGATGCTTCTTCTGATGTTTCTTCTGGTAATGGTTCAATGAACTTACTGAAAATGTCACTCTGAGGAATGTCAAAATTAAATACTCGGTTTCTATTTTTTAAAATAAAGATTTGTTCCCATGTGGACAGTTCTTGTTTTCCGGTTATGTGTTTAAGAAGTTTCAGTTCTAGCTTTATGTCATGATTTTTTGTCCAAAAGTGAAATGCAACTGCTGATTTTTCTAATTGTTTACTCTTAATGTTTCTAACGTGTTCCTTGGATCTGATTTCTAAATTTCTTTTGGTTTTTCCTATGTATATTTCATTACAATCACTGCATTTAATTTGGTATATGCCAGATTTTTTGTTAGGTGGAATAGCATCTTTGATGTTTGAAAGTAGTAGGTTTTTTATGGAGTAATGGTTTACTGGTGCTAGCTGAATGTTGTATTCCTTGAACACTTTTTTAAATTTACCAAAGGCCCATGGATGATATGTGAATTTTTTGAATATCATTTTTGTGGAAAGAAAGTTGTGGAGGAAAGTTAACCTTCGAAACGTGTCCCGGAAAAATATTTTGTGTTGTTCAGTGTTATTAATTAACTCACCTTTTAAAAAATAAATTAATTACAACAACACTGTTTTCAAACTTCTATGAAAGGAAGATCCCATAACATGTTAATTTGAAATCTTCTGCCATAACTCCTGTGTTTCTCAGTGTCCCATTCTAAATTGGGTGTGAAAGACTGCTTAAATTTTGCTCAGAGGCATTTTTATCAGACTTCAAATTCTTGTACATTCTATAAATCTACAACACAGGACCACCAGCTTTACTTCCCTTCTGAAGGAAGTCATGTTGAGGACTTTCATGCCTGAAAAAAAAATTCCATTATATTTGTTGGGTTTGAACCTGCAACCTCTGGATCTAGAGGCTAGCATTTACCCTTAGACCACAGAGGCCATTTTGTTTCTTGTCATTAATCAGGCCTGTGTATAAATAGCAGATGAATTTAAATGCTGTATTTCTTCATAAACATAAGTATGGAAGTTAATAAGTATAGTTTTAAGCATTTTTAATGCTCACTTAGGTAGAATTAATTCCATGGGTGATAACCACATCAGCCAAGACCTACTGCATTACTGCCAAGAGTATTAAAAAATATCCCTCCACTACTGTTACATGACTGCAACATCCTCTGTTTCTGTCCACACAGGACATTGTTAGCAAAGGACAGTTTTGAGGATTCAATGTCGTCAACAGGCTGAGTCCTCATAATTACTTCAACTTATCTGTGAATATATAGGCACAGTTTCTCATTTAAATCCCATCCAACACTGGGGATTGAACCTGGAACCTGTTACATCACAAACAACAGTGCTACTGCAGAGCAATGGGAATGGTTGGATTAGTATAAACACTAGACTGTTATTCTGGAAAGTATGTGTTGGGCTGTTTACCTAACAGACTTTGCTGTAAAGGTGGATGCTTACTGCTTTAGACTGAGTTACTGAGGAATTAAAATAATTTATTTTCAGGTGACTAATTTGTTCTCATGTATTTTTAGTGTGATCAGAAGCAATTTGGGAAAACCCCCTCTAACATACCAGAAGTTTGTGTCTGTGTTAGAGCAGATGGGCCCCCCACCAAAACCCGTGCCTGCACCCACTCAGTTGCCACATTCAGATAAATTGGTAGAAAGAGACTGTGATGTCCCCACTCTTGCTGAACTGGGAGTTGATGAATCAAAGTTGCTGCCATGCATCTATCCTGGTGGGGAATCAGAAGCTTTGGCAAGAATGGAGCTGCACTTAAAAAGAAAGGTGATTGGCAGCACAATATATTATAATCACAGGATTTTATTCTGAAATTTTAAGTACATTTCAATTAAGATTTATTTATGTATACTGTTAACCACTGCACTTAGGATGGTGCAAGTATAAGGTGAGTATTTGTGCTGCGTAGATGCCTGTAAGAGTGTTCCAGAAAGGGTCAAACAATGTTAGTGGATTAGATGGTTATTGAAGTAATGTACTTGCTAACCATCTAATTTTTAAAAGCGTAGGATTCCTGCCTTGAATTTTGTGACAATTTCCTAGAGCAAGGTAGAGAAAAGTTCCTAGTTTTCTAGTTATTTTTAGAGCTTGAGAGACTAGTAAAATATTAATGTTTAATGCTTAGTGATAAGTTGCTATACATTTTTACTTTCTCTACTACATATGAATGAATTTATTATTGACTTCATTTGTTTACATAAACATTTCACATATTACAACTTGCCTCTATTTGGAGTACTTGGAATTTATCGTAGGGTCCCATACAACTTGAACACCCTGGTTATATTGTGTATGGTAACCCTTCCCCTTTTTCCCATTTGCACATGTTTACCTTTTCACTAATCTTATCCGGCTCCCACCCTAATTTTTATTTGTTTTTCTTTCATCTCCCACCACTATTCCTTTCCCTCTTTCTCAACTTTTCCTGTCAGCTTCACTCATAAATTTTATTCATCAGTTTACATTGTACACTTCATTAATTTTCATTTCAGTACTTCACTATAACCTTACTTTCACTGTGTATAAAAGCTCTACTTCCTCATTTATGAATTACCCAATCATTTTTTAAACCTTGCTACTCTCGGCAAAATGTGTCTTTCTTTCTTTTTCTCCTCTCTAGTTCTCCCTTTCCCCTTCACCCTCACTAATATTGCTTTTTCTCTGTGTTCCTTACTGTCCAGTGTTGTCATCCCCCACCTTAGCTCTTTTCCCTGTTTCTTTTGTGTGCCACATCCTACCATTTCATCACCTTGCATTTTGCTCACCTTGATGCACTTGTCACTGAAACCACACGTGTTACAATTTACTGAGTAGTCATTTGTTCTATGATATTTCTTGCTGATGCTTGGTTGTTTCCTTGTTTATCTTGGTGCAATGACTGCTGGCTCTGCCTCTGCCCATTGCTTGGTCCGTTCTTCCTCTCTACTGCCTGGTTAACTGCGTACAGCTCGAAGTTTATAATGTATACCCTCTTGCCTTTATTTCTTGCTTTTCTTCTCTGATTAATTAGCTCCTTCATTTGCGCCCTTCGTGCATCCTTGTTGATGCAAAAAGTTGATCCTCTCAATTTTTTTTGCCTGTTTTAGTACTTCTATAGCCGTTTGTGTGTTTGCGAACTTCTCAAGAATATTTCTTTTCCCTGATATTTTGCCAATTCTGAATGTGTCGCAAATCTCGTAACCTCTCAGATGTATTGTTCACTAGTAGATCTCTTAAATCCTGATATACTCCCACTCCACATTTTTCTTCAACCCCTGAAATCACTACATTATATTTTCTGCTTTTGTTTTCCATTCCTTCCAGTGTTCTTTTCAAGTTTTGAATTTCCCGTTTTAACATCTCCATTTCTTTGTTTCCCCTATCGTATTTCATTCACTCTTGTCTGAATCTCTCTGCCAATCCTTTATCTCTCACTGAAACTGTTTCATTTATCTGCTCTTTAGCTGCCATGTCACTTAACTCCTTTTTCCCCTCGGCCATGGGAGCTTCCTTCACCATATGTCCGCTCAGTTCCACTGCTAGATCCATACTTCCTCTACTACATATAGTAAGTAGGGAAAGTATTGCATTCCACCCAAAAATTTGATGTCAAAGTCACACCGTAGATATACATTTGGTGGCCCCCTTTGCCCCAAAAAATTAATTTTTAGGAAAATGTGTGTGTGTGCGTGCATGCGTGCTCATGAGGAGAATAAGTTTTGATTTTCTCAAAAATTGCTGTAAGTTTTGATTAAAGTACCACATGTTTAAGATATTTTCATGAAAATGAAATGTAGGTATATCTTGAATTTTTTGAGAGTAGACACAGAAGTGCTCTTTTGAAAAACTGGTAGACCATAAAAGATACACAGTCTTGCTACTTAAAAAAATGTAAATCTCATTAAAGCACACAGTTTGTTAAATACTTTTTTGAATTAATCATTTCCAATATATTCTTTGTTGTTGATTTGAATTTTCCAATACTCAAATGGGAAGTAGTTACTAGTTTTTTGGGTTTCTTTTTTTTTTTTCTTCTCTTTTTTTCCTCGTGATTATGCCATCATATAGTGACCAGCTTTTAAACGATTTTGACTATTACTTAAGCCTTCTGTATTCTCCTATTACCATTGTAACTACAAGGAAATGTGTAAGAAAACTATTTTTACAAATCTTTATCTGAGTTAACCTGAAGCAGATAGAAGAATGAGGTTTTATAAGAATACTTGGTTGAAGAATGGATAGAGAAAGTCATGTGAATGTACTTAGATTATTTTTTCTCAAGGGCATGCAAAGAGCATTAAATTTCGAATATGACGCACTAGAAAAAATTGTTGTTAGCTAATGCTGGATTTCTGACAATGAAGTCATTAATCCTCTTGCTCTCCAATATTTTTCACTGATGGATGGGGCACTAGAAGTGGACGGGCATATTTGAAGGTGGTCTCGCTCCATTTCCTCTTGCAGATCACATAGAGGAGACAGTGGTGAAGAATATATCCCAATTCTGTTTAAATGTTTTGCCAGAAAATCATGTCCTGTAATCAACCTGAAGGTTGCAACTGCTGTTTTTCGAGGATACTCAGGAATCACTGTTTGAATGTTTGGTAGTTTCCATCTTTTATTCTTTGATTTTTCATAGTAATATTTTGCAATAATTTTTTTGAATTCAGAGTTGACTAATCTTTTAGCTGCATAAAATGGTAGATTAACTATAGATTTTTGTACACCGCTGGTACCCTTTTTTGCAAGAAAATCAGCTTTCTCATTACCACTCAGTCCACAGTGAGCCGGTATCCATTGGAAGACTAGGTGTTTTTGAAGTGCTGTTAGATGGCTAAGCATCTTCCAACATTCTATAATAGTTTGATTTTTTGGTGACAACTTGGAAGTAATTGCTATAATTGCTGCCCTGGAATCTGAGAGAATAACTGCTTGCTGAAAATGTGAAATTCTGTACAAAAGATTTTGTAGGGCCATTCGAATTGCTTCAATTTCTCCATCAAAGTTAGTAGTTCCATAACTTAAAGATTTGTAATAGGAAAAGAGGTGACATGTGACTCCAGCACCTGCTCCATCTTGGTTTGATATCAATGATCCATCAGTATAAATATGGAGCCACTCATGTTCTGGGAATCTAGTATGGATTGTCTCTAATACCAATAATTTTAGAACACTAGTTGGAATATAAGTATTTAAAAATTCGAAAAATAATAAGGAATATCTCTGAAACAGTTAATGTGAAAAAAATTATTTGACATAAATTTAATACATTCTTTTATTTAGTAACATTGTGTATCCTTAACGGTTTACCCTCCCTCTTAATATAGTAACATTTTCAATTACAAATATGTTGTTAGCTAATCTGGATTTCTGACAATGAAGTCATTAATCCTCTTGCTCTCCAATATTTTTCACTGATGGATGGAGCATTAGAAGTGGCCGGGCATATTTGAAGGTGGTCTCGATCCATTTCCTCTTGCAGATCACATAGAGGACAGAGTGTGAAGAATATATCCCAATTCTGTTTAAATGTTTTGCCAGACAATCATGTCCTGTAATCAACCTGAAGGTTGCAACTGCTGTTTTTCGAGGATACTCAGGAATTACTGTTTGAATGTTTGGTAGTTCCCATCTTTTATATTTTGATTTTTCATAGTAATATTTTTCAATAATTTTTTTGAATTCAGAGTTGACTAATCTTTTAGCTGCATAAAATGGTAGATTAACTATAGATTTCTGCACATTGCCGGTACCCTTTTTTGCAAGAAAATCAGCTTTCTCATTACCACTCAGTCCACAGTGAGCTGGTATCCATTGGAAGACTAGGTGTTTTTGAAGCGCTGTTAGATGGGTAAGGATTTTCCAACATTCTATAATTGTTTGGTTTTTTGGTGACAACTTGGAAGTAATTGCTATAATTGCTGCCCTGGAATCTGAGAGAATAACTGCTTACTGAAAATGTGAAATTCTGTACAAAAGATTTTGTAGGGCCATTTGAATTGCTTCAATTTCTCCATCAAAGTTCGTAGTTCCATAACTTAAAGATTTGTAATAGGAAAAGAGGTGACATGTGACTCCAGCACCTGCTCCATCTTGGTTTGATATTAATGATCCATCAGTATAAATATGGAGCCATTCGTGTTCTGGAAATCTAGTATGGATTGTCTCTAATGCCAATAATTTTAGAACACTGGTTGGAGTATTACTTTTCTTAACTTCTTCTGTCAGGTGTAAATAATATGTGATGTCTAATGTTTGTGTCGGATTGACTTTAGATATGAAGTTTTCCTTTGAATTAGGAAGGTATACATTCTTCTTGATGTCTTGAATTTTGGAAAGAAAGCTCTCCTGAGTCTTTAGTGTATGTGTAAAATTTCTCTTGTGCCATGTATTGAATGGGAGTCTGATCAACTTTTCGTGTTGAATAAGAGCCGCTTTTTCTATTTCATATTCAATGGGGTATTGGTTGGTTAGTATTTCCATAGCTGCTATTGGTGTGGTTTTGATAGCACCTGTAATTAATCTCAGACTTTGGTTTTGAAAGCTTTGAATTTTTTTTGTGTTTGCTGTTACAAGAACTTCGCTGCAGTAAGTAAATAATGGTTTTATATATATATATTGTATGTTGTGTTAAGCGTTGTTCTGGAACATCCCCACTTCATTCCTGTTAGACGTTTTAACAGTGAAAGGCGCCTCTCTGCTCTTTGTATTACATTTTCTATTTGTTTGGCCCATGTAAGTTTGGTATCAAATGTAACTCCTAAATACTTTGCTTCCCTTGTTTCTGGTAATTGTTGACCCTCAAAATTTAGTTTTATTTTTAGTGGTTTTTTTCTTAGTGAAAAGATTTGGTAGTTTGATTTTGTTGTATTAACAGTCATTAAATTTTCTTTGGTCTACCTTTGTAATTTGGTTAAGGATTGTTGCAGGTTTTTTCTAGTTCTGTAATTTTGCTTTTTGGTTGTGAAAGTCCACATTACTAAGTCATCAGCAAATAGTGCACATTTCACACCTGATTCTTGTATTCGTTGTGGCAGATCGTTAATAAATATATTAAAAAGTGTTGTGCTGAGCACTGCGCCTTGTGGTAAGCCACGGTGTACTTGTTTGTATTTAGATATGTTTCTTCCATATCTGGTTGCAATAAAGTGTTGTGTACTTGAAGACCTGTGAAGCATTAAGATCAGAAGAAACTACAGTTCAAAAGTATTGGAAAGCACGAATGCTAATGGCTTCATTGCCAGATGCAAGGCACTAGAAAACAACAACAACATAAAGTGTTGTGTTAGGAAATGACATAGCCATGAAAACATTGGATCTTGTATCCCTATTTTTTTTACTTTCTTTAGTAGTTTTGTTCTGCATATAGAATCATATGCACTTTGAAGTAAGACTTGTTCATGTATAGAGTGGAAGTCTCTAAATCCAGCTTGACATGGGGAAATTAAATTTTGTGATTCTAGAAACCAATTTAACCTGTTTGACACCATTCTTTCCATCACTTTTGCTATTATGCTAGTAAGAGCTATTGGTCTATAATTTTTTATTTCTGACGCTGTTTTGTCTTTCTTCAAGAGTGGGACAATTATTGCCTTTCACCATTCAGCAGGTACAGTGGTTTTCCAGGATAGATTGTAGAGTTTTAGTAGTTGTTGTTTTGCTGTTTTTCCAAGGTTTTTTATGAACTCTGGATGTATGTGATCAGGTTCAGGAGACTTTGTTTTTTAGATTATTTATTGCAACGTTTAGTTCTTGCATATTAAAATTTTGAAAAAAGATATTGCACTGAGTGTTAGGATCACATTCTCTTTCTTGTTTCAAATCTTTCTTAATATCTTTATGTTCCTTTTTACTATTTCTTGTTACTTTATGTGAATTAGCATAATATTTATTGAATGTTTTGGCTATGGCTGTATCATTTGTTAATATTTTATTGTTGTGTATGATAGGTGTGCTGTATTTTTCTTTCCTATCCTTGACATTTTTTATGAACTTATAAGCTTTGTTACCATCTGTCCTATAATCCATTTTTTCTAAGAAATTATTAAAGTAATTCTTTTTAGCAGTATTAATTTCTTTTTTTAGTGAGGCACATTTCTTCCGCCATATTTGTGTATCTGATACATTTTTTGTTTCTTCAGCTGTATTTCTAGCTATATGCCTTTGCTTTTTCAGTTCTTCTAACTGGGGGTTCCAAAAGGGTTTGAAATTTTTAATTCTTCCCCGAGGAATATGTTTTTTTATTGAGACTTAGCAATAAATGTAACTGCTTTTTAGAGAGCACCATATTTTTATGTTTTGGCGGTCACATCGCTCTCTCACAACCCTCAGAATGTCTGGAGGACCACACTTGTCGTTGGTTTACGGGTCTCACCGACCTGACCGGGACAATTATCAAAATAAATTCACCGACCATATCCTCTGATTACCAATCAGAGGACGTATACATGCCATGACAGGTCAGCATGTTATGGGTTAAGGTTTTATAGAGAAATTAGAGAAATGGAGAGGTTGGAAAAATAAAGACTCCCTAGCCCTCAGGAACCCTAATAGCATCGGGGTCGGAAGAGAACAAGAGTTGACCAAGGTAAGGTCAGATAGAAAAGTTACAGTGAGGAGCAAAACAATATATATTTATTTTTTTTTTTTTTTACACAAATTCCTTCACTGTGGTTATGTATATTTTTATTTTTTCCTGAAAGAAAGAAAAATAGATTTGTTTACATTTCCTTGCCATAATTTGCAAGAATCATTTTCTGAATAAACGACACTACAATTTAAAGCTTAACTTGTTCAAGTTGCAATAACACGAATAACCCTGATACCCAAATCCAATGTCACAAGTCTCATACTCTGAAGCTACCCAGTCACACAAGAAATAAAAAATACACACTCACAAACAACTGCTATGGAAATGGCATACAACTATAGGTTGCACAAATAGGTTCTGGAAAAAAATTAAATAAACAAAGAAAATGAAAACAAAACTAAAGAAAAGAAAGAGAAATCTGCTAGAATGTCTAAAAACCTCATAACTAAGTACCAAAATAAAGCTTTTAAAACAGTCAAAATTTGCAATCAGTATATTTGATAGAAAAGTGCTAGTTAAATTTAACAACATTGCATGCATGTGAGTAAGTGGTAGAGTAGTACAAAATAAATCAAAGAAAATGATTAGATAAATAAGAGCAAGAAGTGGAACTCACAGGGAACACAGGTAATCAGGATAACCGGATAATGTTAGTCAGGAACATCTGAATATAATTACTTTATTGAGACAGATGAAACTGGAAATGATAGAAATTAGTAAAGAACAGAAAAAGTCAGCTAAGGAAGTTACAGGAAAGCAGGACAGATTAGCTAAGGATATTATAGAAAAGTGGGTAAAATGGCTAGGGAGATCACTGAAAAAAGCGAAACAAATTAGCCAGTGATCAGAGAGAGATAGCTAGGGAAGCTATCAGCTTGCTACTGATACCAAAAACTAAAGCCAGTTAGCAACTGATATAAATATCAAAATAGAAGAAATCAAATTTAAGCAATTAAAACTTAAGACAAACAAGCGTGAAATAAGGTTTAAGAATGAAATAAAATTAGTGAAGATTTTACAATAATCAATATAACTATAAATAACGAAATTGGCAAGCTTCCAATGGTGAGAATGTAGCTGATAGTGTACGTAAGGAAATGGCAGTAGTAACTGAAAGCTTAGATACCTTCAGAATTGAAATGTGTTCACAAGACTTGGTTACTAAAGTAGCAGATAACCAAAATAAAATTAAAGAAGAAATTTGTAAATAATTTAAAAAATTATAGAAAAAGTAAATCAGTGTAGTCAGAAATCAACCATTACAAGAGGCTGTGGACCCACTTCATGTTTATCACATGTGCATAATGGCATAAATGATGACAATGAAAATAAAACTCAATACACACACACACTTTTCACCTTGCGATGGATCTATATCAAGCACCTAATGTCCAAGACTGCATCTCCAACTTTCGATAATGAGCATGGGGACAATCTAAAGTGATTCCTTGATACCACACAAACTGAGATCGTATGAAATCCGAAAGAACCGTTGAAAATGGGCAGCTGAATGGTTACATGACACTTTAGGATGAGGAAACCTACTGTACAATTAAGGAAATTGAAGCTATTAACAGTGAAGCAACAAGATTCTAAAGTAAGAACAAATTAGAAACTAAAAACTTCACTTATCTTAGTAATGTTGCAAGTTATTTTTTCAACCACTGACTCGAGTTTCAAGTTGTCTCCAACTCATTCTCAAAGCTAGCTAGCAAGTTGGAGACAACTTGAAACTCGAGTCAGTGGTTGAAAAAATAACTTGCAACATTACTAAGATAAGTGAAGTTTTTAGTTTCTAATTTGTTCTTACTTTAGAACCTACAGTACGTTTAGCAATTTGTTCCAAATGTGCAACTGAAGGTGATCGGTTCAAAATAAAATCAGAATTGAACTAATCACAAGTAAATAACAATGCCAAAGGCAGTTTGACAGTGGCCTATTATTTCATGTATAGGTATAGTGAAAGAAGTGTGAATATCTGATCCACATGTGAGCAGTCAAGAATATATTTGCACAGTACCCTGGCATTTTCCAGGAAATATAACAAATAAGCCAAATCTGTAGATTTTTCAGATGTGATTGAATTGCTAACTGCATCTCAAACAAAAGAAAGAACACAAAAGCAATCAGGTGACTGCGTATGTGTGATAGTAACAGACCAAATAATAAAAATAGAAACAATTATGAGTTCAATCATATCATGGTGGAGATCAACCCAAGTCAAAATCTCATGCATTTCAGAATCAAAATTTCTTGAGGGAGAGGGAGGCACAAATAAATACCTCACAGAAATAGCCAAACTTCTACCAATGTGAGAATACACTATTGGAACACAATGCCACAAACTAGTGGGATGAGAAACAATTCTACCCTTCAGAATAACAATAGGCATGGTAGAAATGCAAAAGTACATTGCATGACATTTCGAAATGGCAATATCATCTATACGAACAATGTGTATTGTGGTGCATGGTTCCAAGGACATTTCCATGGATCTATGAGGAACCATTAAACACTGAAACTGGAAACACAAGAAGACTCAACAGGAACAAGATGACAGCCTTGTATCTGCTGCAGATTATACAGCAGAAGTGATTGACAATGATGCCATAATTCCAATGAGAACCGGAATAACAATAGAAAACTAAACTAAGGTTATGCCAAGGCTCCTGATCGTAACCTTGAACCACATAATTCCGAGTTTCTTAAATATATGCAACAGTATAAACGTGGCTAGGAAACAAAATGACAAATATAACACAGATATACTGCTAGAATTATTAAATCTGCCACAAATAAAACCAGAGATAAATGACACTTTATAATGCATGATCGATACTGGTTCATCAACATCTATATGCAGTGAGAAATTGTATCTAGACGTATGCCAGTTGAACAGGCATTTCAATATTTCTCAGTTTGTAATGTAGTGGTTGGGAAAACAAAGAATGCATCAAATACAGTGGAATCCCGATAATTCAACCTTATGTGGACTGAAGGGCTGTTGAGTTATCGAAATGTCATTTTATGGAATAAGGGTCTGTTATTCACAACTGATAACATAATACTGCAAATTACATAAATACACATTACTATAGGAAACAAAGGTATTACAATCTAAAAGTAATTATGTATTAAAATGTTCCCCATTGTTCAGTTTCCTTAACACATCCACTTTAATTTCCATTGTCATGTTAACGTGTCTTTTCTTCTCATTCAATATTTTCACTGGCACAAACACAATAGCAACACTAAACCTGAAATCTTGGAACCTGCACTATAACCAGAAATATGTAACTCAAATTTTAGCTTACCACGTACACAGGTATCTTTTACACGTGGCAAAATGTGCACAAGTGACATTATGCAAATTTATGTGTGTAGTGTCTGTTTATTTCCTTGAAATGTGAGCAGGCTGTACTTAAACACGCATGGTCTGCAGAAGTCAGAAAGATAACCTGACACCTCTATGGTCCTGCAAATACAAAAATGAACTCGATCATAAACCACTGCGCAGTTGTCACGTCTAAAAAATACCTTTTTAATGGGTAAAGCAAAAAAGCTTCAAACCTTCCAAAGAGGTTTTGTGCTGTATATCCACATTATTATTGGCAAGCTTTTGGTTTCGTGACAATGGTCTGCCAGCTGCTAATATTCTGACTAGATATTGAAGGTCAATACATGGCCAGCCCTTTTGTTACTGTGGGGGAGGTTGCAGTAGGTTGTACACGTACACTAATTAAAGTTTACCTATACTAATCATACTGCATAATAAATAATATAAATTATTACAGTCATATTTAACGATAAAAAATAAACAAACATTAAAATAAAACAAGGTTGTCAAGTTACATGGAATGTCGAGTTATCAGGATTCTATTGTACTAAGTCAGGGGAAGACAGGTATCGCTGCTGTGGCGTCAGCCCATTCAGCTCACATGCTCGCAACGAACGCCAGTTGAACGTGTGACGTCACAGTGGGCAAGACGAAAGGCGTGCGGGACATCGCAATTTTAATGCTGACTGTTTCAATTATGGAATAGTCAACAGATTATAATTACATTTCGGCTTTATGCCATATATATATAAAAATTCTAGTTTATGTGAACAGTCATGTTATAACGCAAATAGAACAGAAATTATAACTATTTTGCCTGAGCTAGAGGAAAGCTATACAGAACAATTAGGTGGATATTTTCCTACATTTGCCGTTTCGCTTTTCTTTAACTAGTTTGTCAATGTTAGGGCGTAATGTACGGCACATTTGTAACCGAAAACTGCATGTTTGTGATCTGACAGTATGCTTCGGGATTTTGACTTAGAAAGTTTCATAACAGAAAAGAATTGTTCGCACACATAGTAGAACCAAACATACATAATATCTGTGCAACAACGGGTAGATGAGGCTCGTTAGTCTTGGTCGACAACTCATCTAGGAGAAGAGGACTCCGAAATCAAACTCCCCCAGGGGAACCTACCACGGTAGGTCCGGGTTTGGCGCACCCGGGGTCCCGAGCTGCTCACCATCATTTCACCGCTTCACATTCATTAACTGTGCCACGTGCAGCGTTTTATGTTGCTTTTTATATCACCCTCTTCCTCTTCTAGGTTTATTCTGATTATTAGTTTGTAAGTTCCTAGATTTATAACTCCTGTCTCACCAGCAGGGATCTTTCCTATCTCCGTGGTCCTGTCCCACGGTTTTCGGCGCGGCCCCCGACTTGTGTGCTCTTCGGAGGTCTCAGGCGCGAAGGTTGTGCGGACCCTTCACACCGCCCCCATGTGTAGCCTTAGGTGCGGAGCCCGTCCACACGTCATGTACACCCACGTAGCTCCTTGAGGGCACGGCCGGTGTTAATCTCCCGACGGCCGCGTGCCGTCGGGTTAGTATCACCGGCCGGACGTGTTACCGCTGACGGAGCCCCGGTGTAATCAACCCGAAGTCCCCTGAATCCACGCTGACTCCGTTGAGGCAGCATGTGCTAAAGCGGGGAGCCACAGGCGGTTATTCCTGTGGTGGGGGCATAAAACCGGGGTGTCACGTGGTGAACGGTTTACCCATGCGGACAAGCAGTGGAGATCGGAGGGTAGCTCCTCTGAAGTACGCCTTGAGGTCAGTCATGGAGGGGTCTCCATGGCGGCACAGACCGTGGAAATTTTGGTGTCTTTCTTTTCTTTGACCCCCGGATGGCAGGCTGACGCCGACGGTTCCGGATGGGGGTCCGATTTCAACATGCATCCGCGCAAACCCTCCCATTTCGACAGTTTTCTAGTCATGACCTTGGCCAGTGAAAGGAAAACGATGAAGGATCTGAGCCCCTTTTACATCAAAAAAGAACTCGACAGGATCTGTGGCCTTGTTAAAAACGCCACCCGAGTACGAGACGGTACGCTTTTGGTAGAAGTGACCACCGCAGACCAGTGCCAGAAATTGTTGAAAGCCACTTTGTTGGGCTCCTACCCCATCCGGGTAGCCCCACATAAATCTCTAAACTCATGCAGAGGAGTTGTCACCACATCCAGTCTGGACGGTCTGTCAAACGAGGAGATTGTTACTTGCCTCTCCGACCAGCGTGTGTGTCAAGCGTACCGTCTGACAAGAAAGCAGGATGGTAAAGTGATTGATTTACGTACGGTTTTCCTCACTTTTAAGGGCACACAGTTGCCAGAATACATCTTCTGCGGGTACGAGCGTGCCGCCGTACGTCAATATGTCCCGAACCCTATTCGCTGTTTTCAGTGTCAGAAGTTCGGACATACTAAGACCGCGTGCAACCATCCTGCCGTTTGTGAGCGTTGTGGCCTATCACCTCATGAGGGCACGGCTTGTACCCGTGACACGGCGGCGCCGTGGCCGAGCAGTTAGCGCGCTCGCCTACCACCTTGGCGGCCCGGGTTCGATCCCAGGGACCCGCATGTGGTATTCGTGGTGGACGAAGCGGCGTCAGGGCGGGTTTTCTCCGGGTACTCCGGTTTCCCCCGCCATCTCATTCCACCGGTGCTCCATCTTCATGTATCAGTGTCACCGCCTGCGGTGCCGTAGTAGTAAAAGCGGGCGTTAAACACTACAACAACAACAACAATTGTACCCGTGACCCTCATTGTGTTAACTGTGGAGCCGGTCATCCATCTAGCTCGCGTCAGTGTGCGAAGTTTCTGGATGAAAAATGTATACAGGAGCTACGCGTGAAAGAACATCTTACATTTCCAGAGGCGCGTCGTCGCTTTGAGCAGCTGCAACCTGCGACCACCACAGGTTATGCCTTGGCTGCCCGACGCGCTCCTGTTAACACCGTAGCGATACAGCATGTCCCTGTATCAGATGCCTCCACACAGACAGACCTACCAGCGAGTATTGTTCCACTGTCTCGTGCCACACCTGCAAAAGCTACAACATCTACAGCCGTGCAGACACCAGCTCACAAGGCGTCCACAAGTCGTAGCCAGCCTGTTGATAGCCATTCCTCTAGGCCTGATGTTCGCGCCAGCAGCCACACGTCATCAATGAAGTCCCGCTCCCGCTCCCGTTCCGCGAGCCGCAGGGGATCTTCAGACTCCCGTACATCCGAGGAGTCACTAGGGGATGACGAAATTAACCTACCCCGTCCAAAGTCGGTTAAGGTAAAGATGAAAAAGAAAAAGATGAAGACGAATCACTAATTCTTCTTTACCATGGAAATAATCCAGTGGAATGTTAATGGGTTCCGGGCACGTGTTCCGGACATACAGCATCTCGTTGCGCAACGCTCTCCATCAATCGTCTGCCTACAAGAAACACATTTGCACCCTAATCACGCATTACATCTTCGTGGTTTTTCGGCTTTTAGGCATGACTCTGCAGCTGATCGACGAGCAAGCGGAGGAGTTGCTACTTTGGTGGCGCATACCATCTCTGCCACAAGCATTCCGCTAAACACGCCGCTGCAAGCTGTGGCTGTGCGTGTCCAGTTGCAGGGCTTAAGTCTGTCAATTTGCAATGTCTATCTGCCACCGGTCAGTGTTGTACACGAGAACGACCTTCGAGCTCTTTTGGCTCAGATTCCGCCACCCTTTATCTTCCTTGGTGATCTGAATGCCAAACACTCTTCATGGGGCTCCGACATTGACGATGCTCGCGGATGCCTTGTAGGAGACGTTTGCGATATGTCCGGCCTCCTTTGGTTGAACACTGGTGCCCCTACCTTTTTATCATCTGCCTATGGTACGTACTCCGCCTTAGACGTTAGCTTCTGTAGCCCGTCATTGGTACCACTCATTGATTGGTCGGTGCTCTCCGACCTCTTTGGCAGTGATCATTTTCCCATTAACATTCACATATCTGGTTTCCATACTATTCCAACACGATACCCTCACTGGATTATTTCCAACGCTGACTGGGGGAAATTTCGTTCCCTCATTCACCTTACCGACGATGGTTTTACCACCATCGACAACATGGTGGAGTATTTTACATGTTCTGTCCTGCTTGCAGCAAATTCCAGCATTCCTCGCGGTTCTACTACACCTCGTCATGTTCCCGTGCCTTGGTGGTCCGAGGAATGTCGTTTGGCTGTTAAAGCCCGCAAACGGGCCTTGCGAGTTTTCAGTGCACATCCTACGGAAGAGAACTTTATTGCCTTTAAGCGAGTGCGTGCCCGGGCGCGTTTTGTACTTCGCAGTGCAAAACGCACATCCTGGGTAACTTACGTCTCTTCCATCTCTCGACGCACTTCAACACAAAGGGTGTGGACTGCGGTTCGGCGTATGTACGGCAAGTGTCGCCGGACGATTATTCCCGGCCTTGCCGTACAGGGCTCTTATTACACTAGCGAGCAGGCTATCGCCGATGCCCTTGCCGATTTCTTCTCGGCTACCAGCCAAACCCAAAGTTACGATAGGTCGTTTTTAGCTATCAAGGAATCTGCGGAGCGGATACCTCTTAATTTTAACAGCGACGGTAGTGAGCCATACAACACGCCTTTTAGCATAGCAGAGCTGATGCACTCCTTGTCTCTCGCGCACGATTCTTCTCCCGGTCCTGATGACATCCACCGACAAATGTTGCTTCATCTTCCACCTCAGGCTCTTTCCTTCCTGCTGAGCATCTATAACCGAATCTGGCTCCAGCGGGTTTACCCGTCTTCCTGGCGCGAGGGTATCGTCATCCCTGTACCTCGGCCCGGGAGAGACCGGGTACTTGCCTCTAGCTACCGCCCTATTTGCCTAACGAGTGTCGTTTGCAAGACCCTCGAACGTATGATCAACACTCGTTTAGTGTGGTGGCTAGAGACGAATAACCTGCTGAGTAATGCCCAGTGCGGTTTTCGTCGCCATCGCTCCAGTGTCGACAATCTGACAAGCATGGAGGCCTACATACAGAATGCATTTCTCTTGAAGCAGCATGTCGTGGGTGTCTTCTTTGATCTGGAGAAGGCCTACGACACTACATGGCGCTACGGCATCCTGCGTGCTTTGCACGGTTATGGTTTACGCGGTAACTTGTCGTTTTTTATTTGTAATTTTTTACTAATTCGCCGCTTTCGTGTCCGCATAGGTAACACGCTCTCCCAAGAGAAGGTTCAGGAGAATGGCGTACCTCAGGGGTCGATTCTCAGCGTTACGCTTTTCGCCGTTGCCATTAATGGCATCACCAGCGCTGTTCGTAGCAGAATCCCGATGTCGCTGTATGTTGACGACTTTGCGATATACTATCGCTCTTATAGTTTGGAACACATAGAGCGTCAACTGCAGATGACCATAACATCCATCGCCGAGTGGGCGTCTCGCACCGGCTTTCGGTTTTCTCCTACGAAAACACAGTGTCTCCACTTTCACCGACTCCGTGGTGTACACCCCGCTCCTGATCTCCATCTGCGTGGCACACGTCTTCCATTTGTTCCGCACCTGAAGTTCTTGGGCTTACACCTCGACAGCAAACTCACATGGGAGCACCATATACGTCACCTTCGTGCTTCCTGCGGTCGTTCGCTTCGGGTACTCAGGGTCCTATCTGGGGCATCTTGGGGAGGCGATCGCACGGTAATGTTGAGGTTGTATCGCTCACTGGTCCGGTCCAAATTAGACTACGGCTGTTTTATCTATGGCTCTGCATCAGCCTCTAAACTCCGCCTTTTAGACACAATTCATCACACTGGTATCCGTCTCGCTACAGGGGCTTTCCGCACAAGTAGAGTGGATTGTCTGTATGCTGATTCTGGCGAACCTCCACTGTCTGTTCGACGCTCGCTGTTACTTTGTTCTTACGTGGCAAGGTTGGCCGCTCATCCAGGTCATCCTTCGTTTCCACCTGTATTGCGTCCAGACCTCGCGCACCGTTATATGCGGAATAAAACAATCTCCCGTCCAAGTGGCATCAGGTTTCGAGAACTGCTTGTCGCAAACGCCCTCCGACTGCCAGTTGTAGAGCGGCATTCACTTGGCCACTGTCCTCCCTGGCAACTCCAGCGTGCACGCTTTGACCTGGAGCTGTCGGGCTGTGCAAAGACCGCTACCCCTCCTTCGGTGTTCCGTCAACTCTTCACCGCAGTTCTGGGCCGATACCGGACTTATACTCCGGTATTCACCGATGGCTCCCAGTTGGGTAGTACGACGGGTTCCGCATTTATATACAACGGTGAGGTTCACACATACCGCCTTCCAGACGCCAGTTCAGTTTTTATCGCCGAGCTGTTTGCCATCTTTTATTTCTTACTTTTTATCTCCCGTTCAGTTCCTGAACATTTAATTGTGTGTTGCGACTCGCTGAGCGCCCTTCAGGCGCTGCAACAATTTGTTGGCAACTCGGTATTAATTATTAAAATACAGGCACTTTTATCTCAGTTGTTATCTCGCGGATACCAGTTCGTTTTTACGTGGATCCCAGGTCATGTGGGTATTCCGGGCAACGAGGCGGTGGATGTGGCTGCGAAGTCTGCATGCCGCGTTCCGGAATATTCCACCCGTACGTTACCCTATATAGATGTTCAGAAGTACTTTCGTCGCCATCTATTTACTCTCTGGCAACAATCTTGGGAAGTGTTAGCTGGCACTCAGTTACGGATAATCAAGGACACGGTACAACCCTGGCAAACATCTTGCAGGGATTCCAGGCGTGAGGAGGTGATTTTAACCCGCCTGAGGATAGGCCACACTCGAGCCACGCATGCACACCTTTTGCGCGGTGATCCGGAGCCTGTCTGTGCGACGTGCAATGTCCCACTCTCCGTTGCACATGTCCTTACTGATTGTCTGCGGTATGCTCGTGAGCGCCAGTCCTTTGGCCTGGGTCTTACACTGTGCACCGTGTTAGGCAACGATCCAGTAGCTGTAAATACAGTACTGCGGTTTGTTGCGCATATCGATTTTGGTAAGCAAGTGTAAGGTTTCATTTATCTTGGCGGAAATATACTTTTAGGATGTTTTACTCGTGTTTTTAGGCCTTTTTAACAGTAGCCAGTTTTATGTCTTTAGTAATTTAAGTGTTTATCGGTTTTAATTTTCCGTTTTTAGCTGTCTTAGCTCTCTTTTTAGTAATTATAATGTTCATTTTTAGGTATTTTAACTTTCACTTTTTAGCTTTAAAAGGGTGAGGTTTTATTTCTTTGTTTTTATTTTTGGACTTCGGGCCCTAATGACCTAGTTGTCGACGGGCCCGTAAACCCCACTACTCACTCACTTACTCTGTGCAACAAGGGCATATAACCTCAGAAATCTGGTTTGAGGAACATTCTTATAAAAATCAGCCAAGTCTTCCTTGTGTTTATAGTTGTCCTTCAGCAAATCGTCGCACTGTAAATTTATCAATTCAATTTGCTACCTGCTAGAAACATTGTTAACATCCAGTGAATACGGGGTCGCAAAGATCTGAAACGTAGTTGACAATGTTTCTACATCTTGAAGCCTGGTCTCAAACTGGTGTGAAACATGGGGAACTGAATACAAACACAAAACTACTACACACAACACTACACAACATCAACAAAAACACAAAATACAAAACAAAATTCACACTAACGCCGTTAAGATCCACACAACAAATAAAAACCCTCAGACTAGGCTGCAGAGGGTTCTCCCTAAACAGCCCGGGCGTGTTGTAAACATGCCCAAATAACATTTTTCATATTCGTTCAGTTTCGTGCAAGTAGCGCCGCTGATCTAGACTGCATAGCAATACACTGCTCTTGCTTGACGTCACACAAACGTACAAACTGGCTCGTCGTTTAAATACGTCACATGGCCTGAAGTTGTCTTCCCCTGTACTAAGTGATGTTAAAGCTGAAAATGATGGAATGGTAATACAAAAATATTTTTCTAGTAGTACCTAGACCACAAGCAGATGTGATACTTAGATGTGATCTGTACCATTTGGAGAGTCAAGCTAGATTATGATGAGTGAAGGGTAGTAATAAGAGATGTAGATAAGATTGTAATATATTGGTTATTACAGGAGGAATTCACAGTAGACAAATTATGCCACACAGATGATTCTAAGTGAAAGATAGATGTGAATGAGCGATTCTTCATTGAGTATGAAAAATAGTAAGTGGGATTTTGATTGGCGTAAAAACAAATTTTATATCAACATGAAAAAGAAATGAATGACACCGATAAATTAGAAATTTCGAAAGTAGTAGTTTGGGAAAAAAAAGAACATTATAAAATATATTTTGTATATAATGCTCAGAAAAACAAAATTGATCTAAACCCCTTGAAATCATGCACACATGGAGTAAAATTTCCAGAGCACCACTGGAACAATGAAATGTGCTTTCGTACTCGCTTTAGCACTTGTGTTGGTATTGCCTGTTGCTCATTTTCATCCTCACTGCTGTCTTCACCATTATCCGTCACTTCAAAGTCGTCACTATCCGTGAACTCCGAAATATTGGATAAATCTGACGGTAATGACTCGAAAACATTTAACATTTCTGCATTGCTAAGGTTACAACGTGCACCACGTGAAGAAGCCATTTTCACTAAGTTGGAAAACTCTGAATATGCCACGCCAATCACGTGAACAAGCAGTGGTCGGAAGTGCATGCTGCCGTGTCTTTGTACCCCCTTGAATTATTTTCCTGCAGAGGGTATTACTGTACAGAGTGACAGCAGAAATATAGTTCATATGCTTCCCAACAGATGAGACTACATATCTATGTTGTTCAAATGCTTATACGAATCAAAGCTTGCAAATGCCCGACATTCAAAATTCCGTCTGAGATAACTCGCCTGTAGCACAGCTGGCATGCCTTACTGCGCCCGAGATATCTCGCCTGTAGCAGTGAAAAGGTTAAAGAAGCATTTAACAACAAATAAGATATGATAGTGGTTTTTGTAGGTCTGAAATTGGCCTGTGATAATTTATGGAGACAAAATTTAATACGGAAACTACAAATTTTATGGATTACAGTCAATATGGTTAGATGGATCTCGGAATTTATAACACAAAGATATTGTGCTACTATGTATTGTTCAACTATTTCTAAATATAAACAAAGCAAAATAGGGCTCCCTCAAGGTGCTGTATTAAGCACAACTTTGTTCAACATATACATTAATGGTTTACCTAAACAACTACAAAAATTTGGTGTTAAAACTGCTCTTTTTGCTGAGGACTTGGCCATCTGGTATTCATAGAAATCTTCCCAGATACAAGATGCAATAGCAACTATGCAGTCAGCATTAAATGAACTTTGATGGTGTAATAACTTGATAATAGTGAATACTACAAAAGTGGTGTTCCAGCCAAAAATCCAGGATGTCAAATTGAAAACTGAAAATGCTAAATATTTAGGAGTACACTTTGATAAGAAACTAACTTGGAGGAATTGTACAGAACACATATTTATGAAGTTATCAAAAGATTTAAATTATTGAAAAGACTAGCAGGAACAAAGTGGGGTAGTCCAGAACAATTAATCTTAACTTATAACACCTATATAAAACCGGTCCTAACATACTATGGAGAAATTCTAATAACAGCTTCAAAATCTAACAAAACACATTCGGAACAAACACAAAACGAAGCTCTGCGCTTAATAACTGGAGCAACCAAAACTATACTAATTGGAGTTTGCCATGGACAAGTCAAAGTCCAGACTGGAACCCGATCTAGTATATGTGAAAGATGTTGGACAGATGTGTCAGAACAAGAGAATTTTCCAATACAGTGGAATTTTTCAACATCAAGGAAAATTGAAGCTATTAACAGTGAAGCAACAGAATCTAAAATAAGAACAAATTAGAAACTAAAAGCTTCACTTATCTTAGAATATTGGAAGTTCTTCAAATGCTGACTAGCTCCAAGTTGTATCCAACTTATTTTCAAAGCTATCCAAACAAGTTACCATAGTTACTGATGCTCAACTTAAAAGGTCTATGTGTTGCCAATCTCTGAAAACAAAAACTTACAAATACAATCTCTTGGTAGTGTTTCAAAATTCATAATGCTGTTCCTGTTTTTTAAAATGAGTATCTTTTTCCAAACCATTAAATCTATAGATCCCTTTTAATTGTTTTAATAATTTAACCTCTGGATTTATTTCATGATTAAATGACCAAATATGATCCGTTGCAGCTGATTTATCAGTCTGTTTATATTTAATATTTCTAAAATGCTCCTTCATTCTGATTTCTAAATGATGTTAAGTTTTATCAATATAAACCCTATCACAATCCAAACAGCGAAATTGATAAATGCCAGATTTTTTATAATTTGGAATTTTATCCTTTTCAGAAAAATTTAGTAAAATTTAGTTTTAAATATCAATTTCATTTAAATCTTGACTGGCAATTTCGATATCTGCGACAAAATCATCTGTGATTTTCGAAAAATTTGCGCAAGTTAAACCTTTATTTAGGAAATTGAGTTCTTTCTCATTAAAGTTACAAGTTGAAAGATCAATTACATTATTCGTTGGATTGTTATGTTTCTTTATATCAAATTTCTGTTGTTTTAGGCATAATCTATTTAGCTTGTTTTTTTAGCCTCTTTGATTTACTTTTCATGCTAAAATTTAGATACCCAGATAATTTAGAGTCCAAATTAACCCAAGATAAGCTACCTAAAATACATATTAATTTTAAATGTAAGTCATATAACCTAAGTTCAGTATTATTTAACTTTTTAAATTCCAAAAATTAAAATTACTAAATTTTTCTAAAAAGGATAAAATTCCAAATTATAAAAAATCTGGCATTTATCAATTTCGCTGTTTGGATTGTGATAGGGTTTATATTGATAAAACTAAGCATCATTTAGAAATCAGAATGGAGCATTTTAGAAATATTAAATATAAACAAATTGATAAATCAGTTGCAGCGGATCATTTTTGGTCATTTAATCATGAAACAAATCCAGAGGTTAAATTATTAAAACAATTAAAAGGGACCTATAGATTTAATGGTTTGGAAAAAGATACTTATTTTAAAAAACAGGAACAACATTATGAATTTTAAAACACTACCAAGAGATCGTATTTGTAAGTTTTTGTTTTCAGAGATTGGCAACAAATAGATCTTTTAAGTTGAGCATCGGTAACTATGGTAACTTGTTTGGATAGCTTTGAAAATAAGTTGGCTACAACTTGGAGCTAGTCAGCGTTTGAAGAACTTGCAATATTACTAAGATAAGTGAAGCTTTTAGTTTCTAATTTATTCTTATTTTAGAATTTCCAACATGTTGGAATGTGAGTGGCAAAAAGTTCCTAAGGATACAATTAATGTCCGTACTGTTTCCATGCTGGCAAGATGTGAGGCTGTTATAAAAGCAAAGGGTTATGTAATGAAATATTAGTTGCCATGCTCTGAAAAAGGACATTTAGTATTATTTTTCTGTACAAAACTATTTTGTCAAAGCACTTATGAGCTGTGGATTTTTCAGTTTTATTTTTTGACATACAATACACTATCCCCAGAAGTGCTATTTTATGTTTATGTATATATTATTGTTTATAGTTATTACCTGTTGTACAGAGGCCAACCAATGCTATAAATGTTGAGAAAACATTTTGTCAAAACACTTATGAACGCTACTGTAGCCCCTCAATCGGTGTTTTGTCAACGTTTCACCAAACTTCTGGACTGTTACTGGAATTACACTCTGATATTACCGATGGTTCCTAGATGGGTGATGCCATGGGATGTAATTTTGTATATAATGGTATGACAAGTATTGCCTTCGGATTGCCAGTTCAGTTTTTACTCTCAAGCTGTTTGGCATATTTTATTCCTTTTTATCTCCAGCTTAGTCCCTGGAAGTTTTATCATGTGCTCTGACTCTCTGAGTGCTAATCAGGCCCTGCAAAAGTTTCTTGGCACCTCAGCATTTGTTGTTAAAATTCAGACACTCATCTCTCTGTTGCTCTCTCACAGATACCAGTTAGATTTTAATGGATCCCAGGGCATGTGGGCATTCCAGGCTATGAGACAGCAGGTGCAGCTACTAAGTCTGCATGCTGTTGGCTGCAATCTTCCACTGACACTACCCTATACAGCTGCTCAGTGGTATTTCTGTCACTGTCTTTTATCAGTCTGGCAGCAGTCATGGGAAGCGTTATGTAGCACTCAATTGTGGACAATCAAGGACACCGTACAGCCCTTGGTGATGTTGCAGGAATTACAGACAGCACAGGTTATTTTAACCAGCTTGCAGATGGGTCACACTCGTGCCACTCATGGATACGTTTTGCACGATGTTCCAGCACCTGTCTTCCGATGTGCAGCATTCAACTCTCCATAGCACTTGTTCTTATTCATTATCTTACATACGCTTATGAGTGTCAATCCATTGGCCTGTGATTTACATTTGAATCAGTTTTGGGCAATGACCCAGTAGCTGTATGTAAGGCTCTGTGGTTTGTTGCCCATATTGGCCTCGATAAACAAGTCTGATGCATATTTTAGTTTTAGGGACTTTTTAGATTTTTAAGATTTGTTTTATCATATTTTAACCATCTCATCTTTTAGTTTTTTAACTGTTTAATATTTTAGTCATATAAGTTTATGTTTTAGGTTTTATGGTTTGACTGTGGGCCCAAATGACCTAGCTGTCAATGGGCCCTTAAACTCCACCTCTCAGGGGTCTACTACGGTAGGTATGGGCATTGGCACACCTGGGTCCCAAGCCACTCATCACCATTTCACCCCTTCCACCACCATTAACTGTGCAATCTTGTAGCTATTTTTATTGCTACTCTTCATCACCTTCTTCCTCTTCTAGAATTATTGTGATTCTTTTAGGTTTTAGGTTTATTAATTCCTGTCTCACCAGCAGGGATCGTTTCTATCTCCGTGGTTCTTTCCCCGGTTTCAGTGCACCTTCTGACATGTGTGCTCTATGGTGGTTTCAGGTGCTAAGGTTGGATGGATCCTTCACACTGCCTTTATGTGTAACCTTAGATGTGGATCTTGTATGCACTGTCATGTACACCCACGTAGCTCTTTGAGGGCCTGACCAGTGTTAATTCCCTGACGGCTGTGTGCCATTGGACTAGTATCACAGGCCGGACGTGTTACCGCTGATGGAACCCCAGTGTAATCAACCACAAATCCCCTGAATCTATGTCTATCGAACACAGGCATGGCCTAAAGTGGGGAACCACAGACAGTTATTCCTGTGGTAAGGGCTTAAAGTTGGGGTGTGTGAGGTGAACGGCTTACACATATAGACGAGCAGTGGCGATTGGAGGGTAGCCCTTCTGAAATGTGCTTTGAGATCATTGGAGGGGTCTCCATGACAGCACAGACCATGAAGATTTGGTGTCTTTTATCTTTAAGCCCCGGATGGCAGGCTGACTCCGATGGTTCTGGATAGGGGTCTAATTCAAAATGCATCTACACAAAACCCCTCTCATAGACAGTTTTCTAGTTATGATTTTGGTTTGTAATGTAAAAACAAAGTACCTTAGCTCATTCTAAATCAAATGTGAGGTCAACAGGATCTGTGACCCGGTGAAGAACCCGACACGATGGTATGTTTTTAATTGAGACAACCATGGAAGACCACTCCCAAAAGTTTTTAAAAGCAAAATTGTTGGGATCCTACCCCATTGGAGTAGCCCCACACAAATCACTGAACTCATGTAGAGGAGTTGTCACCACCTCCAGTCAGGATGGTCTATCGAATAAGGAAATATTCACCTGCCTCTCTGATTAACAAATTTGCCAGGCGTACTGATTAATATGAAAGGATGTCAAAGAGTAACACTCATTTCCAAGGGTACTCATTTGCCCAAATATCTTTTCTGTGGCTACGAGCGTGCTGCTGCTCATGTGCTGTTTTCAGTGCCAGACGTTCGGACATACTAAGACCTCATGCACTAATCCTGCTGTTTGTGAACGTTGTGGCTTATCCGCCCACTAAGATACAGCTTGTGTTTGGGACCCTTGCTAGTGAACTATGGAGAGTGTCTCGCAACAGTGTCCGAAGTTTATAGATGAGAAGTGTATACAGGAAGTAGATGTTAAGGAATATTTTACCTTTCTTGAAATGTGGCGGCGCTTTGAACAATGTAAATACCACAGGTTATTCATCAGCAGTCTGCTGTCCTCTTGTAAACACTGTAGGCTTACAGCACGGCCCTGTTGCCAATGCTTTGATACAAGCAGACTTGCCACACCTGCACTGGCAAATATGTCTTCAGCCATGCAAACACCAGCTGCCAAGCTGTGTACAAGCATTAGCTATCCTGTCGACAGACATCGTTCCAAGCATATTGTTCAAGCTAGTAGCCGCACATCCTCTATGAAGTCTCGCTCTTGCTGTGTGAACCTCAAGGGATCTTCAGCCTCTTGAACATCAGAGGAGTCGCCAGAGGATGGACAATTTATGTCGTTGGTCAAAGTCAGTCAAAGCAAAAAAGAAAATAAAGACTGCCAATTAATCTCCTTTTTACCATGGAAATACTCCAGTATAATGTTAATGTCCAGGCATGTTTCTCCGGACATCCTGCATATGATTTCTCAGCGATTGTCCTCTATAGTCTGTGAACAAGAGACCTATTTGCAGCATAATCACACCTTAAATCCTTGTGATTTTTTGGCATTTAATCATGACTCTGCAGCTGATCGGTGAGCAAGCAGTGGTGTTGTTACTCTGATGGCGCATATCTACTGCCAGCATACCGCTTAACACACCATTGCAAGTTGTGTATGTGTGGAACTGCAGGGTCTCGGTGAAATGTCTATATGCCACTGGTCAATGTCGTACAAGAGAATGATCTTCGGGCTCTTTTGGCACATAATCTGCTACTGCTCCTCTGTCTAGGACATTTGAATGCCAAACACACTATGGGACTGCAATACTGATGATGTTTGTGAGTGCCTTATAGTAGACGTTTGCGATGTCTGGCTTAATTTTGTTAAACACTGGTGTCCCTACCTTCTTATCTGGTACAGTACCCACTCCACCTTAGACGTTTCTTTCTGTAGCCCGTCACTGGTATTGCTTCTTGATTGGTTGGTACTTTCCGACCTATTTGGCAGTGATCATTACCCCATTAGCATTCACCTATCTGGTCATCATCCAGTGCTAACATGACATCTTCACTGGATTATTTTCAAGGCTGATTGGGCAAAATTTTGTTCCCTCATTCATCTCACAGATGTATTTTTCACCCCTACCATTGAAATGGTAGAATATTTTACATGGTCTTTCTTGCTTGCAGCAGATTCCAGCATTCCTTGAGGGTCCTTGACACCATGACACATTCCTGTACCTTGGTGGACCAAGGAATGCCATTTGACTATTAACCCTTTGCGAGCAAAAACCCATATATGGGCGACCTGTCCGGACCCTGACAAGCAAAAACCCATATATGGGTGTGGAGTCATAGAGCTATTGTGATCGGCTCCTCTCACTCAAATAATTCATATATACTGCCAGCAGATGGCAGGAAATGTTCTTTCAGATGTTTGTGGTCAGTGCATCACCGATTTTCCATATTTAATAATTTCTGTTGTAGTTTTCGTTAGTGTAGGAATAAACAGTGCGGTGATTACGTCCAGTAAGCGAGAGTTTTTTTTGTTTTTTGACTGAATGGCGGGAAAGAAAGAGTTGACGGAACAAGAAATTGTAGAATTGTTGAACAAAAGTAATAGTGAGTTATAGAATTTTGTGCTCAGTGATGATGAGAGTGCTATATGCGAGAATTCGTGTCTAAGTGCAAGTGAGTGCGAGAGTGACATAAGTGACGATGCAGACAGCTGTACATCTAACTGGGTAGAGGTGAGTAATTTTGACCCTGGCCCTACATCTAGTATCCCAGTGCACAATATCCAACAGGGACCAATACTTACTTCTCATTTTGATGAGAATACGCTTCCAGCAGAATTTTTCGGCCTATTTTTTGATGATGAAATTATGGAAATAATTACTGAGGAGACATATATTCGGGGAAACATAAGAAGAAAAAAAAACAACAGGCGACACCACCAACGAAGAAAGCCAGGATTGCTTCTTGGAATCTCCCAAAAATTACCAATATAAAAGCACTGAGATAGTATTATCTCAATAGTATTGAGATAAATAAGTCGCTATGAAAATCATATACACATTTTAGATACCCTGCCCTAGCTAGGTGTAACTGCAGATTTCTATCAAAACTTTTATAATTTGTTATCATCATTACCGTTATTATTATAAATGGAAGTATTAAATATCATAATGTGACACTATTTAGTTCCTGAAGCACTGCTGGTTTATTTGTGAATACCTATATGTACGAACTACGCTGTAGAAAATGGAGAAGTGCTACTTATGCCGTTTTTGTAACAACATTTTTATGCGGATTAACAAAACTTCACCCCTGGAGGACAATTACGATCCAATTCAACAAAAAGCAAGGTATACTATGTGTTTTAGTACATTTAAGCATTTTTATATAGTTTTAACTGTATTTAATAGAGTTTCATACTTTAGCAAAATTGCCTTCTGCTCAGAGCCATAAAACACGTCCGTTCGGGAAGGGTTAAAGCATGCAAACGTGCTCTGCAAATTTTCCATTTACATCCTATGGAGAACTTCATTGCTTTTAAATGTTCTCGTACAAGGGCACATTTTGTACTTTGCAGTGTCAAATGCACATCCTGGGAATCCTACGTCTCTTCCCTTCCCTGTTGCACTTCGTCACAAAGGTATGGACTGCTGTTTATTGTATGTACGGCAAGATTGCCAGATGATAATTCCCGCTCTCGCTGTACATGGCTCCACATACACCAGCAAGGAGGATATAGCTGATGCTCTTGCCATTTCTTTAGCTGCCACTAGCCAAATGGATGTTACCTATTTTACGTTAATTGAGATAAACCTTAAAGAAATAGTTTTATTACACATTTCATTGAAATTTTAAGTAGGATAGAGAAAACTAATTCAATAGTCGGATGTTTAAATACTGGGTTGTTACATGCTGGTTTAGAAATTCCATATTCTTTCCGTGACATGAGAAACAATGAATAGCAACAGTACTTAAAAAGTGAAGGAGTAGGGGAAGTATTGAAAATAACAATGGTTATGTCAGAAATGGCCAGTGTGACGAAAGGTTATTTGAAATAAATTGTGTTTGCACTTTTTGTTTAATAAGATGTTTTCTTTCTCTCATCGTTTACCAGTTGTACAAACTGATGCAAAATTCTTTCTGGATGAAAAGGGCTTAACAGGCTACACATTTTATTTGTCATGCAATTATTTTAAACGTGGTATTTTAATAAAAATCATGAGATCTGCTTTTAAGATCAATAATTTTGAAAAGTTCTTCATGAAAAGGGTAATTTAGGGTTGGGAATTTTCTTGAAAATCTTTGTGTTGTATCTTTGGAGGATGCTGAACCTGAATATCAAGTTTGGTATTTATCAGACTTTATTTGTGGGTAATACTGTTCACACACACGCATGCACGCACGCACTCACAATTTTCTAAAAATTATTTTAATACAGGTTGCCTATAATATGTATTTGTGGGTAAATTGCAACATTGAATTTTAGGATGGAATGCAGTACTTTGTTACCTATTATGCCCATGGCAGAGAAAGTAAAAAAGAGCTATAGTCACATCACTTGTTGAGTACCATTCTAGGTCATTCCATAATTTTCAAGCAATTTTTGTTTGAATTTTCTCCTTTGTTTGAAAATAAGAACTCTTAAACTTAGTGCTCAAGTAAAAAACCTTTTTAATCTCTTTTTGCTTCAGGCATGGATATTAAAATTTGAGAAGCCTAACACAGCTCCGAACACATTGGAGCCAAGTACAACTGTTCTAAGTCCATATCTAAAGTTTGGTTGCCTTTCTGTTAGGACATTATACTATAAGCTTCAAGAAGTAAGTATAAGCACTTCTAGAATGACAAAACTATAAGTGTATATATCAACATTTTGGTGACTGAGAACTTAACATTAGAGTTCGAACCTTCATACAAGAAACAAAAAGTTGCAGGGTGTGGACTATAGCACATGAACACAACACAGAGGAGGTAAGGTACAGTTGATGCAGGAACGTTGTAGATAAACTTTTTGCATAACTTACATTTAATGCTGTCACTATTTACTCCCAAATTCTTGTACAAGTTCAGCAGTACGTGAATATTTCAATTTTCATGCTGCAGGCATTTTACTCTAGGGAACTAATGAACACATTTGAGAGACACTATGCACTGTAGGCAAGGTGCTTTCTGCTGTCACTGTGCTGGGGCCATGACCTCATGCTCTGCCCTTGTGGAGGTAACTTGTGACCAGCTTATTTCGCGATAGCTGTATAAAGGTTCGAACTCTACTAATCGTACTATAGCATTGCACTTCCTAAATTGCTCTCTACTTACCAGTTTTTGTATATGAACATTTGTAATGATGATGATGATGATGATGATGATGACGATAGTATTAATAATGATAATGATGATAGTAATAATGATAATGATAGTAATAATAAAAATCTGATGTGTTGCACTCACATACTTTCTCTACTTTTGTACTAACCATTCTTACAAACTCTTATTCCTATATCTTCTTCGTGTTAGTTAAAATAAACATTTGTATAAATTATCTTATTGCTTATTTCCTTGTAGGTGCAAGGGGAATATTGGAATACAGTAGGCTTTGTGCGATAGTCATCTTTTAAAGCTTTGAGATTCCATTCTCTTTGCACACGTAACATATAAAAAAATGAACAGCGATGACCCATTTCACGAAAGTTCTAAGTTTTCCGAAACTCACACACATAACAAGGAATATCTCCGAAATGGTTCACCCTACAAGAAAATTTATTGAGACATAAATTGTGTATTTTAGCAAGATCTACATTTTTGTATAGTATGATTTGGACTATCTCTTAACGGTTTACCAGTTATGCAAAAGTCGTCCAGAGTAAATACGACTACAGGGGCTATAGCCAGAAAATTCAAGATATACATTTCATTTGTCATCAAAATATCTCAAGCATATGACATTTTAATCAAAATCGTTAGAGCCATTTTCAAGAAAATCAAACTTTTCGAAAAATTTTCCACGTAAAGGGTAGTTTAGTGTGGGGCTATTTTCTTCAAAATCTTCGTGTCACTTCCTTGAAAGACATTAAACTTAAATACCAACTTTGGTTTTTAACCAACTTTTCGTTTTTGAGTTATGCTGTCCACAGACTGACAGACTGACACACAGACACACACACGGACCTTTTTCTAAAAATGCTTTTTTTTTTTATTCAGGGGGCCTCAAAATATGTATTTCCGGTGAAATCTCGACATCGAATTTTTGGGTGGAATACAATACTTCCCCTACTTACCAGTAGAGAAAGTAATAATAATGATAGTAATAATAATAGTAATAATAATAATAATAATAATAATAATAATAATAATAATAATAATAATAATAATAATAATAGTAACAGTAATAATAAGGGTAACATTAGTAACGGTAACAGTAACATTAGTAATAGTAGTAACATTAGTGATAGTAGTTGTTAATGGTTTATTTCATTGTGTAAGTTTTGCACTTATGTTCCTTTCTTTCAAAAATGCAATATATTTTGTTAAATATAATTTCCATAAAAATAACATATTTGAGAGCAATGTCATATAACAGGTACTTATTTCTTATTACATGAAGGTTCTTCGAAATTCAACTCACACAAAACCACCAGTGTCTTTAATTGGACAGCTGTTCTGGCGAGAGTTCTTTTACACAGTAGCAGCAGGCACTCCTAATTTTGATAGAATGGTTGGCAATTCTATCTGTGTGCAAGTGCCTTGGGACAAAAATGAAGAATATTTGAAGGCATGGGCTGAGGTATAACTCACACATTTACAACTATATCTCTGAAGCTTTTACAAATAATAACTATAGCTGTTGTAAAATTTGATGGCGGGAGGCTCAATACTAAATTCAGTCATAGTCTTGCGATGCCTTGCGGTGTTGTTATAGTTTAACATGCTGTGAAATCACACTGTAAAGCCAGTGATATATCATTTGCACCCATAAAATTTATTTGCACAATAGGAAAAAGAATAGTAATAGTCAGCTGTTAGCCGCCATTAAAGTTTGCTACTACCATACATTTATAGGCATAGTTTCTTTTGTGTATGAAAGATAAATATAATATCACTTAGCATCCTTCCAAAATTTGTTTTTTACTTTTTCTGTTTTTCCACATACAGTAAACTCTCGGTTTAGTGGACCTAAATGGGCCAGGAGCTGTCCGGAAAATTGAAAGTGTGTTAAATCGCAAAATGAATGAAAATGAAGCAAAAACAATTGAAACTTTTATTAGTACATACCAATTACTGTACATGATTTACTCTTGGTTAGAAGTTCCCTGTGAAGTTGTGGGATTGAAAAAAGTGTCAATACCATTTGCTTCCCACTTGAACATTGCTTCTTTATGATTAAGTAGCGAAACTGTCTGAAATGTTCGTAATAAGTTAGCACTTTTGGGTCTGAAGATCTTTCCACGTAAGAAATCACATCATCCATGTGGTCTCTTATTACAGATAATTTTGGTGCACACTTCAAAGATTCATCACTGTCTTCATCTTCATCCTCTTGTAGAACACTTGCAGCGATCTCTTCATGACTCAGAATATGGTAACTTGGGAATGCCCAGAGAATGCCCAATTCAGACTGAAGCTGTCATGTGAGCTCTTGAGCGCGTGACATGTACACAAACTTTCACGAATGTAGCCGAAGACACTTGAACTAGCTTTCTCGATCAGACAAACAGCGGAATGCCACAATTTAATCATCGCATATCTTCTAAATTTCATTTAAATTTATTTTATAACCAATGCCAAATTTAGTCTGTTAAATCCTTAAGTCCGTTGAACAGAGGTTCCTTAAACCAAAAGTTTACTGTATGAGTTAACAGTGAAATTTGGATGTCAAAATAGTTTTGTTGCTTTACTTTTTGAATAAATATACAGAATTTATTTTGTTTGTTGTAATTTAGAATTACAAGTTATAGGTTTGTGTTATTTCCATATTCTAGGGACGTACAGGATATCCATTTATTGATGCAATCATGACACAACTTCGACATGAAGGATGGATTCACCATTTGGCTCGCCATGCAGTTGCATGCTTTCTCACTCGTGGGGATCTGTGGATATCTTGGGAAGAAGGAAAGAATGTAATTATATTTGTATTGTAATGGTGTCTTAATGTATTCCAGTTGCAAATAAGTAGAACATTCACATGAATTCAGCATTTTCTGGAAGTGCTAATCCTGTGTGGTGACTGGGAGTAGAATAGTCCCACTGTAGTCCATATTAGTCGTAAAAGGCAACCATAATGGATATCCGTTGCCTGGGGTATAACTGGGTTACACTGTAGCCATGGCCATGGATAAAACATGTCTGAAGCATTGCCTACTACACTGAACCTGTGCCTGAACTCATTAGCTGTTCCTCAAAGTTTTGAATTGCTAAGAAGCCAAAGCTGCATGTTTTTACAATAGTAGAGAAATTAAAATGTAAAATTACAATTAACAATTTTTGTTAGGTTTTTGAAGAACTTCTGCTGGATGCAGACTGGGCACTAAATGCAGGCAACTGGTTATGGCTTTCTGCTTCTGCATTTTTTCACCAGTTCTTCAGGGTGTACAGTCCTGTGGCATTTGGAAAGAAGACAGACAAGTTCGGAGAATATATCAAGTGTGTATTTGTAATGACAGCATTTTATTCTTTTGCAGCTAGTTTAAGAACAAGGAAAACCTCTCTTTTTGCGTTGCTCCCTTAATTTTTGCTTGATTAATGTCATTTTAACATCCCATATCATAAATTGAAAAATATGTCAATATTTCTAAACATATTCTGCTCCAACTTGTAGTTATGTTAATCACAGGACTAGTTTCGGAGAGGGTTCTGTGATTAACGTAATTACAAGTTGGAGCAGAATGTGTTTAGATATATGGACATATTTTTCAATTTATCAATATGCTCCACTGTTTTAAACTCTTCATTTTCATCAGTTTTATATCCCAGACCATGTTACAATGGTTACCTGCAGGTTGTCTGCTAATACAATTCAGTGTGTGCCAGACAAATGCCTTAGTTTCATAGTCATTTTGCTAAGTCATATGCTTAGATAAATTTTTAATGGATGGCTTAGTTACGTAGTCACCTTTCTGTACCAACTTATGTTTGTGTGTTTTTTTGTGTACTGTGAGTGGGACTTTTCATGTTATTGAATATCTAGTGTGGTATTAACCTGATGACAAAGAGACCATGGAAAAACCCTTCATTTTGGCAGTGCACAAGATTTGAATTCATTACCTCTTGAGTGTGAGCCACCTTGCTTGGTTTTCATTGCTTATTGTAACAGCATTTAAATGTTTTCCTACAGCACATTCAATAGATTATTTAACTCTGTGTCTTGATATTACCGTATATGGTGAAGCAGTCAGCACCAGTAATGGAAATGTAGAATGCAGGTGGTGCTATGTTATTTGATGTAATGCATCTGAAACAACATATTTCAGGTGTTCACTATCAAGAAATATTGCACAATAACGTGCTCCCACTGCAGTCTTGAGTACTGTTAATGTTAGATTCATGGTAGAGGGTAGGTATGCTGTGTATTCCGATGTTTGGCGCTGAGACACTGTTCCTATTCCAACTTGTCCAAATGGTGGCTAGCTTTTCAATGACTGATTGGTTCGAGTATGGGAATTAGCAGAGCAGTAAGCGAATGGAGCAGCGAGGGATGTGAGCAGTTTTACATGTGGTTAGCATGTGCCAAGTCGATAAGTAACCTATTCCTCAATAGTGTACAGCTGCTTGTTTCTATAGTTATTCTTGTGATACTAATTTTGTGAAACACCAATATGGGGAAGTACAGAAATTATACAGCAGGTTTTAAACTAAGAGTGATTGCATTTGTGGAACAGAATGGTAATCTAGCTCCAGAAAGGGAATTTTCAGTGAGCGAAAAGCTTTTAATTGGCACAAAATAAAGTGCAACTGGAATCTAGAAGCTCTTTTCGTGGCCCTAAAACCTGAAGGTTCCTAGAAATTGATACAGAGATGCTAGCATATGTTAAAGAGTTCCCAATAATGTATGTTTGTTTCAGAGTCAGCAATCTTATTGTATCGGCTCCAGTCAAAAACTACACATGTTTCAAATGTTCATTGTAAAGGCTTTTATGAAAGATGATTTTTAGTTCAATAAATACAAAGTCACCATTATTTATTTATTTTTTATTGGAGTAGGTATTTGCATTGCGATTTCGGTGTCAGGGGGTACTCCTGTTTCCTCTTTTCTTTTTTTACTATGAACAGCATAATGTGGCTGTGCTTAAATATGCATAGACTCGTTTTTACTCCCATAACTGTACACTAGTCGCTGAAAGTTAACATGGCCAGTATTAAATAATTTATACCTCACATAATGGTTGCACTGTGTGTTTTTACTTTCAAAAAAAGGATAAAAAATTAAACAATTATGTGATGAAATATAAATTGCTTGCATTAGTTCTGGTCTTAATTAGAAGCAAACATTGGAATATATGAAACCTAAAGGTCTTAAAAGTTAACTAATGTTGATAATGTGACCATTTCTAATTCGTTTATAATGAATTTGCATTAAATATAAATCAGACGTTAAGGAGATAATTATGAAGATGTGCATCCCCCCTCTCTCTGTGTCTGTCTGTCGTCTTGTCTCTTTTAATTACCTAACACTTATCAGTTGGAAAGCCATTTTCAGAAAATGTTTTGTCTTTCAGGAAATACGTTCCTGTACTTAAAAAAATACCGGCAGAATATATTTATGAACCATGGAAGGCTCCACTGTCTGTCCAGAAAGCAGCCAATTGTATTATTGGACAGGACTATCCAAAAAGAATTGTTATTCATGAGGATGTTTATAAAGCTAACATTGCTAAAATGTCGAAAGCATACAAAAACAGCAAAGGTAATATTTGAAATTAAGCTGCTTTGTTTGTATAATACTGATAGTATTAATTTTGATTATTTTGAGCAGATTATGGATACACTTTAACCTGTTGTTTATTTGTGGATAATGCATATTTGGTACAATTAAAGCATTATCATTTTAATTTCAGTTGCAACGGACAAGAGGAAGGAAGAAGATGATGGAAGATCTCCAGTGAAGAAATTCAAAGGAAAGAAACCAAAATAATAATTTTTCTTGCTTAATATTTGACTCTCTTACTTGCAATAACCAGGAACAGGGACTAGAAAGGAAATGGCGAATGTAGTGTGATGAGAATGTTTGCAATTTACAGGAAATTTACTGGAGCATGGTGATGGGACAGTGTATAAAGTTTCAACTTCTTTGTTTTGTGTTTATTAGCTTGTGTAATTTAAAAAGCATCGTTATTGGCCAGACTTAAATTGCTTCAAGCTGTGTAGCAACGTTTAAAATGAAAGTTCTCCGTCGTTTTCCTCTAAATGCAAGTTTCCTTTCTGTTCCAGCTGGGGAACACTGAACTATTGCATGTGAATTGCCTGATCTCCTGTTTGGTGAAAGGAAGGAGATACTATTCAAACTGGCAGGGTGCCGGCTAATAATCCATCTTAAAAATAGTGTTCCTCACTGAACTCTGAGGTTGGCTTCAGAATGTGTTTTGTGGTATTGCTCTTCTCTTCAGCCTTGTAATCTTCCCACACTTTTTTTTTTCTGTTTGTACACATTGTTCCTTGTATTAGGGATTACCTTTTTGCAAGAGAAATTAGAAATATTAATGATGTGGCTTTTAGAAAATATTTATGGTTTGAACTTTAAAGCTGGTTCACTTGCATTATATTATCTGAATTGCAAGCATGTGAAAACATTTTTGATTAGTAATGAATGACATCCTAAGGCAGAATCAATTTTCCACATCCATATTGTTATTGACAGTCATTCCTGTTCCTGGTTTGTTTTGAACCAAACCCACTCGTGTCTTTTTGCTTTCCATTCTTATTCCAGTTTCTGTTTCCAATTTATGTGATCTAGTCTTCATTTTTGACTTTCATTCATGCTATACCAGATGGAAGGGAAGTCATTATGTTAATTTAAACCAGTTACAGAACTTGTGAGGAACATAATTAGTATCTTTAATTGTTTTTTTACTGTTTTCTGTGGAGATGTTTTAGGTTTTTCAAGAATACAAAGCGTACATGCTGGCAAAGTTACTGCAGCAACCAACCGGAAGCTGGTAGCAGGGTTGGCACTCTCCCTTTCAAAACCAGAAGTAGGTCAGCGCATAAACAGGTTTCACTTCAGCTGTATGGTGCATGGTTCATGAGTGTACATAAATGTTTTGTGTCAGTAATCTAATGATTGTATCTCCATTTTCCAATAACACATTTTGTAACCTAAACTCAGAATCTACAGATCATCAGCTTATTCAGCATTAAACTTTAATATGTTTTGCAATTGATACTGCTAATTTAATGAACCAAGCCTTTCTGATATGTAAAGACAAAAAACCACATAGGGTCTTACAAATTCTACTAAAGGGCACATAAAGCATGGACAGCAAAAGAATAAGCAGTAAACCAAATGATTCACACAATTCAGATTTGTTTAAAGTATAGATAATTTGCACACCTGCAAGCTTCACACCTCCGTAACCAATTATGTCATGCTCTAACTAAAACACCCATTTCTGCGCGTTTCTTCTGCAGCCATATGAATAAGTTATCTCAAAAATTCCACGTCACTAATCATTGTTTTGTAGACCCTGCCTTTCATATCCCCAGAAGAAAAAGTCCAGAGAATTCAGATCTGGCAATCTTGCAGGCCATCTATGAGCCTATAGCACCCAATCCACGTGTTAGAAAACCAATGGTTCAAATGGTCACGAACATTCTGAGTAAAGTGCGATGGAGCACCATCATGTAAGAACCACATGTTTCTCCTGATTTCTAAAGGGACATTTTCCAATAAGCCTGGAAGTGTCCCTTGCAAAAATATCAGATAATCAATTGTGAGCAATTGGTCGGGAAGAATATAAAGGCCTATGAGGCAATCAGAAACTTCTTGCCCATACATTTACAGCTGTTGAAAATGATGCTCCCTTGTGCAGTGAGGGTTATCTTTTGCACATGTATTGGTGTTCTGAAAATTGAAATGCAATTTTTCGTAAAGGTAGCTTCATCTGTTGCCATAATTAAATGTGGCATATCTGTACTGTGTTCTAGGAAATAGTTGAAGAAAGTCAGCCTAAGTGCATAATCTGCTGCTGAGAGACACTGTACCTGTAGGGTACGATAAACAATAAGGGTGGTTTCATGATCCTGAGAACAAACTAATGGGATATGCCAATCATGCAAACTATTCTGCAATTACTACTGCTGGGTAGTTCATCTACAAGATTTAAAATTACTTCCTATGCTGTGCTGGTATTTCATGCTCGCCCTTCTTTGTGCGCTGGCTGCATGTCTAGGACCCTCTGAGCAGTCAGCACAAATGTTCTTGAGTTTGGTATCCCTTTCTTGGTACAATCTGGTGGCACCTGCAGCATTCTGAACAACTAACAACAGATCAAAGTAAACCCAGTTTGGAAAAGTTTACATCTCAAATCTTGCGCTATACGTAAAACACCTTGGATTTTTTTTTATCACTAAACCTTTGAATTTCAGTGCATAGTACAATGTTTACTCTAAGTGACTCAACTTTTAGTGGAACTGACAAATATGGCATGTTTGTCATTGAGCGACTGCATAACGCTTATTGGATGATGAAAGTTCCATACTGTTAGTGTAGGCCAATAGCTGCTAAGTGGACTTGTTTTGCCAAAACATTACACCAGTGTTTCATTGTGTTTGGTTAGATTAAGGGTGGTGTGGAAAACAAAGCCACTAGTCCCCCCACCTCCCAGTTCAGGTATGTTGTTTTGTTTACATCTGGTATCTGGTTCTCACACTGACCAACCTTGATCTAAAGCGCGTTTCACCCTTAGAAGACAGTACACGTTAAATGGAGCGCAGTGTTGCAACATGTACTAGTTGCGAATCTTTCTCCGCGAGCGACTCGAGGTGGCCGGAGGCCTGCACTTAGTCCTTCAATTGCTGCTTGACGGACACTTTTAACTTTGGTATCCCTCCATGCCTTTGTTACTGTATGACCTAAATTTACAAATGACTCGTCTGTATAAACAATTGATTTCCCCTGGTCCCTAAACCTTTTTACGTATTTTAGATATTTATGTCGCCATCTGATGGTATCGTCTTTTTCTATTAATATGCACTTCTTACCCCTTCTTTCATATCCGGACCCCAAATCATGTAAGAACCGACTAAGAGTGGCCCTTGAGAAATTTGGTTGTGTCTCATCACTGTTGAATAGTGACAAAATTATATTCAGCGTGGGTGGAATATTTACAAACAGTAAAGAATGAACAATTCGCCGCACTCCACCTTGCACTATTCAATCATATTGCGTTAACCTAGCGTTTTGTGTAGTCCCACCCTTTTTGCTTTCTTTTTCGATGGCGTTCTTAGAGACCTTTCATTACTTCCTTTTTAATCCTATACACTACTGCTTCTGAACACTCAATAGCCTTAGCTGTTTCTTTTACTGCCTTACACGCATTTTGCTTCAAAAATAATCTAACACATTCATAATTATTTGGCGTTCCTTACTTCTTAATTTACCAACATATCGTCTCTTCCTAGCTTCCCCCTCCATAACTACCGCTGATGACCTAGAAGTTGAGCGCCCTTAAACCAAATTCAAAATCCATAACTACAAATATTTACAAAAATATTAAACAAATAACGCAATAACAGCTCACAGTTACACACACGGCTTCTTTCGAACTAATGTTAGTGCTGCTCCTTATACTATCTTCTGTGTCAGGCCTGGCGCTGAATAGATGAATACCTTTTATTTGCCTTGCTGAATAAAAGAAAGAGGTTACTGCCTTTTGGTTTATTTTAAAAACTTCCTCCAACCTTCCTCAACATTTGCTCTCGCTGGTTCCCTGATGTAAACTCAATAACAAAAAAGTTTCACACTGCGCAACTTTTGCAGTGCACAGATATAAAATTTTCCGAAAACATTTAATTTAAAAAATTATAACACTTAACTGGGTAAACATAGAGAATTCAAAGTAGGCAGGTAGTAGCACTATGGTTTACTCTACGTAAGTAAAAAATATAGATGCATTCTAGCAGTTAGTTTGTTAGTTAGTGCGTGATGAGTGTAGAAACAGCAAATATCGGACTTCTATTGAAAAAAACGTTTTCTGAAGAAATTTGGGCCTATAGAAATGTATAATGACTCTGAAAAGGATATAACCTGATAGAGAAAAACAGTCTGCATAGGATGTGTTCAAACCTGAAATTTATAACAAATGAATATTTATACCATGCTATTAGGAATCTGGCAACAGCGCAAGGGTAGAAAAGGACGCGGCTAATGGCAACTTGTATGCGCTAGATAGAGACAGAGATGTCCCATTTAACTCCATACTGTCTTCTAAGAGTGAAACGCTATATAGCAACATTGCTTATGTTTTCAGTCAAATCATGCCTGCACTACAGTGGTCGGAAAAGATTCATATTATTTCAAAACCGTGTATAATGTCATGTAGTTACTACCGAAACTAAGTCAGAAATAGGTTACCCAGAAGTAACAAACTATTATCTTCATACATTGTTGTGGAATAAATCATCTAATTTGGAAACATTTTTTTTTTTTAAATGGCTGATCATGGAACAAAATGCTATTACATTTTTTTTTTTGTTTTTAATACCTCTATGAAGTACATATTAGAAGGAATGTAGAAGTTCCCTTCCACTCTGTAAATGAACAAACTGCTTTTAAATTTTCAGGGTTTTTAACTTTGTAAATACTTTATATATGGCTTTTTTCAGCATTGCTTTCCACAGTCATTTGCTGTACTGTCGCCTCCTCACAAGTGATTGATTAAAGATGTTTCAAATGCCCTTAGAATTAAAAATTCCTGGTTCTCACTTACAATGTATTGATAGTGAACATGAAACTTGTGATTTTAAACTGTATTTTTTACTCTTTCCAGCAGCTAAGTGCAGTGCATATGTTGCCAAGTGTTTTAATATACAATTTCTTGTTAACGAAGTAATGCAAGTAGAAACAAGCCAGCAACTAGTATACTTCTAGCCCATAATAAGTGGCTTTCAACTGCAGATGTAGCCAAAAATAACTAATAGTCTGAAAGCTATTTTTATGTCATTGCTTGTTGGTGAAGCTTTTCTCCATCCACCTGCTTTCTTTGAAAAGGGAAGTAGATTTGTAGCTTTAAATTTCTTAACTTTCCTCTGATTGTACATTTTGATGTACATGATACTTAAAGCTATCATGTTCCTGTGAAACTCAAAGTATTATTTTTTATATAGTTTAATATTTTAATTTCTATTGTTACTTAGAGATTTTAATTAGATTTACACTTAAAATAACCAAATAAGATCTGCAGACAACCTTTTTTGTCATTAGAATCAAATGTGAGTAAAATTTAGGTGTAAGTATATATACACTAATGAAAATGCATTGAACATGCATAAGAATTCAGGTGTCTGTCCCAGGTAGGGGCACTGATTCTGGAAAGCATGGGACATAGAGTACACTCAAATATAAGGTGGAAGAAATGTGTTCTTCTCCACCCTTAGTAGCCATACAAGCAGTTACTGTGGCGGTTAATCTGTTGTACAAATGTGCATGTCTGTACAGCATAAGGTATCCCGTGGTGTTATATATCATTGTATAACTGGGCTATTGTCATTGCAATGGTTGGGTTGGAGATTAAGCACCTTTACATCATGCCATACCTGTTACTTGGGTTAAGGCGGAACTGTTGCAGCGTGAAAATGTGACATCTTACCAAAAAGACCATTCCTAATTGTGCCCCAAAAGAATGCATGGATTCTGCCTCCATGCCATAATTGCAAACATGATCCTGAACTGTTGGTGCACAATCACAATGGATGTTCCCGCTCACCTGCACATATATGAATAGAATATGGCTGTTACCTTTTTGAGATAGAATAAACTCTCAGTGTTGAATTGATTGCTCTGCATTTATCTAACATAGTATTAGTAATGTCCTGCTATCCAATCCTAATGATTCGGTGTACTCCCATTCAGCTACAAGGTTCAGTTGGCTAACTCTTAATGGGAGGAAAGCTTCCCGAAACTCTTCAAGTTTTTTCAATATTTTGAGATAAGTGGGCATGCGTGCTGCTTATTTATTGTTCATGTGGCCCTTTCAACTGGCATTTTCTATCATGTTGCTTATGGGAGACTTAACCATATTTCTGTTCAGGCATTCTACAGGCTCAGGGTGACACTGGTGGATAACACCTACCTAGAAACTTCCATCTACCATCATCATAGCTTCTGCAATACATAACCCTTTGTTCAACACACACTCATTGTTTTGTCAGACCTTTTATTAGGAACTTTCATACACATACAATGGTGGTGCACTATGATCTTCAAGTTGCAGTCAGCATTTCCTCTGTTTACTAACTTAGTGCTGTAAAACTTTTTCAGATTAACTAAAGCAAATGTGTTCCTCAGTGCATTTTCACTAGTGTAATTAAAACCAAACATACCTCTTTCTTACATAATTTATATTGTTATTAAATATTTCCTTTTTTATACATATATTGTTATTTTTATAAAGATTTATAGCTTTCTGCTAGATGTAGGCCTTTAAAATAATTTGAAAATGAAAAGCTAAAACTGAGAATTGTGAACTAAAGTACAATAAAATTTTATTTAAAATGCTAATTGTTTATATTCAATAACTTGGTAACAATCCTTTTGTTTCATATAGCTGTTTCCAGATATTAACATGCCCGCCTCGATAGCGTGATGGTTAGCGTGTCTGCCTCACGTTCAAGAGGTCGCGAGTTCGAATCTCGCTTAGGGTAAGTTATCCGGGTAAGGTTTTTTCCGAGGTATTCCCTTATCCTGAGAAGACGAATGTCGGGTAACTTAAAGCTCCATGGACCTCGGGCTCATTTGAGCATCATTTCACCCGTTTCATTCACTCACCGTCCGATATGACGCAATGTTGGAGGACGTTAATTAAAAAAAAAAAAAAAAAAGATATTAACATATTCAGTATAGTAAGCAAGTCAAGATTCCTTTCAGTGATCCCTTTGAATTGGCCATGTACAGACTTAAGCTTGAAACTCAATCTTCCTTTCATAGAAGTTTGAAAACAGTGTTGTTGTAATTAATTTAAAAGGTGAGTTAATTAATAACACTGAACAACACTTACAACATATTTTTCCGGGACGCGTTTCGAAGGTTAACTTTCCTCCATTATCAACCGGACAATAACTGGTTTCCATGGTGTTTCATGGTGCAGATGGTGATGCTTCTTCTGGTGGCGGTTCAATGAACTTACTGAAAATGTCTCTCTGAGGAATGTCGAAATTAAATACTCGATTTCTATTTTTTAAAATAAAGATTTGTTCCCATGTGGACAGTTCTTGTTTTCCGGTTATGTGTTTGAGAAGTTTCGGTTCTAGCTTTATGTCATGATTTTTTGTCCAAAAGTGAAATGCAACCGCTGATTTTTCTAATTGTTTACTCTTAATGTTTCTAACGTGTTCCTTGGATCTAATTTCTAAATTTCTTTTGGTTTTTCCCATGTATATTTCATTACAATCACTGCATTAAATTTGGTATATGCCAGATTTTTTGTTAGGTGGAATAGCATCTTTGATGTTTGAAAGTAGTAGGTTTTTTATGGAGTAATGGTTTACTGCTGCTAGCTGAATGTTATATTCCTTGAACATCTTTTTAAATTTATCAAAGGCCCATGGATGATATGTGAATTTTTTGAATATCATTTTTGTTTTTGCTGCTGTGAGAGTTGTAGTTTCTTTTAATAATTTTTTCTTTTCTGCTCGTTTTACCTTTTTATCTACTAATTCTTTGGGGAAGCCTTTTTTTGTGCTATTTCAATTATTTTGTAATATTCTATTTTATATTCTTCTGCTGAAAGAGGGATGTTCACCAATCTATGTGTTAAACTATTGAAAATTGCTTGTTTGTGGCTTCTTGGATTGTAACTATTAGCTTTTATGTAGTTGTCTGTCTGCGTTGGTTTTCTATGAATACCGAAATTTATTCTATCCTTGTTTTTGATTAATTTTAGATCTAAAAATGGTAATTATTATCCTTTTCTACTTCCACTGTGAAATTTATACTTCTGTCCTGTATGTTCAGAAGTTTTAATGCGTCACTGATGCGTCTTTTTGGAACTATTGCAAATATGTCATCCACATATCGCTGCCAGAGTTTGAACATCCACGGGAAACCTTTTGTGATCCTTATTTCCAATGAGCTCATGTAGATATCTGCTAAGAATGGCGAGAGAGGGTTGCCCATTGCTAAACCTGAAGTTTGACGGAAATACTTTGTTTGGAACTGGAAGAAATTTTGTTCTGTGCATAATTTGGTGAGTTCTATGTATTCTGCAATTTCTGACGATGACATTCCAAGTGTTTTGAGCCAATTTTTGATCAGTGATGGGAGTTTTTCTATTGGTATACTGGGAAATAGTGACTTTACGTCAAAGGAGACAAGGGTGTCCTCTTCTGTTAATTTGAAGTCTTTGATGTGTTCTATTAGTTCATAACTGTTTCTTATGTTTAAGCTTTCAAATTTAGGAAATGAATTAAATTTATTAGATAGCCATTTTGCCAGTTTGTAAGTTGGTGAATCTATGCTGCTAATTATGGGTCTCATTGATAATGGAGGAAAGTTAACCTTTGAAACGCGTCCCGGAAAAATATGATGTAAGTGTTGTTCAGTGTTATTAATTAACTCACCTTTTAAATTAAATTGAAACTCAATTCTTAAATTCAGTCCCAATAATGCATTGGCACAGCCTTACTGCTATAGTAGTTTCATGAGAGAGCTGCACATTAAAACCCTCTCTCGTCTGATTTATATGTCTAAGTTAGACTCCAAGGCAACTTCAATTACCGTAAGGTGGGGTAATATCGGACAGACATCTAATATTCTTTAAGGTAGTTTCGCAAAGAATATTCAGTTTGTGCTGCAAAAAGCACAAGATATTTGTGATGGCATTGAAGAATAATCTTATCAAAGAACATGAATCGAAAATGTGATAAAAAAAGAACAAGATCCTAATGATTAAAACTGTCTGATGTTACCCCTGCAATGGGGTAATTTCAGACACACACAATCTTTTTAAAAATATAAACATCCGTAGAAATTCTTTTTGCATGCTTAGAAAACATTTTACACATGCTGACAAAATATTTACACTTCAGAAAACATTTGACACATGTTTAGAAAAGCTGTTGACACACATATTCAGAAAATATTTTACTGTTAATAACAATCTCCTCAGAGCATAAATCTTAAATCTACAATATGCTCTCGGTGAGCAAAAACTTCCCTTTTTCTTCCCCAGGGGTCGGCAACACACTTTTGGTGTTTGTCTACAGTATCATCATCTGGAATCTTAGGAAAAATAAAACAGATTTGCTACCTTGATATGGATGCAGAAATCTGACTTCCACCTCTTTTGCACCTGGTTACGATTCCGACAAAGTGCCTCTTTAGCTGTTTCCTTCCAGTCATGTGTCGATAATCAACAAGAACAGAAGCCTCCACCTCTAGAACTCCTTGCTCTGTTCTGACCGTTTCTTTGTCAGTGGGTGATACATAATTTTCCACATTTATCGAGATCATCCAGAGTTCATAAAAAACCTTGGAAAAACAGCAAAACAACAACTACTGAAACTCTACAATCTATCCTGGAAAACCACTGTACCTGCTGAATGGCGAAAAGCAATAATTGTCCCACTCTTGAAGAAAGACAAGACAGCATCAGAAATAAAAAATTATAGACCAATAGCTCTTACTAGCATAATAGCAAAAGTGATGGAAAGAATGGTGTCAAACAGGTTAAATTGGTTTCTAGAATCACAAAATTTAATATCCCCATGTCAAGCTGGATTCAGAGAGTTCCACTCTACAAATGAACAAGTCTTACTTCTCAGTCAAGAAGATAATTTATCAGTTTTTATTGATTTCCAAAGTGCATATGATTCTATATGCAGAATAAAACTACTAAAGAAAGTAAAAAAAATAGGGATACAAGGTCCAATGTTTTCATGGCTATGTCATTTCCTAACACAATGCTTTATTGCAACCAGATATGGCAGAAATATATCTAAATACAAACAAGTACACCGTGGCTTACCACAAGGTTCAGTGCTCAGCACAACACTTTTTAATATATTAACGATCTGCCACAACAAATACAAGAATCAGGTGTGAAGTGTGCACTATTTGCTGATGACTTAGTAATGTGGACTTCAAAACCAAAAAGCAAAATTACAGAACTAGAAAAAACCATGCAACAATCCTTAACCAAATTACAAAGGTGGACCAAAGAAAATTTAATGACTGTTAATACAACAAAATCAAACTACCAAATCTTTTCACTAAGAAAAAAGCCACTAAAAATAAAACTAAATGTTGAGGGTCAACAATTACCAGAAACAAAGGAAGCGTATTTAGGAGTTACATTTGATACTAAACTTGCATGGACCAAACAAATAGAAAATGTAATACAAAGAGCAGAGAGGCACCTTTCACTGTTAAAACGTCTAACAGGAATGAAGTGGGGATGTTCCAGAGCAACTCTTAACACAACATATAATGTATATATAAAGCCATTATTTACTTACTGCAGCGAAGTTCTTGTAACAGCAAACACAAAAAAGATTCAAATCTTTCAAAACTAAAGTCTCAGATTAATTACAGGTGCTATCAAAACCACACCAATAGCAGCTATGGAAATACTAACCAACCAATGCCCCGTTGAATATGAAATAGAAAAAGCGGCTCTTATTCAACACGAAAAGTTGATCAGACTCCCATTCAATACATGGCACAAGAGAAATTTTACACATACACTAAAGACTCAGGAGAGCTTTCTTTCCAAAATTCAAGACATCAAGAAGAATGTACACCTTCCTAATTCAAAGGAAAACTTCATATCTAAAGTCAATCCGACACAAACATTAGACATCACATATTATTTACACCTGACAAGTTAAGAAAAGTGATACTCCAACTAGTGTTCTAAAATTATTGGCATTAGAGACAATCCATACTAGATTTCCAGAACATGAATGACTCCATATTTATACTGATGGATCATTGATATCAAACCAAGATGGAGCAGGTGCTGGAGTCACATGTCACCTCTTTTCCTATTACAAATCTTTAAGTTATGGAACTACAAACTTTGATGGAGAAATTGAAGCAATTCGAATGGCCCTACAAAATCTTTTGTACAGAATTTCACATTTTCAGCAAGCAGTTATTCTCTCAGATTGCAGGGCAGCAATTATAGCAATTACTTCCAAGTTGTCACCAAAAAACCAAACAATTATAGAATGTTGGAAAATCCGTACCCATCTAACAGCACTTCAAAAACACCTAGTCTTCCAATGGATACCAGCTCACTGTGGACTGAGTGGTAATGAGAAAGCTGATTTTCTTGCAAAAAAGGGTACCGGCAATGTGCAGAAATCAATAGTTAATCTACCATTTTATGCAGCTAAAAGATTAGTCAACTCTGAATTCAAAAAAATTATTGCAAAATATTACTATGAAAAATCAAAGAATAAAAGATGGGAACTACCAAACATTCAAACAGTAATTCCTGAGTATCCTCGAAAAACAGCAGTTGCAACCTTCAGGTTGATTACAGGATATGATTGTCTGGCAAAACATTTAAACAGAATTGGGATATATTCTTCACCACTCTGTCCTCTATGTGATCTGCAAGAGGAAATGGATCGAGACCACCTTCAAATATGCCCGGCCACTTCTAGTGCCCTATCCATTAGTGAAAAATATTGGAGAGCAAGAGGATTAATGACTTCATTGTCAGAAATCCAGCATTAGCTAACAACATTTATCGAGATATCCTTTCACTATTTATTTTAAATCTGCAGGGTAAAAGGAAAACCCCAATGTGTAGTCCTTACAATACCATGGACAGGTGTGTTCTCTTCAGTGGTGCTTAAAACAGGTCTTCCAATCATTCTAGGGTTTGTATTAACTTTATTTTCTAATGTTGAATGTGGAATGTTAAATTTGCTTGATGCCCTTCTGTACGGAAGTTTTCCTGATCTTATAGCAGCAACCACTTTTTCAAGAATTTGAGAATGATAATGACATACACCTCGGAAGAGTACCAAGCCTATTTGTATAAGTTTGCAGCATTGTCTGATATTCCCCCAACGTATGTAGATAATTGACTATACATTAGTACAAATGAGATGCACAGAAGAACTACATTCACATTTCGTTCTAACATTCAAATAAGGAAATTATGCCAGCCTCTTTTTTCTCTTCTAGTACAATGATGAAAGTATTCATGTAAGGATAACTAGCAGTTTTCAGTGCAGTATACAATTGTTGCTCTACGCCACGTCTAAACTGCCAAGTGATGTGTAAATCTGCTCGACAATGTGCAAGATGTAAGCAGCAAATTGTGCATGTGGTATAACAGCTGGGATTCAGTAATACAAATGTAAGAAAAGAAATTTACTGCTGTCCGAACATACCCCTGTGTCTGATATTTCCCCATCTTACGGTACTCCAAGATATTGTGACTTAAAGGCAGCTTGTAAAGCTGCAGGATTGCTCTGAAGCATAACTCAGATGAGAGAGATTTAAGATGCATTCAGGAGTTGCACCATGGTTCTCAGTAGTAGTTCATTGGCAAGGACTGTCAAATATCCATGGTGCATATTAACCTTTTAATGTGATTGTTACTATTGTTTGCAGTCACATAAATTGCTCTTCAACAAAGCAGATTTGGTAGAGGAAAACTCAGTGCACGGTGATAACATTAATACTCATTAGAAATTTTCTGGCCATTCAGATTTAATAAGGGTTGTCACAAAATTTAATGGCAGTTGATAGTTGGCTATTACTAATGTTTTTCCTGCTTTGCAAATAAATTTTGTGGCTGCAAATGATATATCACTGGCTTTACAGCGTGATTTCACAGTAGTGATATGATTGTCTCAATTGAATTTTGTATCCAGCTATCTGCTGTTCAATTTTGCGACAGCCATAGTTGTTGAACTCTAGTGATATGGTTGTCTCTATCTTGCATTTTTATACACACATGCACACTCTCCCCCTCCCCAAAGTTTTGTTATATTTGTTACTGCAAGCAGATGGTAACAGATGTGATTTACTTAAGGTGGGTAAACCGAGGAGTTATTGTAGTAAGTATATGGATATTGTTACAGTCTGCATGGGCGTGACAGAATGGTAGCGGGGAGTCTGAGAAGAAAGGGGGAATATACTATTTACTTCTTCCTAGAATTTATCAACTTTCCTGCAGTCTGTGAGATTTAACTCTTTAGGTTAGGGTTGCCAGAGTTGTATGTTTTTATCTTGCATTTTATATTTTTTTTTCCTCTCCCGTAAGACAGTTTCTTCGGTTTTTCTACTTTTTGGGGAAGGAAAATAAATTTTTGGCTTCAAAATGCAATTAGCAATGTTCTGATACATTGCACTACTGTGTAACCATATGCTTATTTTGAGAACGTTGGTAACAGCAATAAAATACAGTTGGCTATTCTATATCACAGGAACGCTTGTGCGGCATCATGGTCCATTGTAATGTTTTCGTCCTTGTAATTGTTTGATATAGCTAGAAGATGGATGTGTTTGTTTATAGCGTAGACCCTAGAACCAAGCGAATGCTGAACTGAACAAAATTACATTTCTAATATATGCAAGGTTAATGTAAGTAATAAATATTTGCTTAGAATAGAAGTGTTGTAATGGGTACAACTTATTAAATATTTACAAATACATTATTTTATCAAACTGGGTTAATTTTATATTTTGATTTTCATTTCAGTGTTTTAATTTGCAAACTGAATGTATTTTCACTGATGGGAGAAATACACGCACTAAGGAATTGACTGAATTTGAATTACAGGTAGTTGTAAATTTTCCATATCCATGCAAACAATTTTTTTGAAATTGGAAAAGGTGATACAAAATTGTTCTAAAAAAAAGCAAAATATGAAAATTAATACCAATAATAAAAAAGCTCATGACCAAAATGAGTATAAAAATTGTATTTTGGCATTTAGTTGTGTCAGTGAAAAATTTTTTTTTTTTTTTTTAAGGAAAATCTTCAGTTTTTTTTTTGTAAACAAAACCTGGCAACCCTACATCAGGTACAAAAAGAAAGACAAACACCCTCTTGTTTTCTCTTTATGGTGATGGGTATTTGTAAGGTGCGTGTAGCCATTTAACAGATAATAGAGGGTTGGGAAGAGGGGTGTGTATTTTCCAAGAATTGACAGAACAGGTAGAGTGCTTTAAGGGCAGAACCAAACCAGACAAGCTAAACCTCACAGACTAAAAATATATCACTTCAAGAGGCTGTAATATTCAGAATTATATTTTTGAACACTTGGTTTTGGTTATAAAAGAAAATATTTTAAAGAGTTAAAACAATGAAAAATTGTATAAACAACTTAAGTATAAAATATACGAAATCTGTTAATGCTATATAATTCAGTGACTCTCAAAACTAAAGAATTTATAATGCCATCACCTTCTGGTGTGTAAATTTTGTCGTCATAATTGCTATAACCAATTTTTCTCATCATCCATTAACACTTTCATCAAACATGCCATAAAAATATTCAATTGTTTTCCATTTGGGTCAGATGTAGTTTATCTCCACTGGAATTACCTGCCCATTCCATATTTTTTAAAAAAAATCAACAAAAAGATTACAGAGTTAGAAATATTACAAATTTAATAGTAATGCTTTGCTTCAATATAAACACCTTAAGAAATGCTTTTAAAACTAAAACAAGCTGGTTATAGCAAAGTTAATGTGACTGCCTCAAATTCAGGAGGTTCTGAGTTTGAATTTCAGTTGAAATACCCTGGATAAAACTTTTTCCAGGCTTTTCCCTTATCAGAAGATTGTTGAATAACTGTAAAACCTTATAAGTAAAATAAATAAATGCCAGCAGGAAAATAAATATTCAATGGAAGACAAAGGGAAACATGAAACAAACTGAGAAATCAGTCATTTTAGAGTATTTTGCATCCACAGATCATCATCACTCAAATGAGAAAGCTAAGTTTTGCAAAGTCCTTAGAAAACTGGTGGAATTCTGTTCAAGTTTCATGTCCCATATGAAAATTCTCTCATCATACAATAAATCCAGCCAGGAAAAGCCATGTAAGTCACAGGGCAACTCACAAGAACAGGAAATTTTGGAATGGAAATAATGGAAAACCATAATTACTTAACACATATTTATGTCACATCCCAGCCATGGCATTGAATTTTTCAGTCCTGATTCCAACTCTTAAACATTGCCCACACACGGCTTGTGTGTTTAAAACACCAGCATTAAGTTTGTTGGCATAAATAAATAATTTATGTTGAATGTCGCAGGCATTTTCATTTGTCAAATATCACCTGTGGTAGATGAGCATCCCTCGGCACTCTGCAGCTTGATAATGTTATACACCATTTGACCTAACATTTCAATAGGAATTCTGGCAATTTCCTCTCATTCTTATGTTCTTCTGCTGTAGCCGGTTGAGTATGGTAAACCTCACTTTTAAGATGGCCCCATAAGGAAAAAATCTGATGTGTTGCACTTGCACGATTTTCTCTACTCTTGTACTAACCATTCTTACAAACTCTTATTTCTATATCTTCTTTGTGTTAGTTGGGATAAACATTGGTACAAATTACCTTATTGCTTATCTCCTTGTAGGTGCAAGGGGAATATGGGAATACAGTAGGCTTTGAGCGATAGTCAAATACTTAAAAGCTTTGAGATCCCATTCTCTTTGCACACTTAACATATAAAAAAATTAACAACGATGTTCCCCTTCACGAAAGTTTTAAGTTTTCTGAAGCTGACACAAATAACAAGCAATATCTCCGAAATGGTTCACTCTACAAAAAAAAAATTTAGACATAAATTGTGTGTTTTAGCGAGACCTAAATTTTTTGTACAGTAAGATTTTGTCTATCTCTTACGGTTTACGAGTTATTCAAAAGTTATCCAGAGTAAACAGGACTACAAGGCTATAGCCAGAAAATTTAAGATATATACATACATTTCATTTGTCATAAAAATATCTTAAACATATGACATTTTAAAGTAAAAACAATTAGAAACTAAAAGCTTCACTTATCTTAGTAATATTCCAAGTTGTTTGGTGCTAACAAGTTTTGAGTTGACTCCAACTCATTCTCAAAGCTATAGCTTATATAGATTCTTGTTGTTTCACTGTTAATAGCTTTATTATTTCCTTATATGACATTTTAATCAAAATCGTTTGAGCAATTTTCAAAAAAATCAAAATCTTCATGTTGCATCCTTGAAAGACATTAAACTTAAATACCAACTTTGGTTTTTAACCAACTTTTCGTTTTTGAGTTATGCTGTCCACAGACTGACAGACACTGACCTTTTTCTTTCTTTTTTTTTTTTTTTTGATTCAGGGGGCCTGAAAACATATATTTCCGGTGAAATCTCGACATCAAATTTTTGGGGGAATACAATACTTCCTTCTACTCACCAGTAGAGAAAGTAAAAATGAACGATGTTCCATTTCACAAAAGTTCTAAGTTTTCTGAAACTGGTGCAAATAACATTGAATATCTCTGAAATGGTTCACTCTACAAAAAATTTTATTTGGACATAAATTGTGTGTTTTAGCGAGATCTACATTTTTTGTACAGTAAGAATTTGTTTATCTCTTACGGTTTACGATTTATTCAAGAGTCATCCAGAGTAAAGAGGACTACATAGGCTATAGCCAGAAAATTGAAAATATACATTTTATTTGTCATGCAAATATCTTAAACATATGGCATTTTAATCAAAATCGTTAGAGCCATTTTCAAGAAAATCAAAATATTAGAAAAATTTTCCAGGTAAAGGGTAGTTTAGGGTTGGGCTATTTTCTTCAAAATCTTCGTGTCGCAGCCTTGAAATACTTAAACCTTAAATACCAACTTGGGTTGTTAACCGACCTTTCATTTTCAAGCTATACTGACCAAAGACAGACACACACACAGACCTTTTTCTAAAAATGCTTGTTTTGGATTTAGGGGGCCTCAAAACATATTTCTGGTGAAATCTCAACATCAAATGTTTGGGTGGAATACAATACTTCCTCTACTTACCAGTAGAGAAAGCAAAAATCACATGCTGTCAGGTCAGGTGATCTTGGGGGCCATGCAATGTGACTGTTCCTTGAAATGACACAGCTCCCACTGATATCTATTCTGTATGTGCTGTTGCTTTCTCTTGTTGAAACCAACTGTTGGCAGGAAAAGGGGGCAGTTCATGTATAACAAAACTTTCCACCATGGCAACATGCCGAACAGGAGTTGTGGAGCCCATTATTTTCAAAAAAACTAGAGACCCATATTGCCTCTTGATAACATAGCACAGCATAACATTGCTGCTGTGCAGTGGATGCTCATATAGCTGACAAGGATTTTACTGAGACCAATAGTGAAAATTCTATCTATAAATGAAACTATTTAGGTGAAAGTGAGCTTCCTCCGACATCCACAGATTGTTCATGAAATTGTCATTGCTGTGCAGTTTGCCTAACATGTGTAAGTTCACTTTCAGTATTCATTTAATGCTCAAATAAAGTAACTATAGAGACTTTGCATGACATCAAATAAAGTGCTGGTGGCTTCTTATGAAAGCAGTTTTCACAGCCTTGATATTGTCTACTATACAAGCAATTTGCAGTCTCCCTACAAATTTTGTTTAGAGTGCCAAACTAGTGTTCTCAAAATTACGGACCCACATGTTGATTGCATGTGCTGAGGGAATGCAAACATGCCATCCAATGTTGTTGATGCCAAAATTCTCTGTGCATGTTCTGTACACTTTCATTCCTGTAATATGCATTTACTGTAAAGGCACCTGCACACCATTCCACTGCTCAGTGTTTACTGAATGGCAAGGTAGTGTGAGCAGCATGCTATATGCCATTCAGTGCCAGCTACCTCTCAGCATTGCCATAACATGTTTAAAAATGTCCCGTTGTTTTGAGTCGTCCTATAATTGTCAAAAAACTGGCTTGTGTTTTCCCAAAATATTTGTTCAGTGTTCCTGTACAGAAAAGTAAATCTTTAATGACATCATGAATGTATTGGAAGTAACTATCTGTACACACATTATCTGATTCTTTCATTTATACTTAACTTCTTTTTAACAAAAAGTATTTCATTATTAATGTAATATGTGTAACATTCTGTATTCTTTTCTGTTGGAAAATGTTTAATGTTCACTGTTGTGAACAATATGAATCCATTTATTTGCATACTCAGATGCTTCAGTGTAATTCATGTATTTCTCCTCTCTACTCTCCCCCTCCCCATCTTACTGTGTTTCTTTCAGTTGTAATTTTTCCCATGAATAAAGGAAGCTAAGGAAACGACTATCAAATAACAGCATTTATAATTGGTTGTGGTATTGAATGTGGAACAGTATTTAATTTTATATAAGTTAATTGACATGATAATTGTAAAATTGTATATATAAATGTGAAAACAAATAGGGAAGAAGTAACATGAAAATTACTGAAAGAATGAAGTGCTGTATTAAAGAAATTTTAAATAATGTAAAAGAAATTGTGAAACAAACTCTCAAGGAACAAAAAGATTTTATGTTATTTGATTATTAATAAATAACTTGTAATATAAAAACAAACAATATAAACGTGTAGAAAATATAGACTACTGAGTGGCTGAGAAATGGAGGGAAGTCAACAATGACTTGGCATTGTAGGAGGTAGGGGAAAGCAAGGAGCTTTCATGAGGTGCTCAAGTAACTTTATACGAAGCAGACATGTATACCACCACAGGAGTCTCAAGAAAAGTGTTTAAAGTTTAATTTTGCCAATCATAAAGGGAAGAAAAAATACTGAGATTTAAGACACAACACTTGTGTGAAATAAGCTAAGTGTGTAATTAATTAGTCCTCTGTTGATATAATTGCGTAGAGTAAAAACATTTGCATTATGTTGAGAAGTACCTAAGTTTTGCTTACCCCAATGTAAATAATAATTACTCCCAAACACAATTAAATAGAATATCTTGAAAGCTAAGTAATAATACAGAATTGAAGCCTCTAGTATCAAAGACAGACATAATGCCATCCAATCGAAATGGGGACTTGAACTCACTGTGTGTATGTTAGAGTTTCAAAGTAACCACATATTTTAAATGTCAAAATATATTAATTTTTACCGTTTCTGAATGAAACTACATTCAACACAAGAATATTCATAGGAATACATTCAGGTCCCCATTTCGACCAAATTGCATAATATCCATCTTTGATACGAGAGGCCTCAATTATTATAAAATTTTGTTGTGTCAAGTGTGCAACACCACAAAATTTTCAAATAATCACATTTCACGTGCATGTATGAAAAATCCATGATTTCTTGAGATTTTGTTCCTAAGGAAACAAATAAGTAGAAGGGATTTTATTCCTAAGGAAGAAACGTGCAATATTGAAACAATAAGTAAAGCCAAGAAAGGAAATAGTAAAAGTTGTTAATTAGATATAATAAGAAATACAATTATACTTGATTGTTAATTCATTAATTTGGAAGCAAAAATTATTTTGCTACTGTTGAAACATGTGTATATTTTTCTGAAAGAGATATTTAATTACAATTTGAAAGAATCACTTTCTCAATAAATGACTACAACTGGTGCCATGAGTCCCATACTCTACCAACTATTCCATAAATGGCATACAAATGTGTGGCATAGGAATAGGATTTGGAAAAACAAATGAATTAAATAAACATTAAAATAATAACAAAACTTAAAAAGAAGCTGGCTAGAACTTCAAGAATAACCAGAACATCAAGATCACCTGAAGCTGTAAGATCACCATGACATCAAGGGACCTACAGCAGAACTCAGGGAGCACAACAGAAAGAAGAGAGACTTCCATGACATCTAGTACTTCATAACACAAGTACTAAGGTAAAAGCTGTAAAACAGTCACAATTTGCAATCTCTATATTTTGTAGAAAACCACTAGTTAAATTTAACATTACATGCATGTGAGAAGTGATAGAATTGTACAAATTAGATGGATATCTCAGGATAATGTTAGCTAGGAACATCTGAACATAATTGCTTTGTTGAGACAGATGTAACTGGAGATAAAAAACAGGAAAAGTCAGCTAGGGACATCAGTGAAAGCAGGATAAATTAGCTAAGAATATTATAGAAAAAACAAGAGAAGTTAGCTTTGGAACATAGCAAGGGAGATCACCGAAAAGCAAAATAAATTGGTCAGTGATCAAAAAGAAATATCTGTAATGCAGGGCAAGATAGCTATGGACATTAATGAAAAACAGGTCCAGCTGTCTCAATAAAACAAGATCAGCTTGCTACTGATGCCAATAACAAACATAGACAGTCAGCAGCTGATGACAGAAACCATGATGGAAATAAAATATGTTTATTTACGCCAACAAACTTACTGACCACCCAGCTTCTCTTTACTCTATGCAATGTCATTCTGGCAGGATGTCACAGTAGCTTAATGGTTAGCACACCTGCCTGGTAAGCGGAGGGTCTGTGGTTCAAATCCCAGCTGTGGCATTGAATTTTTAAGTTCCAGTTCTACCTCTCAAATAAAACATGTGTTCAGGAATGAAATCAATGAAATTAGAAAAAAATTGTACCACAATGAATATAATTGTAAATAATGAAATTAAAAAGTTAAAATCCTATTGTGAGAATAAAGCTGATAATGTAGTTAAGGAAATGGCAATAGTAACTGAAAGCTTACTATCAGAACTGAAACGTATGCACAACTTTGTTATCAAAGTAGCAGGTAATTAAAGCAAGAGTTGGTAAACAAAAAGTAAATCAGTCTAATGAGAAATCAAATTAGAAGAGGTTGTGGACACACTTAATGTTTGTCATGTACATAACAATGTGAACAATGACAATGAGGATGTACTCAATAATGAACAGGAAATGTATAGCAATTATGAGTCATTGCAAACTTATGAAAACACAAACTTACACCAAATACCACACACACAATTTTCACCTAGCAATGCAGACTACTCCAGACATCTGTCTGAGATCATAGTGCTAATTTTCTATAAAGAGCATGGGGACAATCCAAATTCCTTAGAGAAATTAAAATAAAAGTTATACCATACGAAGTGATGATATACGTAATCTGAAAGAGCCTTAAAAAATGAGTAGCTGAATGGTTACAAATTACATTATTGGGTGGTGAAACCTATAGCTTGTTTAGGAATTTGTTCCCAATCTGCTACTGGGGACAGTCAATTTAAATGGTGCAGAACAACTGAAGTAAAAACCCCATATGTTTACAGAATCAAAATTTCCAGAGGGGAAGGTAGGCACAAATACCTCACAAAAATACCTAAACTTCTAATGATGCAAAAATATGCTATTGGAACACAATGTCATGAAATAATGAAATGAGAAACAATCAATTCTCACCACCTCAGACTAACGATGAGTGGAAAAAATGCACAAATAAATTGCATGTTTCAAAGTGGCAACACACCTATGCAAATTATGCATATTATGGTGCAGGATTCCGAGAATGTTTCTGAAGTTCCAGGAGGAACTGGAAATGCAAGAAAATGCTCAACAGCAACAATACAAAAATCTTTTATCTGTTGCAAATATTACAGCAGAAATGTTTGGCAGTGACACCACAACAGTGACAGTTGAGCCACTAGAGCACAAGGGCATTTGACCTGCCTCTTACTCTGTATCTCATATATTTTATAATGGATTTTTCAACTTTTGGGTTTATAACAGTTTGAAATTAAACATGTCACTTTCTGGAGCTTTAGAATTTGTAGAGAAAGTGAAACTTGCTACTGAGCGAGGTGCTGTGTTTTGTGACTGAGCTGCCATTGCTTTAAAATAGAGTTTCTGCTGTTTCAGCTGAGGCTATGTTATATGAAAGATAGGTAAAACTACTGAGGCCTAGCTCAGTCACAGACAAGCACGCATTAGTGAAGACAAGGACAGAAGAGACAAAGAAACTGACAAATGCACACACTCCTTAGCACACCTGGTAGGGGTTTTATGACCTTCCCTTTTCTAACTTTCTTCACAAAACAAACTGAACTGGACAGTTCTTGTATTCCAATATAGCACTGAACATTGTGTTAGTTTTATTTTGAGTTTTTGTTTAAAAGTAAAGTACTCGAGAAGATCTGCATGTTGCGAGTGGTGCCTGCCCTGTTAACCTTCTTGGAAAACAGCTTGTCACACATCTCTGGGAATATCAGTGCACTGAAAATAATTGTTAGCATATCAAGGATAACAAGGGAAAGTGAACCATGTTTTTCAACCTTAAAAAGAATAGACTTTCCAAAGAAGTACAATAGGAACACAGATTCATCACTCTGGTTATGCTCTCTCTAGAAGAAAGGATGGTATGTAGTATTCTAGGCTTCAGTAAGAAGGTGATAGCAACAGTCTCTACAGCTAAGGACAAGAGTGCAATTGATGTTCAAAAATTAACATTATGGTTTGTGTTTTGTATATATGCAGGTTTATTTTTATGCATATATTACAACCAAAGTTAGCCTCAATGTGCGACCCTCTTGACTTACAACTTATGGGCCCCCACTGCCACAATCCTTGAACCAGAATGACAATGCAGGAAATCTGAACCCAGGTAATGCCAAAGTTCCTGATCACAACCTCGAATAACACAATTCTGCCACATGGATTCCCTTAAACATATACCACAGTATAAACATGGGTTGAAAATGGAAACAGAATGACAAATGTAACACAGATATGCACTTAGAATGATGAAGTCAAATAAATTGAATAAATCTTTGAAATGTAATGATCGATACCAGAGCAGCAACATCTGTATGCAACGATAATTGGTTTATAGATCTATGCCAGTCAAACATGCACTTACAATATATCCCAGCCTGCGAACTGTACTGAAGTAAAGCAGTTGGAATACACAAATGTATCAAATACCAAGGGATGTTAAATGCAGAAATAGATGAATGGCAATGTGAATTCATTTTGCTTGTAGTATCTGTAACTACAAGCAGATGTGATATTAGGATGCAATGTCCTATATCATTGGAGAGCCAAACTAGGCTGTAAGAGATGTATGTAAGGATGTAATACTGGCCTTACTACAGGATTCTTCCTCAAGTGTACGAATATTCATAAATATGATATTATAATAATAATAATAATAATAATAATAATAATAATAATAATAATAATAATAATGAAATTCTGCCATCAAATGTCAATGACCTATGTCATAAAGTATCCTGTGATGAAGTATATTGCCTACTGTAAGTTAGAGAGAATTATAAAAATGCTTCCACCATTATATCACAGGGGAAGCCGACAATAATGAATGCCAAGAAGAGGCAAACATTGCTAGGAAGCTTAAAGAAGCTGAAGTAGAGGAAAATGAAAATCTAAGATTTCCAACTGAAACAACAGCTGCGAAACATACTGGTTAGAAACATACATGTATTCAGTAAAAAAAACCTGGAACTTCTAATTTTATGAACACAATTTTGAGGCCACAACGGAAATCATTTAATTACAAAGATAAACTGATCTCAAATATGATGAGGGCAGAAGCAGACACCATAATTGAGCAAATGCAACCATACACACAAGTAAACTATTTACTGAAATTCTGTACAAGGAACAAACAAATCTGTATCAGGTGCATACTATCCACAAGAGAATCCATGTCAATGTATTATAATAGAGATAGGCATATATGACTATGACTACTTGTGGAGGCAGACTTAGCACCTTGACTGATAGGCGATCTTTTGTACCTATGCCCCTGACAGGGCACTCCCCAGGAGGATGGATAAGACAAATGGGTCCTAAGGGCAGCCAGAACATTGCCATGACAAGGCAGAGGGCAGGATCCCTACATTTTCCTAGTTAGAAGCACCCTGGCAGAGACTGGCTCAGCCCAGTTCCTCTCCCACCCCTTGGGGACAATATTTCCAGAGCACATCCTTTTCCCCTACCATGCTACTGCCACGACACTCGCTGACACTTCCAACCCTGAAAGAAACTTAACAGGATGAAGGGTGAAATGAAATGTTTAATGTAACAAAATGGAGGGACAGGAAATTTGGAGGATATGATAATCCTTCTGAACATTCACCTGGCGATCTCGGGAAACCTCAGAAAAAACCTATGGGTCATGAAAATTGGCTCCTGGGATGAATCTGCGACCTCCCAAATGCAGGCTACAGACGTCCCACTCGGTTACGCATATATCTAAGAATAACATGTAAGAAATACAACTTATGATTCTATCTAGTATATACAACTAATTTAAGCCATGATAAACCACATTCAAAGTTCAACAACAGAATTTATTCCAAATGAATTAATGCTAAATGAAAGATCAACCGATACCTAATTTACTGGACACTATAACTGCAGGACAGAAATTATTATTCCAACACAAATTAAAAATTAGATACAAAAATCTCTTAAGAAAGCTGAAAAGCATAAGAATAAGGAAAAAGAAAAATTAAATGGAATCCAGGTATAGGTAACAAAGTAGTAAAGAGTCTGTGGATATACAAAGCAAACGAGAAGAAATCTGCACAAATGCAATTGTACAATGGGCCCTATGAAACGAATAACAAATTTGGAGAACATAATTTTGAAAATGATGAAATAGGCAACAAACCTATAAGAAAATACAGTATACAGTCACTCGGACCCTATAACCAAGATGAGGAATCAACAACTGCAGCATGAATACAACTACTATTATTAGATTTCTAGATGAAGATAAATACAACACCCAAAATACAATGAAAAAAACTGAAATTTCCCATAACAATCACAAGATAATTATATATTGACATAAACAGTACACACACTAAGTATAAAGACCATTCTCTATCCACCTCCCTCAAAATGCAAAGATTTGTTAATTATAAATAAAATGTAACACATGTCAGTAATTTCCAGAGGGACATTTACACATTAAACATTTTTTTTAAAAGAAACTACATTGGTAATTTGTAACTAATTATTATGCCATGAAGATAAAAAAATCTGATGTGTTGCACTCACATGACTTTCTCTACTCTTGTACTAACCATTCTTACAAACTCTTATTCCTATATCTTCTTCGTGTTAGTTAGGATAAACATTTATACAAATTATCTTATTGCTTATTTCCTTGTAGGTGCATGGGGAATATTAGATTACAGTAGGCTTTGTGCGATAGTCAAATCTTTTAAAGCTTTGAGATTCCGTTCTCTTTGCACACTTCACATATAAAAAAATGAACAATGATGTTCCATTTCACGAAAGTTTTAAGTTTTCTGAAACTCACACACATAACAAGGAAAATCTCCGAAATGGTTCACCCTACAAGAAAATTTATTCAGACATAAATTGTGTATTTTAGCAAGATTTATATTTTTTGTACTGTAAGATTTTGTCTATCTCTAACGGTTTACCAGTTATGCAAAGGTAGTCCAGAGTAAATACGACTACTGGGGCTATAGCAAGAAAATTCAAGATATACATTTCATTTGTCATAAAAATATCTCAAACATATGACAATTTAATCAAAATCATTAGAGCCATTTTCAAGAAAATTGAAATTTTGGAAAAATTTTCCATCTAAAGGGTAGTTTAGGGTGGGCTATTTTCTTCAAAATCTTCGTGTCACATCCTTGAAAGACATTAAACTTAAATACCAACTTTGGCTTTTAACCTACTTTTCATTTTTGAGTTATGCTGTCCACAGACAGACAGACAGACAGACAGACACACACTCGGACCTTTTTCTAAAAATGCTTTTTTTGTGTTCAGGGGGTCTCAAAACATATTTCCGGTGAAATCTCGACATCAAATTTTTGGGTGGAATACAATACTCCCCCTACTTACCAGTAGAGAAAGTAAAAATGTTATATGCAAAGAGGCATTTGGAAATTTGACACAAGTGAATTGCCATGATAATTGTATGAAGAAATATGAAAAACAAATAGGGAAGAAGAATTAACATGAAAATTACTTAAAGAACAAAGTCACCTCCCTTTACTAAGAAATGTTAGATAATGTAAAAAAAATGGTGAAATAAAATCTCAAGTATCAAAAACATTTTAAATATAAGAGTAGGTATTAATGAATAACTTATAAGATAAAGGCATATGATAATTATAAATGTGTAGAAAATACAGACCGTTGATTGACTGAGAAACGGATGTAAGTCAACAATGGATTAGCATTGTAGGAGGCTTAACTAGAATTGTTATTCAAATAGCAATAACACAAACCTGATACCAAATTCAGTGCAACAATTCCCATACTCTATCAATTATTCCATAAATGGTGCACAACTGTGACGCAGGAATAGGATTTGGGGAACAAATAAATTAATAAACATGAAAATAATAAAAATTAGAATGAAACCTGCTGGAACTTCAAGAACAACCAGAAAATCAAGACCACCTGAAGTCAAAGGATCACCATGACATTGCAATCTGCAACAGAACCCAGGGACCACAATGAAAAGAAAAGAGACTTCTGATATCTAGTACTTTATAACATGAGAACCGAGATAAAAGTTTCAAAGCAGTCACAATTTGCAATCTCTATATTTTGTAGAAAACTAGTAGCTAAATTTAACAACATTGCATGCATGTGAAAAGTGGTAGAATAGTGCAAATTAAATCAAAGAAAATTAATAGGGAGAGAGAGAACAAAAAATGACTCGCATAGAGAACACAGATAATCAGGATAGAGCTGAACAGGGTAATGTTAGCTAGGAACATCTGAACATAACTATGGTGTTGACAGATGAAACTAGAAATAAAAAAACTAGAAAACGTCAGCTAGGAACATCAGTTAAAAGCAGGATAAATTAGCTAACAATATTATGGAAAACAAGAGAAATTAGCTGGGAAGCATAAAGAATTAGCAAGGGAGATCACTGAAAAGCAAAATATATTGGCCAGTGATCAAACAGAAATGTCTGTAAAGATAGCTATGGACAGCAATTAAAACTAGGTCCAGATAGCTAAGGAAATCTCCGTAAAACAGGTTCAGCTTGCTTCTGATATCAGTAACAAACCTAGCAGTTAGCAGCTGATATAAATGTTAAAATCAAAGAAATCTGATCGGAGCAAATTAAATTTCAGATAGAAACCATGATTTACATAAAAGATATAATAAAAGAAACAAAAGATATTGAAATAAAGGAATGAAATAAATTAATATAATTGTAAACAATGAAATTGAGAAGTTAAAATCCAATTGTGAGAATACAGCTGATAATGTAATTAAGGAAATGGGGGTAGTAACTGAAAACTTAGATACTATCAGAACTCAAACTTGCTCAAGTTATTAAAGTAGCAGGTAACTAAAGAAAAAGTTAGCAAACAAAAGAAATCACAAAGTGAATCTATGTATGAGCAATCAAACAAATTACAAGAGGTTGTGGACATACTTCATGTTCATTATATACCTAAAACTGTATATAACAATGTGAACAGTGACAATGAGATTGTAATCAATAATGAACATGAAATGTATGGCAATTATGGGTCTTCACAGACTTATGAAATGTTTCATGAAAACAAACATAAACCGCATACCACATGCAGAATTTTCATGTAGCAGTGCAGTCTACTCCAAGCATTTACTGTCTGAGATTGTAGCTCTAATTTTTGATAATGAGCAGAGGGACAATCTGAATTCCTTGGAGATCGAGAAATGTTTTAAAATAAAAGTTATACTATATGAACCGATGATGTACGTAATCAGAAAAAGCTTTAGAAAACGGCAGCCAAATGGTTATGTAACACACTATCGGGTGGTGTATCCTATAGCACATTTAGGAATATGTTCCTAACATGCTTCTGGGGGCAACCGGTCAAAATAAATCAGAATCAAACTAACCACACGCAAATATAATCCCAAAGGAAAATTAACAATGGCTGATTATTTCACGTGTATAGCAAATAAAGCACAAATGTCTGACCCATCTGTGAGTGATCAAGAAATTATTTGCACACTAACCTGGCATTCTCAAGAAAATATTAGAAACAATCTGATAGTAGCAAAGCCTGTAGATTAATTCAGATGTGATCCAATTCCTAACTGCATTTCAAATGAAAGAAAGGCAACATGCAAACAATACATGCCAACTAGGTATGAACGTAACAGACCGAGTAATGAAAATAGGAGCAGTCATGAGGGCAACCATCACATAGTGCAGAACAACCAAAGTCAAAATCGGAAGCACAAATACCTTACAGAAATAGCCAAACTTTAAATGAACGCTATCAGAACACAATGTCATGAATTGATAGTATAAGAAACAATTGATTCTCACCATCTTAGACCAACAATTGATGTGGAAGATACTCTAATAAATTGCATGTATTTCAAAGTGGCAACAGCACATGTGGGTAATACACATTGCTGTAACGTTTCCAAGGATCCAGGAGAAACTATCAAACTCTTGAGACTGAAAACACAAAAGAACTTTCACACTGTAAAGCTAGTTAACCAGGCAACAAATTAAAAAATACATACACCAACTATTCCAAATGCTACATTTATATCAATTCATTTAGTGCCATTTTAAAGTGTAGCAGTCACTCAAATTTATTTTCTGGTTAGTCTGCAAATTAATTCATACAAAATAATTATATTTTCACTTTCTCTTTATTTCCTGTTACACTAAATATTCACAAGAAGTGCTTTCAAATAGTTAATTATGTGATTTATCTGCTGAGACTGCTAAAACGAAATTCAATGCAAATATATTTACAGTGACATTACAAATGCTTTGCTGGAACCAATAAAAAACTAAGTAAATGTTTAAGAGCTACACTACAACATTGACAGTGCAGTACAAATTAAAATATATTAGTATAAGCAAAAGCAGCATTCTAAAGTAAAAACAAATTAGAAACTAAAAGCTTCACTTATCTTAGTAATATTCCAAGTTGTTTGGTGCTAACAAGTTTCGAGTTGACTCAAACTTATTCTCAAAATCAACTCAAAACTTGTTAGCACCAAACAACTTAGAATATTACTAAGATAAGTGAAGCTTTTAGTTTCTAATTTGTTTTTACTTTAGATTCTTGTTGCTTCACTGTTAGTAGCTTCATTTTCTTATTTAAAAGCAGCAATATTTACTTCTCTTCCAGCTTACTGATAGGGAAACATAAATACATGCTAGGCTGAACATCCAAGATAGTATGCCTGATTTGCTGTGTCATCGAGCAGTTGTGATAAAAAGTTCAAAATGTGCAGATATTTTATGAAAACTACTTTATTAATTTAAATATAAAATACAATTGTATGCTTTTACTTAAGTAGCTCAGAATAAAACGTTAAGTTGGAAACATCCCTTTTAAGTTACGGTCTTGGCATATTATCAATATTATGTTACACTTCTTCCTGTAGTAATGTGAATCTGCAAGGGAATAATCAGTACCACAGATTGCATAGTAAGTGTTCATTTGTTTATCTTACGTACAGCAACTTGCTTGAGCTTGAGAACATGCAAGAGCTATCCTGGCCATATATTTATTAGGTACCTTACATGTAAAATAACTTACTTCCTTAATTATTGCAGACAAACCCATATCAAATACAAGAACAATAAAAAATGTTTGATTGTATTTAAATTACAGAATTGTATGTGTTGTAAATTTATATAAAGAATTACTTTTTAACTGCAAAAGTGTGCAAGTTTGAAAACCACAACGACAGGTTTACCTATTATGTAGCATGAAATCAAAATTTTAGGAAGTAAGCCTTGATTTACATAATTTGGTTTAAATGCTTCAGAGCTACAACAGTTTAAAGTTAGAAATTTTAATACAAAACATTCAAACAATTTGAATTACAAAATTATAATGGTCTGAGTTTTAAGACTTTGCATAATGCAATGTTTGTGGCTTGTCTCCAAAAACAAAATGTTCAGTTTACTCTAAAAAATAAGGGTCCATTTTGCCTCCATTTTGGATGATTAGAGATGGAAGGGCCCTTTTGTTGTTTCTTTGCAGATGGATAGGAGCCAGTTTCACCAACTAATGTTAAATTGATTTAACACTGAAGTTAACACACATTAGGTTTCATGAAAAAATGTTGTTTTCTAGTGCCTTGCATCTGGCAATGAAGCCATTAGCATTCGTGCTTTCCAATACTTTTGAACTGTAGTTTCTTCTGATCTTAATGCTTCACAGGTCATGAAAAAATGTAAGCTTATACAAAAAGTTATGCCTGATGTTGACTTAACATTGGCATATCCCTGAGTTAAGGCATTTAACAAACATTAAAAGGTCATAAAATGACTGCAGCTAATCAAGCTGTTTATTTAAGTTTGCTGTATTTGGCATTTAAGAATGCCATTCCTAATGGAAGAGTGGACATGCATCATAACAAATTTATAAACCTGCAAAAGGAGGAATGTTTAAAGCAATGCAGACTTTTGAAGCTGAGAATAATTTAACAGCAAATACATTAGGTCGCCACCAACAGGAACACTTAATTAATCCGAGATTTTATGTTACTGGCATTATCATTTAATGATAAATGTTGGAATTTCTAAATTGTCTACCTAGTACGGTGATAGCACTGCTACTTACCAAGTGGGAGACCCGGTTTGATTCCCCAGTACCAGGGTGGGGATTTTCTCCCACTGGGAGACCTGGTCCAAGGTGCACTCAGCCTCATTAGGTCTCTGAGTGGTCAATTTGAGGAACTACTTGATTGAAAAGTAGCACCCTCTGGTTGCAAAGATCACATAACCAGCCAAGAGGGAACAAGGTGCTGACCATGTCCCATCCTCCAGTACTGTACCCCACTCATGATGCCTGTTGTGGGCAGAGGGGGATGCAGTAGGCTTTGGTTCACAAAGGGCTGTTGTGCCACACTGTTAATTGGAATTTCTAAAGCTACCATTTGTGGAGTTATTTGAAAGTTTCCAAAGAAATTGAGCAGCAAACAGTATTTTTGTTGGCGTCGCTTGAATTCTTAATCAGTGATAACGCATTTTTGCACACTTTCATTTCAATGTATGAGGGCTGTCCTGGAAGGACCTGACCTAACAAAGAAAGTACCAAAATTTTGGGAAAAAAATGTTTATTTCTCTACATAGTCTCTTTTCCGTTCAATAAACTTTTCCCTGCAATGCTCAATAGTTCCGATACCCTGTTTATAGTGAGAACTGTCAAGCTCTGCAAAATAGCCATCAACTGCAGATTCCACCTCTTCATTCTTGGCAAATCTTTCACCATCAAGCCCTTTCTTCAAGTTTGGAAACACAAAATAATTAGAGGAGCCAATCTGGCGAATAGGGTGCATGAGGATACAATTCAAATTTTAACTCGCTGATTTTGGCCATGGTGATAACAGATGTGTGAACTGGTGCAATGTCTAAATCATAGATGGGGAGAACTGACTCAATGTGTCACTTCCCCTACATTGTAGCTTTAACATGTCCACTGCTTCACAGCGATTAGCTGCCAGGCCAAGCCTCCCGCTATTGTCCATCTACCTCAGTCCTTCAAATTGTGTCAGTAAGTGGAGATGGTAAATACTCGATTGCATGCTGTCACCCCTCTTCCCCATGCCTGGTCTAGATAAAAAAAAAACTTTGTTTTTTGCAAAATGTGGCCATTTTTGCTGGATTTCAACACTCAAATCCTTTAACAAGTTTGTATAATACCTGTCGTTGATTACTTTTCCTTTTTGGAGATAATGAAAGTTATCCCACATGCATCCTAGAAAGCTGATGCCATGACCTTGCCTGCAGATGGAACTGTCTTTGCCTTCTTTGGAGCTGATTCTCCCATTTCAATCCATTGCTTCAACTGTTCCTTCACCTCAGGTCCGAAGCCATGGACCCATGTTTCAACCATGATTATAAATTGACGCAAAAACTCAGCACCCATCTTGTGCACAGCTTTGTCATGTGCAAATTGTCAGTCAGTATGCGACGTAAAGCACTTTTTGTAATGCCTGCAATGTCGGCTCGTGCACTTTCAGTCAAATGTCATCCAATACCATTTCATAGATTTTCTATACATTTTCTGGTGTGGTCACCTCATTTTTTTAAGTCTAACGCCGGCTTTTGCTACATACGGCACCACAGGCAGTGACACTGATGATACATGGAATGAAGATGGAGCAACGGTGGAATGAGATGGCAGGAGAAACCAGAGAACCCGGAGGAAACCTGCCCCAGCGCTGCTTCGTCCACCACAAATCCCACATGCGGTTGCCTGGGATTGAACCCAGGCCACTTTGGTGATCACCTCATTTGGTCGAATACTGCAATATTCAATTTGGGAGCTCGTACAGCATCACTTAAACTCTGCCACCCAATATTTCACTGTTGTAAACAAAGCAGCAGGCTCCTCCAGAGTAGAATCCTACTCAGTTTTAATATTAGTTGGACTAAGACCTTTCAAAGGAAAGTATTGTATCACTAACAATGACCAGTTTTATCCACATTCCCTGAGAGCAGTCACTACTGATGGCTGCCAAACAAGTACTAAATAAGATAGCATTATCAAACTTCAAACTTAAGCTTTATAAGGATGGTACTTTCTACCATAGTCATTTGTTTGAAACAACCTCTATCTATACGTCAGGTCAGGCACTTCTGGGATGGCCCTCTTAGCATCCACCATTCAGGTATAAACCATTGTAAATGCTTTTCGCATCTGAAATTTTTGGTATCACATTTTGTGTTGGCATAAAATTGCCAAAGTTGCTTATTGAGCTTGCAAGAAAGTGCATTTCAATTAAATTACTTGCAGATCTTCCTCCAGGTTGCATTATTAGCCTTTAATGTAAGTCTTTCTGTTTCACACATGATAATACCTCTATACATAATAAATTCTATAATGAACAATTTGTTTTCCTTTCCATTTAACACCTGCATCTAGACCTTTTTAGCTGACATTGTGATTCTAATCTCAAAAATTTAGAAAATCATGTGGCATGGACCTAACTATACTTTTGCTGGCCTTACTTTAGGTTGCAATGTAAACAACAGCACGTGTTTGAGTAATAGTACTTGTTATGTGTAGACAAAAGCTCTTCAAGGCATGTTGAAAAGCCATATAAAATGGTCATCGCCCTTGAAAGCTGTTGTTCACAGTTATCTTTCACATTAACATGAGTTAACTAACAATAATTCACTGTAAAAGCTTGATGAAACATAAAAGTGTTGATATTTAGTTAAAACTTTAATTAAAAGTTAATAAACATAGAGTTGGAATATTGGTGAAACTGGCCTTAAGATAAGTATTAGCAAAGCTGACAAGGTATTTGGCTAAAAATTTGATTGACTTTGTGAGCATTTTCATTGCAGTTAGTTGACAGCAATGAACAGACTGCACACTTAATGATTACTTATTATTAAAACATGCATCTCTTATTGTCCTTTGGCCGGCTTACTATATTCATCCTATATCTTCTAAGCAAAACAAAGTAATAGTGTTTAGAGTATGAGATCACTGATTTCAGTGCTTATTTTATTGTTTAAGGTGATATTGCAAAAACAATTTATATTGTAGACACTTATTGGTATCCTTAAAAGGAAATCATAAGACAAACATTTATAAGCACAGTTTTACAGGAAAGCAAATAAATATGGTCAGAATCTCTGCATTTCCACAGCTACTGATGCTTTTCAGAGACCAAATAACTTTGAATACATTAAAACACCTAAATACATTTAAATGAAGTTGACTTTTCAATACAATTACAGTTTATGTTTAAATTTTCTTCTTATTCACGAAAGTAAAGTAGTACAAATATCAAATAACTTATATGATACACATATAAGTCTTACAAAGCTTAACATAGTATATTTTAGCAAATTAAAACTACTCTTCAATAATAAACTCTAGTATAATATTTATACCAGGTGAGACAGCTGCCCCTTATTTTCCAGTTTTATACTCTACCATGGAAACATTGACCCCTATGCTAAGTTCTACCCAAGTATTTAACTGGATGTCTTTGGTTACAAACTCAATGAAATTAGTAGGTACCAATATAGATGTTGGAGCATCACATTTTAATATACTCGTAATAAGACAGCTGACGTTTGCACCTCTGCAAATGTTCATTGGGACCAGCGAATACTACATGTTAAACAGAATGCTTACCTCTCATGTTACTAGGTAGCTCAGTTGCAATGAGCACATGATTTGTAAGTAATATGTCTAGTGTAGATGTGATTCGACTCCCCTGCATGTGCTATTTTTCTTTTAGTGTGTAATATTCACAAATAACATTGGTTGACCAATTATTATGTTAAAAGCTGTTATTATTTTAATTTGTAATTTTTTTTATTTCCATTTTATGGTATTGTTGTCGTCTATTAGGTTATCTCTTCTGGCATAGATACTGAGTTCCTTTGTGCATTGGCTCTTGCTTCTCCGTAGATTAAAAGCATATCAATGTACTCTACGATCTGAAGCTTTCCTGGCAACGAACATATTCAAGATGTTCTTGGGCTTTGAGCCAGGTGTAGTGATGAATATCAGTGTACTTGTCTGTTGAATACATGGTGAAGGGACGGCACAAAATATCATGCAACAGGTTATGCGTGGAGAATGGACTCGACATTCATAATAACACACTACATCATGCCAGTCCAATGGGGCAAAAGTTATTATACCTGTTCTATTATGAAATGCAAACAACCAAAAATGATTTAAGTTAAAATTTCCTAAATCCTCAGGGACTTTATAATTAGATTATTGTAAATTCAGTTTTCAAGTTTTGATAAGCATAAAATAACTGTACAATACCAAGATGCGAACCCATGTCCCACAGGTTAGTGCATAGGATACAGTCATAATTCTCTTCAGCTATTTCAAGACCTGACTGAAAGCTCATTCCGAGTTCTATAGTATGACTTGTATGTCAAGCACTTATGTCATTGCCACTTCGTGAGTTTTCATGCTTAATTTAGCCTTTTAACACAGTTTGAATCCTTTGATGGGAGTTTTAATATTATTGCTTAAGTGTCAAAAGCTATTATGCATGTTATTTGAGATGTATGAGATGTAGTTTACGCAAAAATTTAAATAAACCGTTACTTAATATTATGTGCATTTTGACTGTACAGGTACATGGTCAATGAGGCATGTCCTAATTTTTTGCAGCCAATCCCTATTCTAAATACAAGAATTAACCATTTTCTTTTTATTGGTGATGTTAGTCTACTCATATGATAGGTCCATTTTTCAAATTACGTTGCTATGTATACTCTAATAAAAAGTTTGTAAAATTGGCTGGAAACCGGAATTTGCTCTCAGTAAATGAGTCGTATGTTTTTGAGGTGTACTTTAGCAAGGAGTATGTTTTATCCCTTAAACCACTGTTCCTCTGAATTTTGTTCATTCCTCTCCCTAAGAACATCAAGCAATACGTTTTAGTAAGAGCAAGACTGGACTAAAGTGCACATGCCGTTTGATGGATGGCCTACCTTCCAAAAAATAAAGGGTGGCTTACTCACCTGCTATAGTTGATGGCAATAGCTATTCACTTTTTATGTGCTCATTCTTTCATCTTTCTAAACAAAATTGTAAACTTATAGATAATCAAATCTTCCCATTGCATATACAAAATCTTGCATTTGTTCTAGTAAATATTGGTCTATATATAACTAATGTACACTAGAGGCCTGCGTGGGCCGACATTCTTAGGTTCGGCCAGGCCCAGCCTCAACCAAGCCTGAGGCCGACAAGAGCTTATAGTGCTCGGGCCCGAGCCCAGCCCAGACCGATTGTGTAATTTTGTGCTAAACAAAATTATTTTGCAGTTATTGACATTATTATTATCGTCACTGTCGTCATTGTCAGTCTGGGTGGCTCAGTTGGTTAGACGCTAGCCTACTGATTCCAAGGTTGCAGGTTCAAATCCAGTCCAAACCGACGGTTTTTAAGTCTGCTTAAAACTGACAGCTCCACGTCAGTAGATTTACAGGCATGTAAAGGAACTCTTGCAGGATGAAATTCCGGCACACTGGTGATGCTGATGTGATCCTGGCAATTGCCAGCGTCGTTAAACAACAAAATAATTTAATCTAAATCATCATGGATATCATTATTTTTTATTATAATTATGATGATCATTATCATTATTATTATTATTATTATTATTATTATTATTATTATCATCATCATCATCATTATGATTATTATTATTATTATTATTATTATTATTATTATTATTATTATTATTATTATTATTATTATTATTATTATTATTATTATTATTATTATTATTATTATTATTTGAAATGTTTCAGCAAAATAATCATATAGAATTCCAAGTAAAGAAATGCTGCCATAATTATGCTATTCTCAGAATTTTGACATCAGTGTCAAAAAATATAATACATTATTTTGTATCTCTTAATTTTTAAGCCCAGGCATAGCCCGAGCCTGACAAACATTTTTCAAATTAGGCCCAAGCCCATGCAGACCTCTAATATACACAGCTTATCATATAAATAGGGTGTATCAAAATTGAGAGCACAAACTGAATCAGATGAAAGTAAAAGAACAATTGAGTCATCTGTAAGAATAGTTGTGAGTGTATGATTATTAATTGAATTGTTTCCACCTTGAGAATCAAACCAATCTGAGGTTTGATCTCTGTTTACAAAACTAAACATTCCCAAGAGGTGTGACTGTAATCAAACTGTATGTATTGTATAGGATGGGTATAGTACAGTCCAAAAAGTTATGGCAAGCTAGTCATTTGTCTGGGGAGGGTCAGTTGCATTGTACCACCAAGATGTAACCTTAAAATAACAAAGAGTATGTAGATGTGCCCGTGTACTTACTGAAACAGTATCAATGGTGGCATATAATTTCAACTCTTTCAGGTTATGCTATCAGTTGTACATCCTGTATATTCTGCACAACATTTGAGTGTTTCTGTTTGCAAAGACAATGAATGGAATTGTTTATAAAGTCCATTAACACTTCAAGTTTATCATCTGTGCATTAGAAACAAAATATTGGATTTGAAACCATAATTATAGTGCATTTGTAGATCAGTCAGACCAAGTGAGCACAGTGTGCCCTCCACCAGAGTTATACGTAAATGACCAGCAAGTCATGGGTACAGAGCACTAACTACTGTACTAACATGAGACTTACTTGCATCACAACATATGTTGAAACTGATGAAAAAAAAATGATTTTGGTGTTTAACGATGCTGTCAATTGCCAGGATCACATCAGCGTCGCTGGTGTGCCGGAATGTTGTCCCGCAGGAGTTCTTTTACATGCCAGTAAATCTACTGACATGGAGCTGTCGTTTTTAAGCACACTTAAAAACCATCGGCCTGGGCTGGGTTTGAACCCGCGACCTTGGGATCAGTAGGCCAGCGTCTAACCAACTGAGCCACCCAGATCGACGTTGAAACTGACGGCGTGCAATGTCAACACACTCCCTATATTCTCAAAAACAATTCTGGTTTATTCACAAAAGTTCATGTTGACTGATTGAATAAAAATCTGATATGTTGCACTCACATGACTTTCTCTACTCTTGTACTAACCATTCTTACAAACTCTAATTCCTATCTTCTTTGTGTTAGTTGAGATAAACATTTCCAGACATTATCTTATTCCTTATTTCCTTGTAGGTGCAAGGGGAATATGGGAATACAGTAGGCTTTGAGTGATAGTGAAATCGTTTAAAGCTTTGAGATTCCGTTCTCCTTGCACAGTTAACATATAAAAAAATGAACAATGACGTTGCATTTGACGAAAGTTTTAAGTTTTCAGAAACTGACACAAATAACAAGGAATATCTCTGAAATGGTTCACTCTACAAAAAAATTTATTTGGACATAAATTGTGTTTTAGCAAGATCTACATTTTTTGTATAGTAAGATTTGGTCTATTTCGTACAGTTTACCATTTATGCAAAAGTCATCCAGAGTGAACAGGACTACATAGGCTATAACCAGAAAATTCAAAATATACATTCCATCTGTCATAAAAATATCTTAGACATATGTCATTTTAATCAAAATCATTAGAGCCATTTTCAAGAAAATCAAAATTTTTAAAAAATTTTCCACATAAAGGATGGAGCAATTTTCCTCAAAATCTTCGTGTTGTATCCTTGAAAGACATTAAACTTAAATACTAACTTTAGTTTTTAATTGACTTTTCGTTTTGGAGTTATGCTGTCCACAGACTGACAAACGCACACACATGGACCTTTTTTTTTGATTCAGGGGGTCTCTAAACATATTTCTGGTGAAATCTCGACATCAAATTTTTGGGTGGAATACAATACTTCCTCTACTTACTAGTAGAGAAAGTAAAAATAGTGTGAAGATAGGTCAGGGGAATGAGATGATCACAATCCTTAACTAATTATTCTGTCACCATACACACTTCCCAATTCATGCATAGAATTCGCAGCAGTGTGTGCTATAGCTGAATCCTACTGTAGCTATCCACAAAGTCTTTCATTTTTTGTTAGTTGTGGAAAAAGATTAGTTAAAATAGAATTTACAAAAACGTATTAATCAACCGATGTGTCATACAATATGGGACCGATAATTCTGGTTCACTCGCTGCACACCAAACCCCAACTATTGCAGCATGGTGAAGAACTTCATGAATAATATGGGGATTTCTGGTAAACCAGAATTGTTTTCAAAGATGCAGGGAATGTGTTCGCAGAAGGTCATCAGTTTCAACATCTGTTGTGATGCAAGTAAACCTAATGTAAGTTAGTACAGTAGTTGAGTGTTCCATACTCATGAATTGCTAGTCATTTATGTATAACTCTGGCGGAGGGTGTACTGGTCCTTGTTTGGTTTGGTGTCGCCGCAGGCGGTTCGGTCAATCTACGAATGCACTGTATATCACAGAGATTTGAACTAATTGTCCTGGTAATGTTTCATGAATTCAGAAAACAAAAATTTAATAGCAGTCTTTAGATTTATTCAGCCTTTCCTGCCATTCAATCATCGGTTCATGTCATCAGTACTTTGAAGTGAGTTATCACCAGTGCCTCTTGCAGCAGAAGATGAGTCGAAGGGGTGGATGTCAACAGTTTCAAAGTCACATTAGTGAAATGGGACTTGTATCATACCTTTCCAATATTTACATTTGGAACTTATTTTGTGTACATCTCGTAAACTTACATCTCAGCATGTATACTGATAGGCAACTCAAATAATTGGAAGGCTTTTGTACATGTCTCAGCTTTAATGGCAAACTCTTCCATTACAAAGAAAGCTGGCCCATACTCTTTACAACAGTAAATGAAAACTGACCTACACAGAATAAATTAAAAAACAACACACAAAAGCAAAATAAAAGTATTGTAACAAAAAATCCAAAACAGTTGGAGCATAATAGGCATACATGAAAATTTAATGTCAGATTAGTAATCTTAGGTATCAACAAATATAATAAATATTTAGAGACTAAGTTTCACTTATCTTTGGTGTAAGTTGTGAATATTAAAGACAGATCAAAGTTTCATGAATCATTCATTCACATTATCAGTGTAACTTAGTCTCTAAATATTTATTATATTTGTTGATTTATATTCCTTCACTGCCGATAGCTTCCAGAATCTTAGGTATGTTAAATCTTCCAATTCTTTTTATCATGTTTAGTCTTGGGACTTGATGAAATTCTGGTCAATAATAGAGAAAATTATTCACACAACAGCCAGTATCGTAAACAGACTCCCCCTTTGTATCCTAGTTTGAAAGTAGCATTCAGTCATATAAATTCTGTGATCAGTGATCACTTCCATCTCACGTGCAAAGAATGCACAAAATGTCTTTGTGAAAAACAGTTTTGCACCGCCGCAGTACATCAGCCTGTTTATGGAACTGGAAGCACATGCAGTTCAAGGTTCATTTTCTCCTTCGAGATAAGGGACTCGCTGAACTAGTAATGTCATTAATTTAAGCTAACTCACGGTACCCATTCATGCTGTAAAATGTCTTATGAAATAACATATTACTGATTTTCTGTCCTCTCTGCAAAACCTTCTTCACAAATGTTTTTAGTTATGTTGCTGTCCATACACTACATTTTTATATGTAATGAAATGGAAACCATCCAAGTTAATGAGAAGTGAGAGTATACAAACCCCACCTCACAATAGACTCCATGTTATTCATCACATAGTATACCTAATAGATATTCCGGCTCCACTGAACCTGTTTGTCACAGCCATAAAGGAAATGTTTGACAAAATAAAAGTAGTTCAAGCCAATTACATCTAACAAGGCTAGAATCCTTATAATTTTCTTAGTCACTTTGGGGAATAATATACGAAATGCTTATTTTTGAAGATAGGGGCATTATTACACTGTACCTGCACATGAAATAGTATGTTATTACTTATGCTTTCAAAGCCATTCCTGCAAAGATTTTCTTCAACTTATGAAGGGCTGGCGGCTTGTATACCTGCAAGAGAAACATCACATTAAATAATGCCAAGGTAAGTAAAGTGGTAATCACTTCACTCTTGTATAAGCTCCTTTCATATGGTCTTTTAACATTAAACATACATTATTCAAACCCTTGATTTAGCCTAACTGAAAAATGAGTTCAAGGTTTTACATTGTCTTGTACAAGGGTCACTAATATGTAGGGACACAAAACATTGACTGCCCCTATGGCAAACATTGTTGTTGGATCAAAATTGCTGAGTCATTGGTAGCAGGCAGAGCTCTGTTGTATCATTAATCTTCCTGGCTTCTTATGTTTTAAGTCTGAAAAAAGTGAACTTCTTGCAAGAGCAATGGAGATTCAGAGAGCACATTGATATGTGATAATCTTATATGATTTCAAATTTGACTTAAATGAAATTTAGTCACTAGCATTTGAGGGAGGCTTTAGTGAACTTTTTTGCTTCATTTGCTGGTTTGAAGAATTTAAGATGGGATGGCAATCTATTAAAGAGGAAGAGAAGAGTGGCAGATCAACCACAGTAGTCACTGAGAAAAACACCACCTCTATGGAAATAATGCTCAGGAAAGAGCTAAGACAAAGCTATAAGGACATTAAGGTGGCATTGGTGATGAGGGTGATGCTGGGTTGCACTTAAAGTTTTGTTAGCGCTAAAGTGTTCATTTGCCTCTGAAGTGAGTTGCAAGACTGATCTACAATGCTAATCCATCAAGTATCACTATAGGTTGAATCTCAGATCTATAAACAGTTCGTGAATGGCTGCCATTATTGCTTTCATTGTATGGTTTCCTCTTAATTACTTTCTCTACTGGTAAGTAGAGGAAGTACAGTATTCCACACAAAAATTTGATGTCGAGATTTCGCTGGAAATATATGTTTTGAGGCCCCCTGAATCCAAAAAAAAGAATTTTTAGAAAAAGGTCCACACACGCGCGTGTGTGTCTATCCTGTCTGTGGACAGCATTACTCAAAAATGAAAAGTCGGTTAAAAACCAAAGTTGGTATTTAAGTTGTCTTTCAAGGATGCGACATGGAGGTTTTGAAGAAAATAGCCACTAAACTACCCTTTACATGGAAATTTTTCAAAAATTTTGATTTTCTTGAAAATGGCTCTAACAATTTTGATTAAAATGACATATGTTTAAGATATTTGTATGACAAATAAAATGTATATTTTGAATTTTGTGGCTATACCCCATGTAGTCCCGTTTACTCTGGATGACTTTTGAATAACTCGTAAACTGTCAGATCTTACTATACAAAAAATGTAGATCTCACTAAAACACAATTTATGTCTAAATAAATTTTTTTGTAGAGTGAACCATTTCGGAGATATTCCTTGTTATTTGTGTCAGTTTCAGAAAACAAAGCTTCCGTGAAATGGAACATTGTTCATTTTTTTATATGTTAAGCATGCAAAGAGAACAGGATCTCAAAGATTTAAAAGATTTGACTATCGCTCAAAGCCTACTGCATTCTAACATTCCCCTTGCACCTACAAGGAAATAAGCAATAAGACAATTTGTACAAATGTTTACCTCAACTAACACAAAGAAGATATAGGAATAAGAGTTTGTAAGAATGGTTAATACAAGAATAGAGAAAGTCATGCGAGTGCAAAACATCAGATTTTTGTTTCGTATTGACATCCTACGATACAAGTAAATAAAATCTATTGCTGTATGCATTATTGTCGATTGATGTGTGTATAGAATTATAGTTTTATCCCAAAAAGTGTAGTATTTCTATTATGTTCTTCACAGTAGAATCTTCATCTAACAAAAAGGTTATATCTTTGTGTATATGCTGAAAACCCTCTTTCCTCATAAAATACTTTTTATCAATATTTTTAACACTGATGCATGTTTCCAATTTTGACAAGCTACCGTACCCTGCTTCTTCTTCTTTAGCTTCCCCTGGTTACTCTAAAGTGTTGAAGGACTTCTATGTTTTCCTATCTTTTGCCATTCTCTTTAATTCTATCATATTTTTGTCAACTTTCTTCCCTAATTCCTCTATACAATTCTCATATGTGACTCTGGGGCGGCCTATCTTTCTCCTTCTGGCCTTGCTTCCAGAAACTGTTTTCACTTCCTTCCCTCATGCATTTGTGATACGTGACCGAACCATCGTAATTGTCTTTGTGCTAATCGTTTCTCAAATGGGGATTGTTGCAAATCCCTTCTAATTCTTTGATTTCTTCTTAAATCTCTTTTAGTTTTTCCTGCTATAACTCGCAGGCTTTTCATTTCTGATCCCGTTATTTTACTTATATCTTTCCCTCTAGCTCGCCAGCTCTCGCTTCCATATAATAGGATGGGTTCCAGTACAGTCCTGTATATTTTGAACTTTGTTTGGGGGTGTATTTCTTTTTTCCCCAATATGGTATGACTAATTTGATAGTATGTTTTATTACCTTTTATGACTCTATTATTCACTTCTTGTATTTTGCCACATTGGTGTAATACTGTTCCTAGGTATTTAAAGTTCTCAACCTGTTCGATCTGTATCACCTTATACGTTCAACTGTCCAACCTTATCCTCTGTCTTGGCCACATGCATCACCTTGCTTTTACCTATGTTTATTTCCATTACTTTTTCTTCCAGGGTGGCATTCCATTCTTCTATTGCTTGCTGTAATTTTCTTTCAGTGTCAGCTATCAGCACTATGTCATCTGCATATATTAATGCCTGACACTGCACTAGTCTCATTTTGCAATTTCCCACCTTCACCCTTCCAGTTCATGCCTTACATATTTTATGTATTTCATCCATTAATATTATAAACAGCAGTAGGCTGAGGCTGTCTCCCTGTTTCACCCCATTTCCATTTTGAATTCCTGTGATTCTCCCCCATCCAACCTTACTATTCGTTCTACTTTTTCATATGTTGACTTAATCACAGTTAGTAGTGTGCTTACCTCTGGCGTGGAGGACCTGGATTTGATCCCTGGTACAAGCACGGGGATTTTATCCCCTCTGGGAGGTCCGGCATGGGGTGCACTCAGCCTCATTAGGTCCTGGGTAAGGACCAATTGAAGAGCTATTTGATAGAAAAGTAGCGGCCCCAGGTTGTGAAGACCGCATAACTGGCCAGGAGGGATCGGGACGCTGACCATGTACCACCCTCCAATACTGCACCCCACCAATTACGCCTGGAGTGGTCGAGGTGGGGGACGCAGCGGCTGGGTGGTAAGGCTTGGCTCTTCATGGGCTGTAGTGCCAGGGCTTATATGACTTAATCACTGTTAGAAGCTTTTCACTTATCCCTCTTTTTTCCAATGTGTTCCAAATCTCCACTCTAGGCACCCTCTCAAAAGCTGCTTTCAAGTCTAGGAAAGTCAGGTTGATGGTTCTGCCTCTTGATGTCATTTTTTCCCTTATTGTTAACAAATATATCCAATCCTGGGTTTATCTTCCAGGTCTAAAGGCAGCCTGTTCTGACTCTAATTCATCTTCAATTTGTCTACGGGCATGCTGCCCTATAGTTTTCACAGTTAGAAGATTCGCTCTTCTTGTATATGGGGATAATTATGTTTCTCTGCCAATTCTTAGGTATTTTTTCCTCTTCCCACACTGTTCTAAATAATTCTCTCATCTGTCTTATTAAGGTCTTCCCTCCTGCCTTGATTAATTCTGGGAAAATTCTGTCTGGGTCTGCAGATTTTCCATTTTTCATTTTCTGTGCTGTCATTTCTACGTCAATCTCATCTATTTGTTCCAAGTCTTGTTTCCTTTCTATATTTAGAACTTTCATTTCCCATTCCCTTGTTTTCTTAAATTTGTCTACATAGTGCTCTCTCCACACTTCCAATATCTTCTCAGTATTGGTTTGCAACTCCCCATTTTTATTTTTTACACTTCTTCCCTATTTTCCCCTTAATTGTTTAACTGTGGCCCAAAATTTTTTTTCATTGTCATGGAAGCTTTCTTCCATTTCATTAAACTCTTCCAAGCTCTTTTTCTTAGCTTCGATTACTATTTGCTTTGCTTCTTTTCGTTTAATCTTCCAATACCAACCACGTTCCTGTTTGTAATAAACGTTCCTTTAAGAGAAAAGTTTATTCTATTCCTTTTTCTTGTATATTTTGGCTTGCAGAAAATATGAAATGACTTTGTAAACAAAATCAGAAGTGCGATCCTGGACATGTGGCAGCTGTTTGTTGCAACATCACACTTGACATGATGACTACGTATACAGACTACATCAGCTCAGTCGATCTGTTGCTTCTGTTGATAAAGAAGGGAATAGTTTAATGGGTCCCGTATCATCCTTACAACAACCTATAGTTTACAGACCTCAATGATTTGCAAATCTGTTAACTAAAGAAGTGAATAACTATTTATAGGACAGTTTTTTTGCAACCTTGAATAACTGTTTCAACCACCTATTATAAGCACCTTTATGTAAAAATGTTTTTTTTCGAGATGGGTGCCCCATAAATTGTTTGAAGCACAGAAGTTCTACAGACTGCAACGGTGCCAAGAAATGCTGCAAAGATTTAACTATGGAAAGTGTCGCCATATTTCAAATAGTTACGAATGACAAAAAAGTATATCAGCTTGATACAGAAACAAAAAAACTGTCCTCCATTTGGGTTTTACACTGATGACCAAGCAACTACGGGAAGGGAAATGATTGCCTCTTTCTTCTCCACTAGTAGTCCAAAGGCTACTGTGGTTAAAAATCAGAGAACTGTTACTGCCAAATGGTACACAGAAATTCGCTTTCTAAAAGGTTACTCTACATGTATGTATCTTTATTTGCCAAACTACTATACATAATCATTTACAATTTTCTTTACATTACTAAGAGTTACTATTCTATACCTTAGGCCACCATACATTTTAACTTATTATTGTATGGTAGACCCTAGCTTAGTTCTTGCTCTTTTCTATTTATTTTTCTGTACGATTTCTCTTTTGCTTTTCCCATAAATTTCCATGACAGTTTTATACCCTCTTCCTCCAGCTTCCTTATCTTAATTTTTTAAATTTCTGGACTGGTATTCTCCCATTTTTTTAGTATAACCTATTTTCTCCATAACCTCATTTCCCCACATTCTAATATACCAGGTGGTTCACCTGTTCCTTATTATTTTTGGAGATAGGCAACACTTCATACTCTGAAAGCAATAAGGTCGGAATTACTGTGCTTGTCGACCATTTGGTAGCCATGCAAATCTAGCCTACTCTTCATAGGAAAATAGATCTTAGCAGTGCATGTTTTTGGGATGGACTGCTGCTAAGGTCTAAGGTCCATTTTCCCATGAAGAGCAGGCTAGATTTGCATGGCTACCAAATGGTTAATAAGCACGGTAATTCTGACCTTGTTGCTTCCAGAGTATGAAGTGTTACCTATCTCCAAAAATAATAAGGAATGGTGAACCACTTGGTATAGTATAGGCCGTTATCTAGCCTAAGACAAAAAGGGCAACTATATATGTTCATTCACTTGCTGTTTCCTCTTAGCCTATGAATACTTCACATAGTTCATGCACAACCTTCTCTCCCTAACCCATTACAGATACAGACATCTACATATTTCTCCCTGTCCCAATCCATCTTCAGTTGTCTATACAATATTAAACTTTATTATATCTAAGACTTTGAAATAATTCTTGTTTCTCCACTCTATTCCTTACTTCTTTCTGGAAACCTCCAACTTGCCTATTCCTCTCTTCCCATATGTTACCCATCGTAATTTTCTGCAAAATTCTTCTCAAATTCTGAACCTAATTTATCGTATCACGGGTTTTCTCTTGCATTATTAAACATTGTTTGAGAATATTTTGGTCACTCAAGGAACTTATTCTAAGCCAATATTTAAATAAACTTTCGCTATCATGCCTTTGCAGCCCGTTCTTCCTACTTCTAACATTGCTACACCATTTGGTGATGATATAGATAAATCCAATATTCATTTGCAAAATGTTCTATGTATTTTATCTACCATATACCATTCTTCCTCACTCCCCCAAATCTCTGATTCATACAGCATTTTTGCCTCCACTGCTGTTTTATACACCCTTTCAAACCAATTTATTTGCATTTCCGTTATTTTCTGCACACATGATCTCATGAGATTCATCGCTAATTTTCTCTTGGCTAAGACACTGGTCTAGTGGTGATTCCATCTCCCATTACAAGTCAGTGTCACCCCTAAGAAATCAAATTTCCTTACTATTTGTAACCCTTAGCCTTCCACATAGCACCTTTCCTCCTTCTTCAATTTATGTCCCCTTTTAAATACCATTACCTTTGATTTTTAAAATTTATTCTCTAGCTTCATTTCTTGCAAAATGCCTTAAGATCTGAAGAACTCCAGATAGATCCCCGATTAGTATATGGCCTACCACTAAGTCATACACAAGAAGTAATCTGGTATTTCCCTGCTGTTTACTGTAGGCAGATATAAGTTCTCTTTATCTACCACATCCTCCAATATATCAATAAAATGTTAAATAATCAGTTTACAACCTTGCCTTAACCTCATATAGTTTGCAGTTTTTCCAGTTATTTCATCCCCATTTAACCTAGTACAAAATGTATTATTCGTAACTTAATCCATAGTGCTACTCTATTCCTGTAAAATGTTTTTCCAAATCAATAAACACCATGTACACTCTTATCTGTTTTAATGTTTAAATATTTATCTACAATTGATTTAATCACAAATATATTGTCCACTGTTCATTTTCCTTTTCTAAATCCTGCCTTAAATATTGACAGTTTATTTTCATTCTCTGAAATTCTGATTGCATTGTAATTTTTTTGCTAAAATCCCTGCATAAATCTTTCCTATAACTGATAATAAACTAGTGCCCCTATAATTGGCTGCATCCTCGACCTTTCATTTTTCCTTTGTAAATGGGTACAATTATATTTGTCCTCCAACTATATGATAACTTCATCAACTTGACCATCTCATTTCATTTCTTTCTCAATCCTCTACTATTTTTTCCAAAATTTCCCTGTGATGCCATCAATTCCCGAAGCTTTATTATTCCTCAATCATTTTGTTTCTTCCCATACCTCTATTGGGGTTATTTGCTTATTTATAGGGCTCGGAAGTTCATGCCCTAAAAATCACTGAAATATGCATGGAAATATGCTCTTAAAAACTTGAAAATATGCCAAGAAATGTGCACTATTTAATTAAAACAATTAATGTCTCTTTGTAGTAGACAAGACGAGTTAGTATAAATAATAAATAAAGTTACCTTGTTCCTTAGAGGTTGAAGCAGAAGTGGTCCTGCTGCTAGTGTTAACTGCTAAATTGCAGTTCACAACCAACACTTTGCACAAATTTTCAACTATAACTATTTTATAACATGGCGTCTGTTGTCTTGCAAAACACTTTTGTAACATGAAAAACTTCTCTCCACGTCACAGGATGTTATTGGGGCATGTTTAAACGATGTTACTGCTTTACAGAGAGAGTCAAGTCTCTTGGTGTGAAAGATGTTTTTTTTTTTCTTCGAGGATGTCTCAAATACCGGGTATCTATTTATAACCAGAATTTTTTGACATTACATAATTCACTTTCTCTTTCACTTTTTGTCCTATGCTACCAGGAACTGAACTTAGATCACATATTGTTTTTTCAAAGACAGTAAGTGATTCATGCAAAGGAGATCCTACAGCTTCCAATGCCGTTATGGCTGTTCGTAAGAAAGAAAAATAGGTAGAAATGAAACTAAGATCCTTTTTTAACCCAGTGCCTGACAGAATATTTTGCACAGTTTCTATTGATGAAGCATCTTTCGAGTCCAATGAATTAACAACCTCTTCGACTATTTCTATGTGCTCAGTATAATATAAAATTGCATCGACCATGTTCCCCATCGAGTTAACACTGTGGAGGAGGAAGTTGGATATTAGGTGCTGTTGATCTACACAACTTAACTCTTTTAGGAGATTTAACAAAACTTCTCTTTGTACTGGACACAAATCTATCTACCAATGGGAAAGAATCACATATTGTCTCAGAAATGCGATGAAGAGCGTGTGCCAAACAAGTTACATGAATTAAGTTAGGAAAAATACCTTTCAGAGTTTTTCCTGATTTTACCATATAAGAACCTGCATCAGCAACAAATAAAAGTAACCAGTCATATTTGATTCCACATGGCCATAGTAATTTCAAAGAGTCCATCACAAACTGGGTCACAGTTACATTATCAGTGGCCGACAATTAGCACACATTAAGAAGTTAAGGTGTAGTCTTTTGTTCATTATTTAAAGCACCCATGATTATATTAGCAATAGAACGGTGCTCAGAATCAGGGGTTTCATCAACAGACAACCACACAAACTGATCCGCTAAATCTTGTATATTTGACAATACGTTATTGTAACAATGCCCTACATAAGTCTTACGCAGTGTACTTTCTTCAGGCACATGTTGTTGGGTACACTTGGCAAGAAAGTTTTTAAATATCGGATTATTAATTTTGAACAAGGGAATATCAGCAGCTAAAAATGCTTGGCACAAGTCATAGGAAAATTCAGTAACCCTACTTCCTAAACACTCTACTAATTGTTTTAGAGCAGGTTATTTGTTTGCGAGTTTTCTGATTAAATTCTCCTTATGTTTTGCTGTGTTTATGTGCTGAACTATTTGAAAACTTTTCTCACTCCCTATATTTTTGTCACACGGTCCACAAAACAGTGCCCTATTATCTGTAGATATTAAATCACCCGAAAACTCTCTCTGTAAATTAATTAATCTAGCACTCGAAGTTGGTTTTATTTTTGGCATTTGAAGAGCCTTTTAACATTTTATATGCCTAATTTAATTTGGTGGGAACCAGTTCACAACACTGTCACGTTTGAAGACCACGGCACAACTACTGGTAGACAGGCAAGCATTGCTATAGTCGTGCTGCTCAAAACGTTGACCTGCACTTTATCTTTGTTAATATAAACCTCTCAGGTAACACACTGATTATTTTCTATGCATATACATATAATGAAAGGATGGAAACAGGGGATTCACTGCATGACAACATGACTCAGCATTAGTTCTCACCACCTCGTGAGTTGCATCATCATGTGCAATACTATCAATATGAAAAACATTATACAGATGGAAAAAATAATACAAAGCCATAAAAATCATTAAAATATGCAATATAGGGGCTATAATATTGAAATCTTCGTGAGTTGCATCATCATGTGCAAAACTACCAATATGAAAAATATTATCCAGATGGAAAAAAATAATAAAAAACCACAAAAATCATTAAAATGTGCAGGTATATACACCATAAAATCATGTCCAAATAACTGAAAATTCCATAATTTGTGCACATAATGTAAAAGCATACATTTTTAACCCCTATGAAAAACATGTAAATGCATGAACTTTGTAGCCCTACTTATTTAAATTGTCAATATAGCCTACATCCAAAGTCAAGGGTATCAAGTTTGTTACTTCCTAGCAGACCTTTAAAATAATTATACCATATTTCTCCAGTTATAATACAGGATGTTTCAAAATAAATATAGGACTTTTAAGGCTTAATAGTATTTACTACATTTAACTTACAATTAAAATTATATATAAAATGAAAGGGCAACTCAAACAGTTTTTCCTACAAGTGTTGAATGTGAGCATCGTTCATCACATGGCACATATCCAGTCAACAGATTAGTTCTTCTGAAACCTTGACCAGTGTGTCTGGAGTAATTGTTGCAACAACTGCTTGAATTCTGTTTCTTAAGTCAGGTAGGTCAGGTGGTAGTGGAGGAACATACACATGATCCTTTATGAACCCCCAAAGGTAAAAGAAGCATGACGTCACATCAGGTGAACACGGAGGCTATGCAAAGCAAGCTGTCATGCAGTCACTTGCGGTCAATCCCAATTGGATACAGCATTGTTTAACCAATCGCGTACTGAGTGATGCCAATGAGGGGGCACACCATCTTGCTGCCAAATAAAGTTCTCCGGTTCAGCTTCTTCTAACTGAGGAAAGAGCCATAGTTATAGCGCATCAAAGCAAGAACCACAAGTTGCAGTTGCTTCACCAGAAAAGAAGACCCATAAAATTTCTGTCAGGATAGAACACAACAGACATTCCATTTTGGGATGTCCATTCTTGCAACTGTAACATCCCATGGGGATTAGACGATCCCCAGATGCACACACAAGTGCTCATGTTTCCATTTAGATGAAATGTCGATTCATCACTGAAGACAATCCAGAAAAACCTTCATCTTCATCTTTGTGCAGCAGCATTCTGTTTGGAAAGTTGGTATGTAAATTGTAGTGTTAGGCTTTGGAGCTTGTAACAACTACAAAGTTTAAGGAAGTAGTTGTAAGTGTCTCCTTAAAACTCTCCACACAGATGTCAATGGAACAGCTAATTGATGATTAGTCTTTTGCACTGATTTCTTGGTGCTGCGTGTGAAAGACTCTCTCATTCATTCAACATGTTCAATCAATCCTGGTCATCCCATACACTTCCCTTTACAAAGACAGCCGGTGTCTTAAAAGTGATACCATCTATGCAAGTTATCACTTGGAGGATTACAATGGAACTTAATACAGAATGTACATTGCACTGTAACTACAGATTTAGTCCTTGAAAACTGCAACACACAAAAAGCCTTCTGTTTACAACTGGCCATCTGTGCTACTAGCACTTTCTAAAGGAAGGCAGAAGAAACAGTGCATGCGCATGTGCACAGGTGTACCCAACAAAACTGCTTGTGTTGCTCTTTCATTTGAAGTATGATTTATAATTTTAGCTTAAATGTAATACACAATACAAAGCCTTAAAATCCCTATATTCATTTTGAAACACAGTATTTTCTCTTTTAGTGTCTTTATACATCCCTTTGATTACACAGTGTGACAATGAAATTTGCCTTGGAACAAAAATATGTAATTCCTATATAGCTCATTGTGCTGATTGCAATAGTGAAAACCATTTTTTGTTATCACATAAACTTTTCTCTGGAGACACAATTTTATCTGCACAAGACTGCATAATTTTTAGTGTTGCAGCACTTATCATATTCTGTTTATTTTATCACCACTGCATAAAGAAATGGGTATAGATGTTAGAGCTGCAGTTGTGTCAGTCAGTAGCTAGTGAGATCATTCAGTATCTATTTCTGAAGTGTGTGTGAATATCCTAACGTGAATAATACTGAGAGAGCATAGGCTTTCACAGCCAGAGTCAATATAACTAGAAGTTATTTCCAGGCTGTTATTCATTCACGCCTTTATATGATAGCGGCATATGGCAATGAACACCAACAATGCCAACAGGCAAAACACTGCACAGCCCATTCATAGGTTTTTTGCTCTCCTGGTAGTTAAGAATCATAAAATTCAGATCGGTTTGTCAGATTATATACACATATAGAGCCACCGTATCTATTTCTCCTAGTAGGCCTATTATGGATAACCACTGTTCCTTAGCATCACATATCTCTGCTATCTTAACCTAAAAACTTCTCTCCTTTATAAAGACCCCTAATCCACCTGATGCTCTGAGTCTTCTGTTCATTTCTCAATGCCACTTGAGTATGATAATAACCATAACCCTCCATATCAATTTTCATACATTTCCATAACCTGGTCTCCACTAGCAAGATTATATCAGCCACATTTAACAGTTCCTTGATTTTATCACTATTCATTTTATCTAATAGAGCCTTAACATTCCAAAATAGTCCCATTAAAGGCTTATTCTATATTGAACCTTTTCTTTCAAAATGAATTGGTCGAGTTTTGCCCTACTATTGCATCATTATTTTTTCTTCACTCCCTAGCTCTCCCTGCACTTGTTTTTACTGACACTTGGAGCTGACACTACACTAAGATCACTTGTTGCTTAACATTTAATCCCACTGTTACCCCTAATGCCAGCCATCCTGTGTCATTCCTCAGTTGCTACGATGGGTCAACACACTTTGATGTTTCTATGAACATTCATTATTTTTTGTCAGTAGATATCTAGTGACCTTTATTTTGCTGAGTCCTAGCAACCTATAATTAAAGAACTTCCTTTCAAAGCAAAGGCGGTACTTGAAGTATTGCAGTTCAAAGTAATGCAAAAGCTCTGGACTGTACGAGTGTCTAAGTATCTAAATATAAAGACATTAAAAGCAATTACTTACGGGTTTCTGATGAATATAAAGATGTTTTAGCTCCAATATTGGTATTAGAGAAGGGCGCCCATGTGCACAGTAAAATGGCAGCTTACAAGAACTCAAGTTTGATAGAAGCATTGTGCACTCTTCTGTAGTTAAGAGATCTCCAAACTTTATTGCTCCTGCATGTCCATCACAATATGTTATATTAATTAAATAGAAGGTTATAAACTGTGAATGTGTTATAATATACATGAATAATGAACCGGAAGTTTGGAACATTACACAAGCTTAATATAAATAAGATGGAGTATCTCCCAGACTGTTCTACCGTGTCTGCTGGAGATCAATGTTCCAGACGTTTCTTCTATATCTGTGGTAGACAGCCTCAGTGGTGCTGTCAAAGTCTGCTCAGAGAAGGTATCGCCGTGTCTGATGCTTTAACCATACCATAAGCTGCTGGCAGGCTGAGGTTCAGCCTGAATGATTTTGCTGCATACCCAATGGGATTTAAACACAGATAGGATATTTATGAGAAAGGTGCTTAAAGGTGGTATGTTTCCAATTTTGGGTGGCTTGGTTATAGAAGGAAGCTTATTGCCCCATAACAGTTGTCTCGCCGTCTCGCTGGATGTCTGCACCCTGATGAATGTGGAAATAAAAATTTGTAAAATTTGTAATTTTTAATTTTGGTTGGGAAAATTTTGAGAGCCAAACAACTCTTGAGGGGGACTAAATAACCAGCTCAGCTTTAGCTGCTGGTGCATTTGCCCCAGCGTTATGTGGTATGCACACAAGCCATATGGGAACCCGATATGAACTAAAGCAGTGTATCCTTGGATCATAGCCCCCAAGGGACCTAATCAAGGCACTTCGATGTGTTGGTAAATTGGTGTAGAATTTTGCTGCCCAGCGCCTAATTTCATCTTCCACGTATGGAAGAGGTTAGGCTTCATGAAGCAGTCTCACGGGAAATGGAAGGGGGCCAGAAAAGATGGACCAAAGCCCTCTGTTCTGTGCCCTTTGGAGCCATAGGATCCAGCTGCCTGCAGCCATACCCCAGACTTTGCAGGCATATAGCATGAGGGGGGTTATAAGAGCTTGGAAAAGGTGTGGCTTTATGTGAACAAGCATCTTGGATCTCAGCATGGGGTATAGTGAGGCAATTGCCACCTGCATCCTTGCAGAGAGGTCTCTGATGTGCTCACGGAAAGTTAGAGCCTTGTCCAGCTTAACTTCCAAGTAAATGATGGAAGTTTTCCACTCAATCCTTCAGCCACGAAATTGGAATGTGGAGCAGTCTGCAGTATGGCACCTTGTTAAGAGGATGGCATGCCTCTTGTCCACATTAACAGACATTCGCCAACACAGGCACCACTGTTGGACGAGGCGGAGGTATCGCTGTATGGGGTTGACTGATGTGTAAACTGTGTCGCTCTATTTATACAATGTGAGTTGTCTGCTGATTGGCTGGTGTAGGCACGGGGACGATGGCCAGTGGGTGGGGTTATATCTCTCTTGTGATTGGTTCACTATGCTTTCCTGTTTCTTACGACGTTCTGTGCTTTCGATGACTGGACCAGACTTCAACCTTGAACAAATCCTCACTTTAGCGGACTACATTATAACTGCAGGAGATTCCAATGCTCGGCACCCCTGGTGGCACTCTCGCCAAGCACATGTGGCTGGAAATCTCCTCGTTGAACTTATAACAGACATTGATGACATTGAGGTACATCTCCAACCAGAACCCACGTTTTGGCATAAAACAGGGCACTTTGATCCGGAGATTTTGGACTGCATACTTACAAAAATACAGCACCTTTAAATAACTTCACTGTGAATCACAACCTATACTCTGACCATCTTCCTGTGCATTTCAATATCCATGGTGCCATTACAGCTGGTGCCTCTGGCCCTCAGAAAAGAGCTGACACTAACTGGGACAGTTTTACCATGGAAATGCCCAGGCTATCATACTATAGTGAGGCAGACATAGATGTTGCCATTGTAAACTTTACTGCCTCACTATGCACGGCCAAGAGAAATGCTATTACATAGACCGCAAGACCACCCAGTTTCTGCACATACCCCAAGGTGGGGTGGAGAGCGCATTGCATGGAGATGACACTTGACAAAACTTTGGCAGTATACCCGTCAGTCTAATTACAAAATGCTAGCAAAATAGCTATGCAGCTTCATTCAGCAACAAATTAAAATTAACAAAATTGAACAGTGGGAAAACAAAGTGCTGAGTACCACCCATTCGGACCCTTCCTTATGGAAATTACTAAAGGCATTCAAGGTCTCCATGAGTGTCGACTCTGCAACTGATGCACTGCAGACTCAACTCGGCCTGCACATCTCCTCAGAGGAGAAAGTTGAGGTCTTTGCTATGTCCAAGACAGATTCACTGAAAACCCAGCGACCAAACCTGACATGGAATGGGAGGTAACAACATGGGTACCAACTTGGGTGGTGCAGAAGCAAGGGCAACAACTGCCCCTTATAATGCCACAGGAAGTGTACAAGCTCATTAGGAAATTGCCAAATGGGAAAGCTGCCAACCCAGATAAGGTGACTAATGAGAAACTTAAGTATCTCCTGAGAAAAGCCCTGGTGCAACTCACTAAGATATTTAACGCCTGCTTGCAGCACAGCTATTTCTCCTGCACTTGGAAATGAGCTACGGTTATTATGCTACCAAAGCAAGGGAAAAGCACCACACTACCTTAAAATACCTCCACATTAGTCTCTTGTTCACTATTGGTAAATTGCTTATGCTTTGTTGACTTCAAAAACAAATTCCCAATTTGGCTTTAGAAAAGAACACTCCATTGAGTTGCAGCTTCTAAGACTGCTGATGACGTCACTAAACAACTTAACAGTGAGGCTTTAACATTGGCGTTATTTCTGGACGTAGAGGCCACTTTCGACCAGTGCTGATACAACGGCCTTATTTATAAACTGCATCACAACTTTCCTGGCCTTCAAAATTATTTGTTCTTGTTGCACAGTTTTGTAGAAAATCAGCGCTTCTCCTCCTCCTGGGAGAGAGTAATGCAGGCTGGCATCCCACAAGGGGCTATCATGTCACCCTTGTTGTACATATTTTTCACAAATGATTTCCCAGTGGACGCTAGATGCAATATACAATGTATGCTAACGACACTGCAATATACAACCATCACAAAAATTGTTTTGGCCTTGCAGAAATGTAACAATGTGTAGACCACTTCCTCTCATGGCTACATGATTGGAAAATCAAAATTAACCCTACCAAATGCCAGCTTATCCATTTTTCAAAGTGGTATCACACTTTGGCAATGGACCTAATGGTCGGTGGTCAAGTATTGTACTGTCATTGGCAAGTTAAATACCAAAGTGTCACCATGGACTACAAAATGTGCTGGTTCACTCACATAAAACATACCACCAACAAAGGCAGACAGCGACTAAAGTTATGTGCCCCCCATCTTCCGCAGCAAACAGTTAAAACTGAAATCAAAACTTATACTGCACAAATCCTTCATTCTTTCAGTGGTCCTGTATGCTTGTGTGGCCTGGTCTAACACCTCCAAAACCGCAACTAAGCAACTCCAAACCCTCCAAAACTTCTCCCTCCGTAAAATCCTCACAGCTCCCCTCCACACCACCAATTGTATGCTACACCAAAAAATCCATCTCCCATCCACCCCAGAGACAGTGACAGTGACAAAAAGAGCCTCCACCGGATGGGCACACACTAAATATCACAAAAATCTAGCAATCTCCAACATTGGTAAAAGTGAGCTGAAGCATTGGAAGCACACTCATATTAAATTTTTTTAGGCCAGGCATGGTTCACCAAACATGCGTGCCCATTTACCCCAGCCCTGAGACACATTAACACTACAGCAGAGCCCTCTGCCACAGTAACAGACGCTGCAGCCTGCCGCACAGGAAAACTGCAGAAACTGTAAATTGTGTGTGTGTGTGTGTGTGTGTGTGTGTGTGTGTGTGTGTGTGTGTGTGTGTGTCTGTCTGTGTCTGTCTGTCTGTCTGTCTGTGTCTGTCTGTCTGTCTGTGTCTGTCTGTCTGTGTCTGTGTCTGTGTCTGTGTCTGTGTCTGTGTCTGTGCGTGCGTGTGTGTGTGTGTGAGATATATGTATGGCATACGCTCAAGTGTATGTGTAAATCTATATAAAAAAGAAGAAAGAGGACATTCAGTTACAAAAAACCAATGAATAGTACATAAAATTGTTCTAAGTGACCTAAAGATAGTCACCATATGGGTTTTTCTTAAACCACAAAGACAATAATATGTAAATAAAGTCAATTATATATAGCTGCCAATTGCAGTCCGTAAGTTGGGTCTATTGTGCAGCACCAGGCCTGCCCACCTCTGTAGTGTGGTGGCAACATGTTTGCCTCACGTCCAAGAGGTCGCAAGTTTGAATCTCACTTAGGGTGAGCTATCCGAATAAGGTATTTTTCCAAGGTTTTTCCTTATTCTGAGAAGACGAATGTTGGGTAACTTAAAGGGCGTAACTTCGTAACTTGGAGGATGTTAGTTAAAAAAAAAAAAAGGCACCAGGCCAAAATCTTTTAATAAAGTGGAAACTAAAATTGTTAGGATGCTTATAGATTTCAATAGTCTCTTGCTGTAGTTGGAATGACCTCCAACGTAGGGATGGTGAATGAATGAAATGGATGAAATGATGCTCAAATGAGCCTGAAGTCCATAGAGCTTTAAGTTACCCGACATAATTTTTCTCAGGATAAGGGAAAGCCTTGGGGGAAAAAAAAGCCTGCCTTGGTAGCGTGATGGTTAGCGTGTCTGCCTCACGTTCAAGAGGTCACGAGTTCGAATCTCGCTTAGGGTAAGTTATCCGGGTAAGGTTTTCTTCCAAGGTTTTCCCTACCCTGAGAAGACGAATGTCGGGTAACTTAAAGCTCCATGGACCTTGGGCTCATTTGAGCATCATTTCACCCATTTCATTTCATTCATTCGTCTGATATGACACAATGTTGGAAGACGCTAATTTAAAAAAAAAAAAGAAGAAGAAAACCAGGGCATGGTAGTGTGTAGTTGATGCAAGCATATGCATATCCTGGAACTTAACTATATGTTCACCAACTGCCTCAATGGCATGCTCAGTGACCTGAGACTTATCTGTTTGGCCCAGATGGCAGGTTTTTTTGTGCTCCGTGAGCATGGTCTTAATGCTGCACTGAGTAGTTCCAATGTAAACTGAGCCGCATGGGTTGAATAGCCATTAAAAAGTAATGCTTGTTCTAAGTGACCAAGTTCTTGTTGCAGCAAGTGCAGAAAGCTTGATCATGGACAATGATTGGAGTGCTTGTGCAAGTAGTGGCCATGTGGGTAGGCTTGCGGTAGACAGTGCGTCCAAGTGTCCCATCGGTCTTCTTGCTCACCAAGACATCCAGAAACACTAGCTGACTATTCTTTTCTTTTTCCATCGTGAACTGAATGCGTTGATTGATGCTGTTCAGGTGCTGAAGAAAGTCCTGAAGGGCGACCTCTACATGGGCCCATACAACAAAGGTATTGTTTACGTACCGGGACAAGGCCGATGGTTTTTGTGTGGCTGTTTCTAGGGTTGTGGAATCAAAATATTGCATGTAAAAATTAGCAACCACAGGACTCATAGAGCTGTCCTTGGTGACATGTCTAACTGTTCCTAGAACGAATTGTTCCACTGGAAATAAGTCATGGTCAAACATAGTGGAAGAGTGTTAGTATATTGCTGGAGAAACATGTTTCGGCTGCTCAAGGGCTGCATTGACAGGAACCACAGTGAAGAGTGATGTGACGTCGAAGCTGACAAGGAGATGCTGAGGTTATATGAACAAAAAATATTGGATTTTCTAAAACCAGATACATACTGTAAAATTCAATGAGATCCCACAGCGTGCATTCTTCAGAAAATGAATCTGCTTATCAAGAGTTCTTCCCTGCCAACCAATGACAAATGCTGAATCACCAGATCTGAAGCACAGCCTCCTAGACTCTGTGGCTTACCCAAAATCCACCACCGGAAGTACCTCTAAGGCCAATTGTCAGTGCAATTGGATCTCCTACCTATGCCTTTGCCAAATATTTGACTGGTTAGTTGCAACACGTTGCCACGACAGATTCTTTCATCAAAGATTTGATCCACTTCACTCAAAAGCTCCAAAGCTGGACCATACAACTTCATCTCCTTGTCAGCTTCAACGTTACATCACTCTTCACCGTGGTTTCTGTGACCGAAACCCTTGAGCAGTTGAAATCTATTTTCCCCAATATACTAACACTCTTCCACCAAGTTCTGACCATGACTTATTTCCAGTAGAACCATTTGTTCTAGGTACAATTAGATGGTGTCGCCATGAGCAGCCCTATGAGTTCTGTGGTAGCTAATTTTTACATACAATATTTTGATTCCACAACCCTACAAAATGGCCACACAAAAACCAATAGTCTGGTTCCAGTATATAGACGATACCTTCATCACATAGCCCCACGGAGAGGACACCCTTCTGACTTTCTTTAGCACCTGAACATCATTATTCAATGCATTCAATTCACGATGGAAAAAGAAAAGGATGGTCAGTGAGCAATTTTAGATGTCTTGGTCAGCAAAAAGGCCTACAGGACACTCGGACTACCCTACCCACACTACCCCATCTGCGAGCTGCACTTGCTGCAACAAGAACTTGGCCACTTAGAACAAGCATTACTTTCTAATGGCTATTCAATCAAAGAAGTAAGAAGAGCTTGCTAGCCTCCTAAGACTCAACCTACCATCCAGAAGCTAGGTCAATTCAAAAGCAAGAGCACTGTTTTTCTACCATAGTTGAAAAATGTCACAGATCGAATCAAACACATACTACAGCACCATAGCATCAAGAGTTTTCAAGCCCACCATACAATTAAGCACTTTACTACAATCTACAGAGATTCCTAGGAAGCTCTGTCATTAGCTGGGGTATACAGTATTTCTTGTTGCGGCTCAGTTTATATTGGAACTACTCAGTGCAGCGTTAAGACCAGGCTCATGCAGCACAAAAGAAGCTGCCATCTGGGCCAAACAGATAAGTTTGCGGTCGCTGAACATGCCATTATGGCAGTTGGTGAACATATAATTGAATACCATATCCTTACATCACATACACACTACCATGCCCGACTACAGTGAGAGGCTATTGAAATCTATAAGCATGCTAATAATTTTAATAAGAAAGAGACCTTGAAACTAAACAGCAACTGGCATCCAGTCATCGAAAGCAAGGAATGTCAAAAGAAACAGGAAAGCAGAGCAAGCCCTGCCCACCCTGGGCCAATCAGCAAATAAGGTGCATAGTATAAATAGAGCGACTCGGACAGTTAACGTATCAGATGCTCCTATACTTTCTCCAAGGAGACTTTGATAATGCCACTAAGCATGTCTACCACAGCTGTAGATGAAACGTCTGGAACACATATCTTCAGTAGACCACAGCAAAACAGTCTGGAAGATACTTCATCTTATAATTTCAATACCGGCCATTAAAAAGCCTGCATATTTCAATTAATAGAAATATGTTAAACATGTTTTAGGTACAAGTGATGTATAGTGTTTCAAATTTCTGGCTCATTAGTAACATGTAAGGATATGTTATATCTATTTAAGATAGTAAAAAGACATACTTATAATTGAGGAATGTATGATTTCACTCCTACATGGGCACAGATTAGCTGCATTTGTTAAAAACATGATTTCATTTCAAAAGCAATTTGAAATATTGCACTTATTCTAAAATCAAAAGCATTTATGGATTCAAAATAGAAAAGTATTTGGATGCATCCAACAAGGGTAAAAAATCAAATACCCCACAGAATCTTCTTCAGGAATTTGTAACATTATGTAAGAAAGCTTGAACATTTCATGAGACTGTGTTTGATTCCTATTTAATTTTAAATTGCAAAATAAAAGTCTTCCTCTTCCATACATTTCTAATCTGCAAAGGGTTTCTTCACCTTTAGTTCTTTCATACTTTCTTCCAAAGGATACACTTTTTACTTTCTCTGCCACGTATAGTAAGTAGAGGAAACATTGTATTCCACCCAAAAGTTTGATGTCAGATTTCACGGAAATATATGTTTTGAGGCCCCCCTGAATCCAAAAAACAGAATTTTTAGAAAAGGGTCTGTGTGTGAGTGCGAGTGTAGGTGGGTGTGAGAGTGCGTAGGTGTGTAAGTTTCTGTCTGTCTGTGGACAGCATAACTCAAAATAGAAAAGTTGGTTAAAAACCAAAGTTGGTATTTAAGTTTAACATCTTTTAAGAATGCAACATGAAGATTTTGAAGAAAGTTCCTCCACCCTAACCTACCCTTTACATGGAAAATGTTTTGAACATTCTGATTTTCTTGATAATGGCTCTAAGGATTTTGATTAAAATGCCATATGTTTAAGATATTTTTATGACAAATGAAATGTATATTTTGAATTTTCTGGCTATAGCCTATGCAGTCCTGTTTACTCTGGATGACTTTTGAACAACTTGTAAAACTTGTAAACCGTAAGAGATAGACCAAATCTTACTGTACAAAACATGTAGATTTTATTTATTTATTTTTTTTTTTTTTTGAGTGAACCATATCGGAGATATTCCTTGTTATTTTGTGAGTTTTGGAATACTTCAACTTTTGTCAAATTTCCATTTGATCATTATTAACTTTTTTATATCTTAGTTGTGCAAAGAGTAAGGAATTTCAAAGCCTTCATATAGCAACCACCTTTAATAGATTTGACTATTGCTCAAAGTCTACTGGAGGCCATAACAAGGCATTTGATTTTCTCAATACTGCTATAAGGAATTCTACTTCCATGCTCTGTGTTAGTAACTATGTATTACTTGGTGATATATATACTGGGTGTCCCAAAAAACACTAACGCTTAGTATGTTGTGCGGGATGGCAAATTGATAAATTTTCATAGAGGAACCCATGTCCGGAAATTCACGGTTTGGACGCTAGAGAGCATCGAAGCTTGAGAACGAACTGTTGCTACAATTTGTTAACATTCGTTTTGGTATCTTAATACGGAAGTTATGCAACATTTTAGCCATCAGTGTACAGGGATGCATGACTTGAGCATAACAACATTCCTGCACATCCCCTAAATTCCTCCATAGAGTCCTTGGTGCACATCCTACTGTGTCACTTGTGTAATTTTTGGTACAGTAAAGTTCCTTAACAACAGTGCGACACGTACCAGTACACAGCTGCTCAAATGGCCGACCTGAGCACACTTTCACGTAAATGAGCGGAATCACTTCAACGTCGCTTATGCAAATTGATGGATTGGTAGAGGTGGACCAGTTCCATGGCCAGCACAGTCGCCAGATCTGACACCTCTCAACTATTTTCTGTAGAGCTGTATGAAGAGTATGGTGTGTGGCACTCTGTAATGTCAGCGGAGGACCTTATGGCTTGAGTCCATGAAACGATTGAAAATCTTCAAAGACAATTGCACGTTTTGGGTCACGTGCATGAGGCTCACCACCACCGATGTTGTTGTTGTTAGCTAATGCTGGATTTCTGACAATGAAGTCATTAATCCTCTTGCTCTACAATATTTTTCACTCATAGAGCAATAGCAGTATAGTAACCGCTTTTAAGAGATGTAGACCTTGCAATGATGAAGGAAGTACTGTTCGAAGCCCGTTTCTAATGTAGACAGCCCGATGTTGGGTTTATTGACAAAATGTGAACGTATACCCATCTCATACTTCGATGCACTACAGTGTCCAAACCGTAATTTCCAGACAGGGGTTCCTGTTTGAAAATCTATCAGTATGTTGTCCCGTAAAACATACTAAGCGCTGTCAGTGTTTTTTTGGGATACTTTGTATATATACACTCTTTCTTGTTTGCTTAAGTTTAGTTGATACACAGTAGTTTGTGGAAATAATAATAATAAGATTTTTATATCCAGGAATAATTAGTTATGATTTATTGAAACATATACATTGCAATATTTACATTGACAACGCATTTTCTAACCTTATGTTTATGAAAGAACAGATGTAATTTCATTGACAGGCAACAAAATAGGGGATTAATTCTTGACCCTACAATCCAATTTGGAGATTGATTAGGAAAAAACACTACATTTTGAGCCTTGCATTCCTTATTTAAGAGGCAAATACAAAATTTCAAATTGTGAAGTGATTGGTCTACTTTTTGGTGTTTGTGGAGTGGAAATTTTTGCATTTGCATGTTTTTTCATAGGGGTTTAAAATGTATGCTTTTGCATTATGTGCACGAATTATGGAATTTTCAGCTATTTGGACGTGATTTTATGGTGCATATAACCGCATATTTTCTTGATTTTGATAAATGCATATTATTTCAATACTATAGCCTCTATATAGCATATTTTAATAATTTTTATGGTTCTTTTTCCACCTGGATAATGTTTTTCATATTGGTAGTATTGCATATATGATGTAACTCGCGAGGTGGCGAGAAGCAATGCTGAGCCATGTTGTTATGTAGCGAATCCCCTGTTTCCATCCTTTCATTATATGTATGCGTGTAGAGAATAATCAGTGTGTTATCTGAGAGGTTTATATTAACAAAGATAAAGTGCAGGTCAACGTTTTGAGCAGCACAATTATAGCAACGCTTGCCTCTGCGTGGTCTTCAAATGTAACAGTGTTGTGAACTGGTTCCCTGCAAATTAAATTAGGCATATAAAATGTTAAAAAGCTCTTCAAATGCCGAAATTAAAACCAACTTAGAGTGTTAGATTACAGAAAGAGTTTTCGGGTGATTTAATATCTACAGATAATAGGGCACTGTTTTGTGGAGCGTGCGACAAAAATATAGGGAATGAGAAAAGATTTCAAATAGTTCAGCACATAAACACAGCAAAACATAAGGAGAATTTAATCAGAAAACTCGCAAACAAATAACCTGTTCTAAAACAATTAGTAGAGTGTTTAGGAAGTAGGGTTACTGAATTTTCCTATGACTTGTGCCAAGCATTTTTAGCTGCTGATATTCCCTTGTTCAAAATTAATAATCCAATATTTAAAAACTTTCTTGCCAAGTGTACTCAACAACATGTGCCTGAAGAAAGTACACTGCGTAAGACTTATGTAGGGCATTGTTACAATAACGTATTGTCAAATATACAAACCGAATTAGCGGATCAGTTTGTATGGTTGTCTGTTGACGAAACCTCTGATTCTGAACGCCGTTCTATTGCTAATATAATCGGGGGTGCCTTAAATAATGAACAAAAGACTACAGTTTAATGTGTGCAAATTGTCTGCCACTGACAATGTAACTGTGCACAGTTTGTGATGGACTCTTTGAAATTACAATGCCCATGTGGAATTGAATACAACTGGTTGCTTTTATTTGTTACCTTATATGGTAAAATTAGGAAAAACTCTGAAAGGTATTTTTCCTAACTTAATTGATATAACTTGTTAGGCACACGCTCTTCATCGAATTTCTGAGACAATACGCGATTCTTTCCCACTGGTAGATAGATTTGTGCCCAGTACAAAGAGAATTTTTGTCAAATCTCCTAAAAGAGAGATCAACAGCACCTAATATCCGACTTCCTCCTGCACTGGTGTTAACTCGATGGGGAACATGGGTCGATGCAGTTTTATATTATGCTGAGCACATAGAAATAATCGAAGAGGTAGTTAATTCATTGGACTCGAACGATGCTTCATCAATACAAACTGTGCAAAATATTCTGTCAGGCACTGGGTTAAAGAAGGATCTTAGTTTTATATCTGCCTATTTTTCTTTCTTACCAACAGCCATAACGGCATTGGAAGCTGTAGGATCTCCTTTGCATGAATCACTAACTGTGCTTGAAAATGTGATCTAAGTTCGGTTCCTGGTAGCATAGGACAAAAAGTGAAAGAGAAAGCGAATTATGTAATTTCAAAAAATTCTGGTTATAAACTGACGTGCGATATTCGAGACATCCTCGAAAGAAAACCATCTGTCACACCAAGAGAGTTGACTCTCTCTGTGAAACAGTTAACATCATTTAAATATGCCCCGATAACATCTTGTGACGTGGAGAGAAGTTTTTCACATTACAAAAGTGTTTTGCCCGACAATAGACGACGTTTTACTGCTGAAAATTTGTGTAGAGTGGCAGCGGGACCACTTCTGCTTCGACCTCTAAGGAATAAGTTAACTTTACTATTAGCACTAATTCGTCTTGTCTACTGCAAAGGGACCTGAACAGTTATAATGAAATAGTGCATATTTCTTGGCATATTTTGAAATTTTTAAGAGCATATTTCAATGTTTTTTAGGGCATGAACTTCCGAGCCCTAGTGATTACTAAATTTACTGTTCATTTGTTCAGACATTTTGAATTGAAATTAAGGGTTCTTGAAGATATTGATTTACAAATTATCCGTGATTCTTTGTACATTTTACACAATCATCTGTATACTACACTAAACTAATAAATAAATAATTCTAAAATGGTTAGCTGCCCTATTTCCAAATTTTATAGTAATTTTGTACATTATTACGCTTTATCAAATATTTTTACATTATACAATTTTTTATCTTTTATCATTCATTTTTAAAATTGTCTTTTTCTACAGATCTATTAGCAGGCATGTCTTTATGACAACCCTGAAACTAATGGATCCAACTACTGGATTTTCTCTCATATTCCCCTTGCACGCACAAGAATACCAGCAATAATTTCTGCAAATGCTTATCTCGACTGACGTGTAGAATATAGACTAATAAGTGTTTGTAGGAATATGAAGGTTGTCCGTAAAATAAGGTTCCCAATTTTTTTCACAGTGAAAAACATATTTATTGACATTGAATAATACATTTTTGGAAAGCTTAGACTTTTTCCTATTTTTCAACATAATTGCCATTCTGATCAATGCATTTTTGCATACTGTCTACCAACTTTTGTATGCCTGCATCATAGTACTTTCCCGCCACGCAGCGAAGATAGCTTTAAACAGTTTCTTTCAGCTCCTCTCCGGTTCTGAAATGCGTCTCACCTAGGTGTTTCTTCAAGTCAGGGAAGAGATAGTAGTCACTAGGGGCTAGGTCTCAGCTGTAGGGAGGGTGTGTGACAGTATCCCATCCAAATTTGTTGACGAGATTGGTTGTCACATGGGGAATGTGAGGACGAGTGCTGTCCTGATAGAAATGCACTCCCTTTGTGAGCATACCTCTCCTCTTGTTTTGGATTGTGCTGCGAAGGTTCTCCAATGTCTCACAGTAACGGTCTGCATTGATTGTTGTACCGGTAGGCAGAAATTTGCACAACAATAACCCCTTTCTGTCCCTTTGATTTTTGAGCATTGCTTCTTCCACTTTCACAATGGTGTCGTCTGAAACCAATGGTCATCCAGAACACTGGACATAATGGCTGTACGTCCGTCTTTGAATTCTCTGCACCATTTGCGTATGTGTTGTACGCTCATACACTGTTCTCCATATACTTCACACAGTTGGAAATGAACGTCCACCGGCGCAGTGTTTTTTTTTTTTTTTTTTGCATGCACAAAAACGAATCACAGCGTAATTCACATCTGGCAGGAGAAGCGAGTGGAAGCTCCATTTCTAACGGCTGCTGAGCCAAGACTGAGTGTGGCAGATAGCTCATAGGGCAGGAGACTGGAAGAGGGAGAACCAAGTTACACATCAGTATTGCTGGATCTCACATAACAGCGTTCCTCGCGATTGCAGGACCTTGGGAACCTTATTTTACGGACAACCCTCATAGTTAGTGCAACACATCAGATTTTTATAGTTCATTATATTATGTGGATCTGCATATGAATTCACCAGATTTGCAATGCATAAAATCTGATGTGGTATGTTCACCTAGACTTTTCTCTACCCAGCACAAATTTACATAATATAGATGATACAGTACAGTATTCACGTAAAAACTGATTCTTCTATCCAACTCATGCTATTCACAATAATTTTTGCCCACGAATGGTTCAGATCAGGGCAATACATACTGCTTAGCTACATACATAATGAGTTAAGGAGGAACTAAAAGGAATATTATGGAGGGAAAACTAAGTATAAATGAAGGTAACAATATGGGAATTTACAAATGGTGGAACATAAAAAGAAACTAGAACAGAGTGATGACAAATACAGGAACGTATGAAACTAAGGTTATAGCTTCACTATAGGTAATTGTGGAAATACTAGACAAGGATTTAGGAAATGCATAGAATGAAATAAAAACTCAGAAAAATAAAAATAAAGAAGTTGAAAGTCAAGTTGAAACTTTAAAATAAGGATCATATGCCACAATCATCAAAAAAGGAGCTAATAAAACAACAATCATGGAGCATAATAGTAATGCAAACATACACCCATATTTTATAAATTTCAAGGTCTATCAGTGAATGAGAATGAAGATGGAAGACACGAGCACAATTTATGAAGGTAGTAAAAGGAAGTGTGAAACACAACCTAAGGAAAACGTGAACAGTGGCGTTGGGAGACAGTATTTTAGAACATGACGGTTATTAGTGCCATAATATAAAGTCCAGTGTTTCCCACAAACATGCAGTACAGAATTGAGACACAAAATGGAAATGCTTAAAACATATAAAGTAAAACCAGGTATAGTACCTATTCATGTTGGAGACAAATTATATATGCAGGGGGCAAACAGCTGATGAAATTATGGGAGATACTACGGATTTGATGGAACAGATAAAAAGTATAATAATACTAATAATAGTAATACCACCGCCACCGCCGCCACCGCCAACGCCACCACCACTACTAATAATAATGAATTATTGTTATTATTATTATTATTATTATTATTATTATTATTATTATTATTATTATTATTATTATTACTACTACTACTACTATTACTACCACTATTACTACCACTATTACTACCACTACCACTACCACTACTATTACTTTCTCTACTGGTAAGTAGGGGAAGTATTGTATTCCACCCAAAAATTCGATGTCAAGATTTCACCGGAAATATATGTTTTGAGACCCCTGAATCCAAAAAAAGCATTTTTAGAAAAAGGTCTGTGTGTGTGTCTGTGTGTCTGTGTGTCTGTGGACAGCATAACTCAAAAACAAAAAGTCGGTTAAAAACCAAAATTGGTATTTAAGTTTAATGTCTTTCAAGGATGCGACACAAAGATTTTTAAGAAAATAGTCCCACCCTAAACTACCCTTTACATGGAATATTTTTCGAAATTATTGATTTTCTTGAAAATGTCTCTAACGATTTTGATTAAAATGTCACATGTTTGAGATATTTTGATGACAAATGAAATGTACCTATATCTTGAATTTTCTGGCTATAGCCTCTGTAGTCGTATTTACTCTGGACGACTTTTGCATAACTGATAAACCGTTAGAGATAGACCAAATCATACTGTACACAAAATGTAGATCTTGCTAAAATACACAATTTACGTCTGAATAACTTTTCTTGTAGAGTGAACCATTTCGGAGATATTACTTGTTGTATGTGTGAGTTTCGGAAAACTTTTGAGAAATGGAACATTGTTGTTCATTTTTTTATATGTTAAGTGTGCAAAGAGAACGGAATCTCAAAGCTTTAAAAGATTTGACTATCGCACAAAGCCTACTATATTCTAATGTAACCTTTGCACCTACAAGGAAATAAGCAATAAGATAATTTGTACGAATATTTATCTTAAACAACAAGAAGATATAGGAATAAGAGTTTGTAAGAATGGTTAGTACAAGAGTAGAGAAAATCATGTGAGTGCAACACATCAGATTTGTACTATTATTATTACTATTATCACCACCGCCACCGCCACTACTATTACTATTGTTGTTGATGCCGTCATCATCATCATCATCATCATTATTATTATTATTATTATTATTATTATTATTATTATTATTATTATTATTATTATTATTATTATTATTATTATTATTATTATTATTATTATTATTAAAGTTCTGCCATAAGTAGGATGACAAAGTGAGGTATATGGTATAAGTTCAACACAGCAGGACATGTGCACAGAAAAGTGATATAAATAGTCTCTATAGTCCCTCTCTACAGTCTTTATGAACTTAATCTAATCCAGTATCTGTTTCCATATGTAAAATTAACTTAGGCTCATGACATATATGCATGATGAGCTTTTAATTTTTAGCTTTTATGCTGGTAACAATATAACATGCCCTTATTCAGAATAATTCTGAACCTGAAACACATGTGCAGTACAAAAATTCTTACCTTTACAAGCTTCTGTACTGATGACTGCTTGAAGTGTCTCTGGAACATGTACAGCACAGCCTCTAGTGGCCACCAAAAAATCTATTTGCTCTCTTATAAGACTTTCCAACAATGTTTTGAAAAGAGATGTATCATTGATGTTATCCTGCAAACAAAATTAGCGGGTTTGCTAAACCGTTTACCCAATGTAAAAGCACAAACAGGAAGGAACAAGAAATTTTGATGATGTGATGGAGTTGTCATAGTGTAAATTCAGTCAATAATAATTATGTCTAAAAATTATATTTTAAGGATGCTAAGGCCTGACATAAGCTGTGACATCATTGTAGAAGACGAAAAATTATATTTAAGACTAAATAAAGAAGATGTATTAATTTTTCCAGTATACCAGTGACAGCTTGCACACAAAATATCCAATGTGATACAATTGACAAAAACAATGTTGTATTTAAGGAATTCAGAGGTTTTTAACTCTAAATAGGTTAGCCAAAATGCATAAGCTGCATAAATTGAAAGTAAAGCTAATAACAAAGGGGATAATGAGCATACATCAATAACTCATTAGTTGGTTGTTTGTGATGCTGCTAACAAAATCCTGATATAAATCTGATCTATGTACCAGATCACAGAATTCCACATTTGCATCTGACAAGGGGTCCCACAGTCTTGGAAATTCAATTTGGGATGAGACTTCACAGGTTTGTAGTATACCTTGAGAGTGTCCACCCAGTAAAGTAGTAAAGTGCACCAGCCAGAAGATTCTGAGGAAAAGGGCTCTAAAGTTTTATGTGCAGTTCATATACTGGTCAATTTTTATGCCATGCCAGTACAGCTAAATGGCTGAGTTTGTAGTGAACTTGCTTACCATGCAGGTTCAATGCTACCTAAAAATGGTTTTAAAAATTATAACAACTTTCAAATTAAGTTAATGAATGTTGAAGTTCACATTAAAAGATGAAGCCATTTATTAAGAAAGCTTGCTTGCTGAAAATAATTTGATCACATAGGTATCTTCAAGTTCAATTTCTCATGAAACAATGTTAACAGGTGAAGAACTTTATGTACATACTATGGACATGCTGGCTGAAAAAAATACTCATGACTTTGAAGAACTAACTCATGAAAATGAGAATTGTGACAAGGAATTTTTAGAAAAGTCGAAGACAATCAGCTAATCAGATAAATATGAACCAGAAGGGGGGAAAAAAAAAGAAAGAAAGAAAAGGTAGATGGACCATCTTCCTTTGGACTGCAAAATTAAGGTTGTTAATATCGCAAAGGTTACCCCATGTAGAATCTACAAACATTACAAAAAAAGATGCAGTCAGTTAAAAAGGGAATATTTATCCCAATGGGAAGAAGAAACAAAAAATTGAGGAAATCAATTTGATAAGTATGCAATAATAAATTCCTGGATACATGATCATTGGAAGCCTGAGAGAATTATCAACAAGGAACTACTTGGAATTTACAACAGTGGGCTTTAGCTGCAGCATGATAACTTACAGATTTTGAATTTAAAGCTTCTGACAGCTGGATTCATAAATTCAAAAGTGAGCATGGAATTTGTCAACAAAATGTGGTACTGTATGCAAAATAAAAAATTGACAAATAAAGATGGTATTTTAAACATTGTTATTTAAATGAAATGCTACCTGAAATTTTACTATAGTGATAATGAAAGTTTTAATTTACCTCCATTAAAAATGCATTTGCAATTAATTATTCAACTATTTAAAAGCAAAATATCTAATTCACATTTTAATTAGCTCTAACAGCCATTTTATAAATAGAAAGCTATTTAGGATTTAATTTGTAATATTTTAGGTCATCAACTTTATTTAAACTTTGTTAAAATTTTTAAAACAATAAAAAGTTACCCAAGGTAGCATGGAACCTGGATCACCTACATGGTAAGTGAGTTTGCTAGAAACTCAGCCATTTCCCCATTCTGGCTTGGCATAAAAACCAACCGGTATATAAGCTGCACATAAAATTTTAGAGCCCTTTTTCTCGGCATCTTCTGTCTAGTGCACTTTACTACTTTACTGGGTGGGCACTCTTAAGGTATTCTGCTAACCTTTAAAGTCTCATCCTGAACTGAATTTCTGAGACTGTAAGTTCCCCTTGTGAGAAAACAATTATAATAGAATTTCAATTTGCAGTATCTGTGACTAACCAATATCATAAATATTGGTAGATTAGATTAGATTAGATTGCGTTCTGTAGGTTCAATGATGGCCAGTCAGACCTTGAACATAGAACATGTCAAAAGCATTTACAATTAAATGCATAAAAAACATGCAAAACATGTATAGGTTTCATGTTTTGCTGTTAAAGTACGAGATGAAGATAATACTTCTAGTGCATTGACACTTACATAGTTATTATACATGTACAAAATCATGTTACTTGGCTTTTACAGACTGTGTCATTGCTTCAATGTTTACATTTTTGCTTGTATGAAAAAGCAGTCCAAATTTATAGCTAAGTAATACATTCTAACATGTTACACATGTACATTTAGCTTATTAGTAAACAATATTCTTACTCATGTGTTAAGTGTGTCAAATTTAAGATAAGCGACCTCAAAATATTAACTGTGCACATTAATCATAGCATACCTATTTTAATTCTTACATAGTATGTAATGTACAGAGTAGACAACATTTCAATTATGTTCATATATACAGAATATCTATTTACATCCTTACTTTTACATAAAGCGTGTCCAACATGATTGTTCAAATATACATATACATATAGATTTATTGTAGTTGTAAAAACTAATTGGTTGGTTGACAATGCTTTCCATATGGTTGATTTATCCCAGAAAAACATGCTTCCCCAACTAATTATGGACCTCATTTATTAACTCAACGCACCCAGAGGGCAGTCTACTGCCTTAAATAAGGGGGTGCTAATGGTAAACAGTGATAGAACGAGAGGGCCTACATCTTTTACTGTGGACTTTGAACCAAGTTGGGCCTTGGGGATACTTCACATGAGCTAGCCAGAGGTGAAGGTTTTCATCACCAGCCCAGAGCCATGAATCAATCATGGACCCTCAGTATGAGAGCCACGAAGAAAATCACTGAGCTACCCCAGTGTTTCCATTACCAATTATGTTACCAGTAAGTTAATTCAATGTAATATGGTTCTTACTTTCCTCTTCTATTCTAGGAATTGCAGAACTACCTCTGTAGCAAGAACTCCATTGACTTCTTAATAATTGCCCTTGATGTTTTTTCCTTAAATAGCTTTCAACTTCTCTTGAGAATGCATTTTCTTGGGGTTTCAATGGGCGGCACAACAAAGCCCTTCTGGAACATTACGTGGCTAAATTGTTGAACGCCAGTAAGGGTTCCAAAGGAATGCTTTAAACTAAGGTGCTTATCTTGTCCATGCAAGGACAAGGTCTATTCTCTTCACCCACTCTGTATGGTGCATACTTGCCAACTTTTAGGGTTTATCTGCAAAATGTACTGGAGCAGGTGCCTTTTTACTACAAAAGAGGCATTTTTAACGTTTTGTAGGTAGACTCAAAAGAATTAACCGATTTTCACCACGGTATGACAAAGAATTAAGCTCTATTGCATTATATTGTAACTGAAAGTTACGGACTGTGACTAACTGGTATACAGCACCACAATAAGCCAGAACTTATCTGTGTATCTATACTACATCATAATCATGATTGTCCTTCACTAGAGTGTAACAAAATTTATAGCATACAGATTTAAAATTTACGCCATTAGTGACCACTAGCAACCAGCAGCAAACAACATAAGTTGCAAAGTCAACTTCCTCGCATAAATTGCTATCTTATTTGCATTCTATGGCTGTGAGATACAAGTTTTCCATTTATTAAGACAGTTTTTGTTTGTATCTCATGTTAAGAAGTGTAAAATATGAACTAGAAACCTGATAGCCTTGGAAAGTGGTGTTCTTTACTTTAATATGCCTTTATTGTGGTTCCAAAGAATTCGGCTTGTGTGACAGAAAAAAAGAATAAAAGCCACTACTACCAGGTCTTCAAGAATTCTTATAAAACAGAATTCCCATATATTTTACGTGTAACTTCTTAGGTTTTAAATATTTTTGTGATCTGAAACCAAAGAGAAGGCAGATGTTGCTGATCCCTTAGTGCAAAACACCCAATGAAATATACTTTTTATTAAAATTGCCACATACCTCCCATATTTCCCTCATGAGGAGGCATGTAGGAACACTTGACACCTGAATAAGCGTGTTGTCATCAAGTAATTCAAAACGAATGCCAAGATTTTCAAAATTATTTCTGAAACTCTGTAAAATCTGAATATCATCTTTACCAAGCGATAAAATTATAGCAGGATCTATTGTAGAGGTTTTAAATTTTGTATCACTCTCTTTTTCTTGATATTCTGAAAATAAAAAAAAGTGAGTTAAATCAGTTAATGAATATTTATCAAACTAGTATCATTGAGAGTGGAAGGCTGTACAATTTTGTCATAGAATAACAAGAATTTAATTTTCTCCACATTGTGTTAAATTTGCTAGCAAATGGAAAATGGAATTTTATGCTTCACTAGGAACTTTCCTATATCTTTACCAACATTTACTATAATTAAAATATAATATACATGAGAGGTAGAATCAGAACTGAAAAATCCAATGCCACAGCCAAGATCTGAACCACAGACCCTCTGCTTACAAGAGCATGCTCTAACCATTAAGCTACTGTGACAACCTGCCAGAATGACACTGAATTCTCCAACCGATTCATATTTTACTCCCAGTAAACCACAAAGGCAGTCTCACATCAGAGGCAATTACCCCAATGGTGACTTACTATTGTAAGTACTTTATGTCCTGGGATTAAATAACCTTTAGACAGTAACTGTGAGACTGCCTTTGTGGTTTACCGGGAGAAAAATAGGAATCGGTTAGAGAATTCATTGTCATTCTGGCAGGTTGCCACAGTAGCCTCATGGTTAGAGCACCCGCTTGGTAAGTGGAGAGTCTGTGGTTCAGATCCCAGTTGTGGTATTGGATTTTTCAGTTCCGATTCTACCTCTCAAACTTTGCCAACACATGGCTTGTGTATTTAAAAACACCAACAGTATGTTTGTTGGCATAAATAAATAATAATTATAGTATACATGTTGTTCATATTTTATATAACAACAGGACAAAGGATAATTCATCATAATAATATAAAATACAAATTACAGAACAATATGTGTTTCCAACTATACTCACTTGAATATTTTGTTTTTTAAATCATTGAACAAAGAAGAAGTATCTCACACAAAATGGCATTTTTCATAGTTCAATTGTGAAAGCTTTCTAAATCCATTTCCCAGAAAGTAAACAGTACAGCCTTTAGTTGTTTATATCGCTGAGTCATGAATGATGTATCTATATCTGCTAAACAGCACGGAACAAAACAGATAGTGCAACTATTATGTAAGTCTAACTGAATTTACAGGTTGGCATATGTCTCAGATGTAAAACCATTTCATGAGGATATATAACTAGGGCTAGGAAGTTCATGCTTTTGTATGTTTTTTCATAGGGGTTAAAAATGTAAGCTTTTACATTATGTGCACGAATTATGGAATTTTCAGTTATTTGGACATGATCTTATGGTGCATATAAATGCATATTTTCTTGATTTTTTAATATAATATTATTTCAATATTATAGTCCCTATATTGCATATTTTAATGATTTTTATGGTTTTTATTATTTTTTTCCATGTGTATAATACTTTTCATATTGGTAGTATTGCACATGTTGATGCAACTCGCAAGGTGAGTCATGTTGTCATGCAGTGAACCCCCTGTTTCCATTGCTTCATTATGTGTTTGGTGTAGAGAATAATCAGTGCGTTATCTGAGAGGTTTATATTAACAAAGATAAAGTGCAGGTCAATATTTTGAGCAGCACGATTATCACAACACTTCCCTGCTCTCCAATAGTTGTGCCATGGTCTTCAAACGTAACAGTGTTGTGAACCGGTTCCCACCAAATTAAATTAGGCGTCTAAAATGTTAAAAATCTCTTCAAATGCCGAAAATAAAACCAACTTCGAGTGCTAGATTAATTAAATTACAGAACGAGTTTTCGAATGATTTAATATCTACAGATAATAGGGTACTGTATTGTGGAGCGTGTGAGAAAAATATAGGGAGTGAGAAAAGATTTCAAATAGTTCAGCACATAAACACAGCAAAACATAAGGAGAATTTAATCAGAAACTCGCAAACAAAGAACCTGTTCAAAAACAGCTAGTAGAGTGTTTAGGAAGTAGGGTTACTGAATTTTCCTATGACTTGTGCCAAGCATTTTTAGCTGCTGATATTCCCTTGTTCAAAATCAATAATCCGACGTTTAAAAACTTTCTTGCCGAGTACACTCGACAACATGTGCCTGAAGAAAGTACACTGCGTAAGACTTATGTAGGACATTGTTACAATAACGTATTGTCAATTATACAAAATGAATTAGCGGATCAGTTTGTGTGGTTGTCTGTTGATGAAACCCCTGATTCTGAGCGCTGTTCTATTGCTAATATAATCGTGGGTGCCTTAAATAATTAACAAAAGACGACACCTTATCTTCTTAATGTGTGCGAATTGTCGGCCACTGACAATGTAACTGTAACCCAGTTTGTGATGGACTCTTTGAAATTATGGCCATGTGGAATCAAATATGACCGAGTACTTTTATTTGTTACCGATGCAGGTCCTTATATGGTAAAATCAGGACAAACCCTGAAAGGTATTTTTCCTAACTTAATTCATATAACTTGTTTGGCACACGCTCTTCATCGCATTTCTGAGACAATACGCGATTCTTTCCCATTGGTAGATAGATTTGTGTCCTGTACAAAGAGAATTTTTGTTAAATCTCCTAAAAGAGTTAAGTTGTTTAGATCAACAGCACCTAATATCAGACTTCCTCCTGCACCAGTGTTAACTCGATGGGGAACATGGGTCGATGCAGTTTTATATTATGCTGAGCACATAGAAATAGTCGAAGAGGTTGTTAATTCATTGGACTCGAAAGATGCTTCATTAGTAGAAACTGTGCAAAATATTCTGCCAGACACTGGGTTAAAAGAGGATCTTAATTTCATATCTGCCCATTTTTCTTTCTTACCAACAGCCATAACGGTATTGGAAGCTGTAGGATCTCCTTTGCATGAATCACTTACTGTCTTTGAAAAAACAATATGTGATCTAAGTTCGGTTCCTGGTAGCATAGGACAAAAAGTGAAAGAGAAAGTGAATTATATAATTTCAAAAAATTCTGGTTATAAACAGATGTGTGATATTCGAGACATCCTTGAAAGAAAACCATCTACCACACAAAGAGACTTGACTCTCTCTGTGAGGCAGTTAACATCATTTAAATATGCCCCGATAACATCTTGTGACATAGAGAGAAGTTTTTCACGTTACAAAAGTGTTTTGCGAGACAACAGACGATGTTTTACAGTTGAAAATTTGTGCAAAGTGTTGGTTGTGAACTGCAATTTAGCAGTTAATACTAGCGGTGAGACCACTTCTGCTTCAACCTCTAAGGAATATGGTAACTTCATTTATTATTTATACTAACTCACCTCGTCTACTGCGAAGGGGCATTGTTTTAATTCAATAGTGCATATTTCTTGGCATATTTAAATATGCCCCGATAACATCTTGTGACATAGAGAGAAGTTTTTCACGTTACAAAAGTGTTTTGCGAGACAACAGACGATGTTTTACAGTTGAAAATTTGTGCAAAGTGTTGGTTGTGAACTGCAATTTAGCAGTTAATACTAGCGGTGAGACCACTTCTGCTTCAACCTCTAAGGAATACGGTAACTTCATTTATTATTTATACTAACTCGCCTTGTCTACTGCGAAGGGGCATTGTTTTAATTCAATAGTGCATATTTCTTGGCATATTTTCAAGTTTTTAAGAGCATATTTGCATGCATATTTCAGTTATTTTAGGGCATGAACTTCCGAGCCCTAATAATAACACTTTCTTTAGCAGTGGTGCTTTCTATTTTCCCAGACATTTTCCTTAAAAATTAATAATCAATGTATTATACATAGTATTAAAATCAAATATATCAATGGTTTACATTTACCTTGCATCAGTTGCTCCACTCGTACTCGCTCATGAATTGCATGCTGATCAAGCAATACAATATAATCTGGAAATGTATTCTCTTTGCACATGGTGGTAGCTACAATGAACTTCTTATCCAGCTGCCTTAAAAACTGTAAAACATGCTTATGCTTAATAATTGTATTAGTGGTACAGTTGAGTCAATATGCAGCGGAGAAAACAAATGCCAATATTAAATTAATGCCCTTCCTCACTCACATATCTTATATCTAAAATACAAAACCCAGCCCTAAGTGTTTCAAATGGAGACCACTGTTCAAGGAACTTTGCTTACTAAACAGAAGGTTAAAAAATTCCCACATATGTAAACTACTGAAGTTTAAGGATAACTGAATTAAAATTTGAAGTCACTGGTAGTGTATACCATAATAGGACAGCTATAGCTGAATGGAAGCTAAATGCTTTGAAATTTTTACCTTGAACAGGAGTAAAACCGGATTTGAATAAAACAACTCTTAACTAAGCAAGGAAATCCTAATGTCATGCAAAACTGCTGTGGATCAAGTAGCAATTGCAATGGCCTGGTTATTTTTATGGAAGCACTAAAAAGAAAATGATAAAACATATTTTAGCCACCATTAAAGGCTAACAAGGCAGTCTTTTTCATTTATCTCCTGTTAATTAGGAACTATGCATAACAAGCCACAAGCTTGTCCTTCTCTTCAGTTTGCTGTTATTCCTTTACTGTAACTGCTTTACAATTATGCAGTATTTGATTTCTAGTGCATGTATTTATAGCAACAGTGAAATCAGCAAGTGGAACAGAGTGAACTTTAAATTAAAGAAAAGTGTGAATCATTAATTATTGAGAATATTAAAAATGAAACATTTTCACCCATGAAAAGAAATCTTCAACCAGGGATGGGAACCAACGGAGTAAAAGTAGCTGAGTTACTAAGCTGATTACTATGTCATTTTTGCTTGTAATCATTACAAAATGTAACTTTTACTTGTAATTTACTTCTTTAAGCAAAATTTAAATGGTTACATTCTACTAATTGATTTACACTGAATCAATGGTTTGGCAATGTACCCAGTGTTCACAAGTTACACACAACGGGTATGATCTCCATACCATAATTGTGGAGTACTGCCTGTTTTACCATGCAAAACAGTAATGAGAAGCACTTTTTCAAAAGTCAATAAACACTCAAATTCTGAAAATTCTGATTTTTGTAATTTGTTCTTGGAAAATCAGCCAGGTCAGTGTTGGCTACTCTTCAAGCTTTCAGCAACCCATTCTGTTGTTGTTATCATCGGGGAAACTGGAGGCAAGGGTTCAAGGTTCAAACTTCAAGGTTATTATTATTTATTTATGCCAACAATTTATGAATTTTTAAGTTCCAGTTCTACCTCTTCAAGGTTATTTATTATGGTTCATTCCCCTGTAGCCGGTACATTGGACCTGGCTTGCAGGGGTACATTTTACATTTTGTTTATAATTTGTGGTCTTATGTGTTATAGTCTTTGGAAACATTTACTCGATCCCATACAGAAGCCTGCAGTGGGTTCCTCAGAACAGTTTGGGGCATTAATTCTGAGAGTTTATTTCACTTTTCTTGGCTATGCACATATGTACAATATATTTATATTCACACATGTGCACTCACACATTTAAACTCTAACTCATCCACATTATCTACACTGTAAAGTTCAATGTTTGGCTGAGTGGGCAGCGCATCTGGTTGCAATGGTTTATGGTGGCAGCCCCTGAGGTATTTGGGTGGCCTTGGGCTGGTATTTGTGAGTGCACAGAATGACAGGTGGCAGACATATTTAAAAGATTTTCACTCACTTATGTTTGTGATGCTTTGCTTGTCACTGCTGATGTTGTAGATATGATCTTGATGACCCCTGAAGTGCATCGACAACATGGTGGCTCATTTGTGGATGGCTTCAGTGAGATATGTGCTGACATGATATGTTTTGTTTAGGTATTTGGGGTATTTTCCAGAGGGATAGGTTTTGTTTTGTTTGTAGTTTTTGGAGTGCTGATTTTGAAGCATTTGGCCAGGCCACACATGCATATATTACTGTGGGCAGGATGAATGATTTGTAGAGGATTATTTTGGAGTGGGTCTGCATTTCCTTAAAAGGTTTGTCTTTTGAACAATTTTCCAATGTTGCTAATGCGGCAGTAATTTTGAGGGTGCCTAGTGCTCTTCCTTGGCTTTGGTAGCATTATGAATTTGGCTCGCTTCCTAGTGTGGGGGGAAGCAATTAGAATCTTTGGCAAGCATAAAGGGTATTGTTAGTTGTACCAGGGTTTTCCTCAGGATGTGTTTGAGTTTCTCATTAGTTGTCCTGTCCAGGCCAGCAGCTTTCCAAATAGGTAACTTTCTAATGAGTTTGAACATTTCCTAAGGTGCAATTAGTGTCAGCGGTTGCTCCTGCTTCGACACCATCCTGCTTCAGCTTGCACCCAGTTTTCTATTTCTTCTTGCTAGACTGAATTCTTAGTAGAGTTCTCAGAGAATCTCTCTATGGCTAATCAGCAAATACCTTGACTTTCTCCTCAGAGGAGTGCAGGCCAGGTTGAATATGGAGTACTTCAGTGCCAATGTTGATGCTTGAGCAGGTCTTAAATGCTCTTAATAATTTCCACAAAGAGTTGTCCAAATGGGTCGTACAGTCTCTTTACTCAACGTGTGTGCAGTTGCTGCTCAAAGGAAATGTGCGCTACCCACAACTAATGACTGTCATTAATCTCCACACTTCAGAAAAGGCAAACCTCTATCCCTGTCCTTAAAGACAAATAGCAACCCTGACTTTAAGGAAGTGACAGTTATATGTTGACTCCACGTGGAGTCTCAGTTGCCAAAATTCTGAATTCCAGTTCTTTTCTTTTTCATTAGCTACAAAGGTTCATGTTAAGATGTTGCAACTCTGCCTGAAAGGACTCAAGAGGAAGAGACCGTGTAGTAGAACGATTTTTAGGATTCCTCACAGAATGTCTGAACTGCACACGCATTGACTAAACAGGATGTACTCAATGGAAATATCACAGAGATGGGTGTACATTATTGAGCAGATTAGCACATCAAAACTGTGAAATACTGTAATTTTGGTTAAATTTGTTTTAAAGTAATTCCCTTCGAACGCCTTCACAGAGAGAGTTTTCTCTAATATGAACATTAAATGGAGGGATAAGTGAAACAGGTGTACAGTGGCCCTAATAAAAATGAGTTGTACACTTACTTCAACTTCAATGAAAGCTTCAGCAATTTATTACACTGCAGTACTTCCAGACAAGAAATTGTTGAAAAGCACATGTCAAAATAACAAATATTAATTTGTTTCATGTGTTCAAAAGCCTAATCCTAATCACAGTGTAATTGTAATAATACAAGAACATGTAAGCTACTTGGTGTTCTGTCTCTATATGGAAATAAAGGTGGCTAAAATTTCAGTGTCGATATGTATTCTTATTTCTCCTCCCTGAATTCCAACAACCCTAGTTGTTGGGTAATCCAAGACAAGAAAGATTGTACAGCATTGGGCTATTTACTTTTCTTTACATACATGCTAGTGCCCTCATGCTGGTTGACATCATATTTCCTGTCACATTTAATCTAAACATAACACAGAGCATTGTTTATGTACACCACAATGCATTACACAAGTGAGGTTAAAATGTAACATGCCCAAACAATTATTCTAAATTTTCTTACTCAGTTGCAATATGCTTGGCAATATACAGCTCTGTCTGATGAAAAGTTATGATCACCAGCAATCTGTTTCTTTAAAACATATGCCCTTGATGAATTATGCTTTTGCATGCCTACACATATTTCACAGAATACAGTTATCCTCCATGGTTTAGGGGTAATGTGCTGGCCTCTGGTTCCCGAGGTTATGGATTCAAACCTGGCAGGTGATGGATTTTTTCAGGCTTAAAAATCCTTAGCATGGCTTTCTTTGAAAGCGAAGTAAAGCCAATAGTCCCATGTCATAGATTTATGCCATCTAAAAGAACCTCAAATCTGATAAAGAGGCCTCTGAACAAAATTAAGCAGTCTTTCACGCCCAATATACTGGGTGAGTCTTCTCATCCTCGGATTGGTAACTAGGCAACCCTATATTTTACAGATGATGCAAAATGTGGGTGCTGACACCGTATTCACCAACCCATTGATTAGGACTATGGTGGTGCCCGTTGTTAATGTGCTCTAGTAACACAATGGTTAACATGCTGGAAATTCATGTTAAAGGTCAGAAGTTCAAATCATGCCTGCAAAAAATTAGGTTTTTTATTCATTTCTGTGTATGTTTCAGAAGTTCTAGCAAATTATGTGTTCTTTCCAAATGCATTAGAAAGTGGATTTGCCTATAAATACAAAGTTTCAGCCATCTGTGCTCCTGTGGTTCAATGTTTTTGAATAGAGAACAGCTCGAACATCTTTTACAAGTGTATGGAGCAAATGGGTAAATTGTAAAAGCTTATCTGCATGATGTCATAGTCAAAATGCACTACTTTGAGAACCAGAGGTTCCAATGATCATAATATAGGCTTTCAAACGTTGTCTAATTTGTATGTAGGCACTCCATTTTGTAAACTCTCAGAACAATTTACTGGCTTTCTTTTGTATGAAAGAATAGCTTTAAACAGTTAAATATTATGTAATGATGCCTTATGTTTGTAAATTATAATTACATTGTTATTATGCATTTATTTATAATGTTCATTAAAGCATTTTATACCAAGTAACAATTTGTTTTCATGAAATTCACATAATTGAACTAATTAAGTGAAACAACACTTCCATGCCAAATTATTACATTTGATAAACATCAAAAGTACCTTCAAGTGGCAATATTTGAACCTGGGACCTTCACCAGTGAAGGCCAACGCACACACTGTTGTGCTACGAGAGCACACAGTGATGCAAAGCAGTCATTTTGGCCGAAATTGATATGACGCGATGCAGTGGACAGTGTTTATGGCATAGCCTGTAAAATGCTGGGGAAGCATAACTTCTCAATCTGCAGGATGAGAAGACTCACCCAGTAGAATGAGACACTGAGAACCATAGCGGTTAATGAGTATCTATAAATACAGCGAAATGAAATATGCACACACTTCTTAGAAAACTAAACCACACACTCAACTCACAAAATGGATACACACAAACAATAGTCAACGGCCATCAGGGTTTATGCAGCTTTCCAGTCAGATTTTTCTTATTGTTTTATTTTAAATTATTGGATTTCTTTGCACCCTGGTGTCAGTAAAATATAACACACCAAATTTTTGATGGTTGTTTGTCTTCACTGCCCTCTGCTGGGTAAACACAAAAACAATTCAGATATTCATAAAAAAATAAAAAAGAAAATCACCAGAATGGTCATAAATTAAAGTAAAAATCTAGGAAAAGTCTAAAAAGCAGGTATTATTGTCAGTATTGGACACTATACTGGAAGTCCTGTTGGAGCTGTAGCTGTTCTATGTCTACCCGTTCAATATCTGGTTGCTCGGCCAGCCATCAGGTCCTTATTTTATTCTAATATTCTCAGGGTGTGCAAGTGCAGAGGAATAGACAAATATGTAAATGACAACACAATGTTTCAAATTTTACTGCAGAAGGATGTATTTTATGCAGTTTCTTTTGTTGTACATGACTGGATTTCAAATAATAAAATATCATACTTTTAAGCACATTCTTTATAGATTTGCTAAACAAACAGCTGTAATAATTCAGTGTTAGGATAGTAAAAGCTTTCTCAGTCCTTCTTAACCCTCATTCTTCCAATAAATTAAAATTGTGAATGGTTTGTCTACTCAAGAAGATTCTTTGCTTGTTATTTTTCCGTAACTATTTATAACAATCGAGGATTGGCTATCCAAGGCCTCTGTATTTTTAGGGCTTAGAATGGAAACTGCCTCAGGGTTGAGCTATTGAAGCCCAGGAACTGTGGTTAGAAAGTAAATGAAGCAGCTACTTTGCAGAAAAGGAACATGATTGGCATGAATAAGGAAAAAATGTTTTAAAATTCTTGAGGCATTTGAAGTATCAGAAGCAATAAAGACTTTTAAAAGGACAGTGTTGAAAGTTTCCAATTTTGTATTATTGGAGTCTCAATATTGTTTTGTATTTTGATAATGATATATAATCCTTTTGCACTTGAGTTTATTAAATTGCTATGGAACAATGTGACACTTAAATAATTGTAACAGAGCATGAACCATAAAGATGCCTCTTTATATCTGTAAAAAGAATAAAGGAAAAGAAAAGCAATTGACATTATTAATGTGTATTTTAATGAACTTTTTAGTTTATTGGCTTGCATTTATCAACTTTTGAAAAAACAACTTGGACATTCTATCCCTCTATTTGAATATTAGATATTAACATATTATGAGTGTCAAAATCATTATAAATTGTGTGCTTAAGATGCAGCTTATATGTTAGATTAATTTGTTCACATTATTAGCCAGTATTTCGTGTGATTTAAAAAATGCACTTCTTGGGAAACTTACCTTTCTTGTTAATATATGAAAGAAGCTAGAAAAAATGTGTTTTTGAATTTACTTAGTGCTGAGTAACAATTAGTAGCACTGACATCACTTATGTTTCATTTACATTACATGTTTCAGGAAGCGATGACATCTTCTGAAGATGGGAACAACTGTTTCCCAAACATGTAATGTTAAGTATTACTTTTTTGTGCTTATCATCTATTGAGAAAGTGCTCCTCAATTCAATATAGCATTTAAAATATCAAAATGTGCTAAGGGGATAAACTGTGCTTTTTATATTTATTTGAAGTTCAATAAACTATCCCTAAACCCTGTCCCCCCTCCCCCAAAAGTACTTTCATAAATTTTAGTTTTTCCTCTGCTAAGGCAACATTCAGTATCTCAATATAAAACTACATTAATGAAGAGAATAACACAAAGTTCCTAGGAGTTATTCAAAGCTGGACCAGAATGGCCATATACAGTATTCATCTTCAAAACTATGTAAATTAGTATTTGCCCTTAGGTGTGTAAGTAACATTGTCACCATCACTGCCCTAAAAACTATATCTATGTGCGGTCAGTTCTTAGCTGTCCCATACCTTTCTGGAATTCTACCACCAATAATCCACAAAAAATATTTAAATTGCAAAAGAAGATCACAGATATTATACTTAATGTACCATATTACCAGTGGTGAAGCTCCTTGGAGACAACTAAGGCATTGCCTACCCTAAATTCCACCTCAACACAAAAATAATATTTATGAATTTTGAGAGGTAGAACTGGAACTTAAAAATTCAATGCCACAACACGGCTTGTGTGTTTAAAAACACCAACAGTAAGTTTGTTGGCATAAATAAATAATAATTTATTAATTTTGCTTTATTACAAAGACAAAATATTCCAATATGATTCATCTTTATTGTTTGTCAGCAGGTAAGTAATGTTTACATAGACAACTAGATGGTATTAGCAGAGATAAGGTGTGTTGAGGCAAGAACATTTCTGACTCAGAAAGCCAAAGGTTTCTTTGCAATACAATGTGCAGGTTTCAGAGGTGGGAAGTGGGAAGGACAGTGGAATGACGAATCATCCCTTGTCCGGCTAATGAGGTATGCCTCCAGTCCTTTCTTTCTCAGTTCTGCGCTGATTTTAACTAAGTGAGAATTCGAAGCGATTGTGAAACTGGCATTACATAGGTGAAAAGTTACTGTCAGTACGAATATATTGAGTCTTTTGAACTTATTGGAAACTAAAGCATTTTCTTCCTGGACAATAGATTTACACCTAATTTAGACATCAAATCTGTTGATGGTAATGTAACTAGAAATTTTCAATCTCTGTGGTACATGTGATACTCGTGGTTGACAGGATGTACAGCTACTAAAAAACTTTTTTGTTACACGTGTGTTTGATTTGGTGGTGAAAAGAAATGGCATTAAATGGAATAACGGTTAAAAAACTTTCTCAGAAAAGCAAATAAACATAATTCAAACGAAAAGAGCCACCGTTTAACACTAGAACCCCGGCGCTCGCTAGCTACCATTAACTACGGTGGCGGTCATTTTTTACCGTTAGCTTTTTCTCTGCGATTTCCATGTACACTTTACAACTTATTTCTTACCAGTTTGATATTATTATTATTATTAGGTAACTAGACCTAATATATTATCACTGTGTATGTATAAATTATTGGAAAATTGCTTTTCTAGGGCATACATTCGAATTTTCTAGGCTAAATTTTCTCTAATAATCTTGTGGTGATGGGGAGTTAGGAGAAAAAAAAATTTAATTTAGTAGTATATAAAGAAACCTGTAGAATGAACATGTATTCTTCAATTATCTGTATTTTTCAACAATATATTTATTCAAATAAAAAATATCTCAATTTCTCAGAAAGGTTGAATATAGAATAATAGTACCTACAACTAAGAATATTTGGGATTATAAACATTAGAACTCAACTTTATGTATAATAGAATAAGTAATATTGCAACGCACATCTTTATATTAGTAAACCTATTAGAGTATGACAACTATGTTAGTGCTTACACAGAAAGTTCTTTTCATTGTTATGAACATTCACTTATGCTTTGCATTTTACACACGTAAGAACTTTTCTAACGTCTGCTGTGCATTTTCCACATACTGGTTTCTTGCAAATATGATAGGAATTGCTTGCTTTGTTCTGTCTGCAGTTTTGACCTATTAGACACTGTCGTCGGCGATTAGGGGTTGGATGTTCTTCGGCTGGATTAGTCTGTATACAACGTTGTTTAGTTCCCAAGTAGGCTTCTCTTAGCTCATCAGCAAGTTAAAGGATGAATCTGCGGCATGAAAGTTCCTTGCCAGTTATTTCTCGAAACATTGTCCAAGCGTTGATGTAGCTAGGTCCAATATGTTGTAAAAAACATGCATTAGCCATCTGCGGGTACCAGCACGAATGGAATACAATCGTGCCATCTGATCAATCACATCCACTCCATATTTAGTCTTGTTGTAAAACTCAACTGTTTCAGGAAGTTTTTTGGAGGCTGCCGATATTACACATAAGTTGTGAAGTGTACTCATTATAATTACATTCTTCTGTAGCTTCCCTTGGTAGCTGGTTAGCAAAATACCGTCGTTTGTTTTCATGAGAATGGTATCATAAAGAGGAGCTCTGGAATTTCTTAGGTGATCAGGAACTTCTCGTCTCGATCTGTTCACAGTTCCTACGATACTAGTGCCCGACTCCTTTAGTCTTTTAGCTAGTGATAGTGAAGTAAAGTAGTTGTGGGTGGTGATGTTTCGTCCCTTTTTTAGAAAAGGATTTGTTAGAGACATCACAACATGTTCTGAAACAGATTCGTTCTGAGGCCGCTGATTATCCTTCCCCAGGTATGGAATAGCATTGCAGACATACTTTGAGTTCACATCTCCAAGCACCCAGTATTTTATACCAAATTTATCAGGATTATTGGCCATGTATTGAATGAATAGACAGGGACATTGTGTAGGATAATGTTGTTCATCTATTGTAAGGAATGCACCTGGTATGTAGCAAGCCTTACAGTTTTCAATAAATTTGTTCCAAATAGTTGAAACCAGTGCAAACCTATCCGTCCTTAGCCTTTCAGAACGGAATGACCTGACATCAAATCGTAAAAATCTCATCAGTTCCACGAATCTGTCCCTTGCCATGGTATCAGAAAATATAGGTGGCCCCCACTTTTTGGACCAGAGTTCAGCTAGTTCAAGGCTTCCGCACCCAAGTGCACCCTGCAAGTAAATTATGCTGATGAAAGCGTCCAGCTCATCCAAGGAAACAGTCCATTTCTCATCATTTTTCTTCTCTCTTGCTTCCATCTCTGTACATTTTTTGATATGTCAAAGAACAGACTCATCAATGAACAACTTCCAAGCAGATGCAAGGCTGCCGTCCCTTACATGTCTCTTAGTATAAGTAGTAGGGCCTCCTTTTTCTTTTACAACATTATGTTGCTCTGTTCTACCAGGATTGTGACCTGGATCTATGATCTGCCACTCAGTATGCTTATCTCTACTAAGAATTTTTGTATGTGCAGGAAGTTTTTCCTCTTCATGCTGCCTTTTTCTGCCTCTTTTTATTATTGGTTGTGTTGAAGTGGTTGCGTTACCTGAAGCTGTAGTATTACTAGTAGGTATTCTATTTTCACTTGCTGCTTGTGACATAGTCAAATTGGATGGAGTTTACAGTGCTGCAATTCATATTCAAATGATGGTTGTATCGAGCTATGCCCATACCTTCTTACCTCCCTCACAGCACGAGAATTACAAGAAATGTTATCCTGAGTTTGATTTTCTGAAAAAAAAAAAAAAATAAACAGATAAATAAATAAGCAAACAAAATATATATTTATATTGTGTACAAAAAATGGATGACTACATAAATGCACCTATTAGGCATACAGTTTTGTGCTATGTAATATCTGAAGCAACCAGAATAAAACTTACCATTCATATCATCTTCACTGAACGGCTCATTTTCCGATTGTTCTGAATCAGCTGGAGGTTGATAATCATCTTCACCACTATCATGTTCTTCAAAGAGATCACCTTCTGATACATCGTCTGGTATATCATGAAATATAGCTAGGATTTCATCTGGTTTCAAACCAAGAGACATCTTGCAGGCATAGATTCACAACGTACACTACTATAATGAACAGTTGGCATGAAGACTGACAAAGCAGATTGGTGACAATGAGAAATCCGACAATGCGAGCGAAAGCCTAACAACATCGTAGCGGTCAAAAATGACCGTCTCCGGGGTTCATGGTCAAAGATGAAAAAACACCCAGGTAAATGATGACATGTCCAAAATTATTATGCTATATAAAACTAGAGGTTATATCAGGAAAAGTCATGAAAGACCAAGCTTTGTTTTAAAAAATCGGCAGAGCTAAACTTATTTAAATATCAAGAACGGTCAAAATGACCGCTACCGGGGTTCTAGTGTTAATGGGATGCGGGAGAATAGAATATGTTCTCTCTCAAGGTGCAAGAATTCAGGCTATTAGGCATAATGAAGTCGTAAAACAAAACAAGCTAGTTATCGAAAGACTTATTGACATTGTATGCTTTCTTGGGAAACAGGAACTTGCATTTCAAGGCCATCTTGAAGGGGAAGATTCGGTAAACAGGGATAATTATATAGAATTGTTAGATCTTCTTTCTAAGCAGGAACAATACATATGCAATCATCTCCAGACCACCTCAGGCTTCAAAGGTACATCATGTGATATCCAGAACAAGTTAATTGAATCTGCAACTGATGTAATTAGAGAGAAGATTGTGGGAGAGTTAGCATCTTGTGAGTTCATTGGTATCCAGGCAGATGAAACTTCAGAGGTTTCAAACAAATCTTAGGTCAGCACAATTTTCACATTCTGCTCAAAAGAAGGCCCTGTAGAAATATTCATGGGATTTTATGATGTTTCAGAAGATAAGACTGAATCAAGTTTGTCAGAATTAACTCTAAATGTTTTGCAAAATGTGAGATAACTGACAAAGTAGTTAGACATATGACGGTTGCTCTGTAATGGTGGGGAAGAATGGAGACATTCAGCACTATGTTAAACAAACTTGTCCAAGGGCATTTATTCCTGCACTGTTATGCTCACAAACTAAACCTTGTTCTTCTTCATTCCTCCAAAACAAAGTCAATCAATACATTTTATTCATAATTTGCCAGCCTTTCATTCATTTTCAGTAGATCCTTGAAAAAGAGCTCAGCTTTTGGTCTCTAAAGGATTCAGACTTCTACAAGTATGCACAACCCATTGAAATCTCCCTTCCAGAGCAGTTCATACTATATTTTTCAACTATGATGCTCTAAGATGGATTTTTGAGGACATTGCAAAACTCAATGAAGGTTGGGATGGTGAATCATACAATGCTGCCATTGGGTTGCTCAACATTCTCAAAAAGACCCATTTAATTATTTTGCTTTGTTTGTATAAAGAAATATTCATTTATACTGACCATCTCTTTGCATTATTTAATACAAAATTATCTCTTATGTAGTTCTCTGCAACAATGAAATTAGGAAAACCACTGCTACTCTAAAGAAAATGAGGTCATCTGATAAAACTGTTCCCTCTTGCACTGAAAAATGTTGCCTAATAAACAATGAGTCAAATGTAGATGACAGGACATTCCAAAGTCTGAAACAATTAACGTATGAAGTTCCCGACACACTGATTATTCAGATGGAAACATGTTTCAGTGATTTTGATAGTGATCAGTTTGTTGAGCTTATGGATAAAAATCAGTTAAATCAGTCAACTTATGTTGTATCATGAATGCAAGATAAACTGGAAAATGAAATTATTGATTACCTCTTTACAAGCAGTAGACCTAGCCTTAAAGGAAGCACTCAAAGTATTTCAAGAAACAATACACAACTTAAATTATGTTTCCGGTGGTGTAGGGGAAATACTGAAGAATAAAGTGAAGAGTGTAATATCAAAAAATCCTGGATATGAAGAGATATGTAAAATTGGAGACATTGTAAATGGAAACACTACAATTACCTTAAATGAACTGTCTTTTACTGCGAACCAGTTACCATCAAATAGGTATGTGCCAGTATCATCCTGTGATGAAAAGAAGAGTTTCTCAAGATATAAATCCATCTACAGAGATAACAGGCATTCTTTCAAGTTTGAAAACCTCCGTCATGTGGCTGATGTGAACTGCAATTTGTTGCTCCTTTTGGACAGTGAATTAGGAGCTTCTACTTCTCAACAATAAATTTTAAGTTAAATTTAACTCACTTTGTTTATAGTGAAGAAAATTAAATATAAATTATATTTTAAGGGCACATTTCCAAGTTTTTTGGAAATAATTATTTGCATAAAGTGTATTTTAAGTGTATATTTATTGGCATATTTTAAAGTTTTTAGCGCATATTTGCATGCATATTTCTTTGCTTTTTAGGGCATGAACTTCCAGGCCCTAAAAATTATATAACAAATTAATTGGAGAACTAGAGAATCTTAATGCACGCAAATTTAGAAAGGAAATAAAAAATATTTTAATGAAACACAAATATTGGTCTATAAATGATGTATTAAAGGGCAATTCTTAACAAACTGTTAATTCTAAAGTGAACAACTAATACCCTTAAAATAATGAACTCAATATAAATAATATTTAACAATAATCAAATTGTACAACTGTTTCTATACACTAAACAATCCTACCATGCGAACTGTCACATTGTTAAACTGATTGTATGTAAATTTGAATGTGCTACCTAAAGGTTATTCTTGTATATAACGTATATATTACATCATGGCGAAACCAAAAATTGTATCACTTTCAATGGTGAATAAACGGATTTGATTTGATTTCAACAAGAAATCTTTAATGCTGCTGACCAAGATGTGAACGGATTCCTTACATATTTCTTAGGTAACCGCAATTTATCTCAAATGTTTTTTTCCTATAATTTTTTCCATCAATGCTTACTTCTTTTTTGAGAGAGAATTCATTCTGTTAAAGACACATTGTCTCATGTTAACATAGATGAGAGAGTTCTGATCACCGCATTCCACTAAGGAACCAAACTTAAAATCAACATGGTTGATTGCTCCTGAAATTGTGTTTACATTTTGTTTACTTTATACAAACCTTTAGAGTTGATAATGCTTCCGTACTCCACGTATATGAGAAATTTGAGTCAAAAGATTTATGTATTTCCTTTACATTGGCTTTGGGAACCTCCTTTTCACAAAACTGCATTGAATGTTCAGAATCCTTTACTAAAGTTTTAAGAAGATCTTTGCAACCTGTAAAACCAGTATGTAAAGTCAGAACCAGATTGTTTAATATCACAATAATTAAAATGGAACATTGTTTACTTATTTACAAAAGTATGCCTACCTGAATTCTCAAATTCTTGAATTTTCCTCCATTTAACCAGCTTCAGTTTATCCAAATCATCATTATGGTCCTCTACAAGAGCATCATGAAATGCATGGCGAGTATTGGGAGTTAGAATATCCTGTTGTTTACTCAAATTGTTAACATTTGCATTTAGAATGGGTGATAGCCCTTTGGGCAGGAATCCATATCGTTCACACATAGAATATGAAGCACCTGCATATTTAGTGTCTGTTATACAGAATGAGGGCATACCACTTTCTCTATGGACATAAAATTGCCTTCCAGTAAAATCAAACTTTTTCTCCCACTCTTCAGGACAAAGTAAATCATTATTTGTTCTATTGCACACTTCAAGAGTTATCATATTTTCTCTTTCGTCACTGTTTTCACTAACATCCCTCAAAGTAATTCTACTAAATGTTTCCTGTGCTTTACTTAATTGTAGTTCCTGGTTTGCTCCTTGAATGTCAGATCTAGTTTCAGTATTATAGCAGTTATGCTGTACATTACTGAGTGATACACTATCAGTTTTATTTTGGAACTCTTTATTACTTTTAACTGTCTCAAATTCATTATTTTCAATTTTCCATTTCTGCATGAAATCATCCCCACTCTTTTGCAGCTCTCTTTCATTTGCTATGGTAGTAGTGACATCTGTCTGCTCTTGATTACCAGAATACCTATCTTTTGTCACCACATCAAAAACTTCATTCAGAATTTCAGTATACCCTGATAAAATACTTCCAATGGAGTTATCTGGTGTGCCTTTTTCCAAACTAAGTCTTTTTCCATACAAATCACCAAGTTCAATATCACTGCTTCGTTTTCTTTCCTGGTGACTTTGTCTGTTTGCTTCTAAATGTGTCTTATTCATTATTTTATTACATATATTGACAGTTTCACATTTCTCACTTAGAAATGCAGTATTACTTCCTTTTTCATTTTGCTTACCAGGACATGAGATTATCTCTTGTCTTTCTACACTATTTATTTTATTTTTTGTATTACATCTTTCAAACAAAGTTAGTTTTTTGGAGAGTTTTTCAAATTCTGGTGTTAAATCAACAATGTCAGATGAAGTTTCTTCAATAATTAGATTCTTAGAACATTGCTTACTTATTGCATGGTTTAAACTAATATCTGAGCTTACATTTGAGTTTGAAATTGCAGGAGAAAGGCAATTAGGAGTAATTTGCATAATAGAAAAGTTTCTGTCCTTGTCTTTAAGGCAGTTTTCTATAACTCTTTGTGATAATAATGAAGAAATATCTACATCAGCATAATTCATGGTTTTATTAGAAAAAGATCTGTTATCAAGTAACTGACAATCAGTTGGAGAATGGTTTACACATAAAGCTGTAGCAGAGCTACCAATAGGAGCATTATCTCTAGATTTTAGAAATGCAGCACCAGTATCTTTAAAACTATACTGTGACTGAGGATCTGAAACCTTACTGTTTGTTGTTAGAGTGCCTTTTATATTGTTTTGCTCAGCATTCTGAACAGTGCGTACTGGTTCAGCAGAGGCATCAGTTCTACTGTCATGAAGTGGTAATGCATCTGTTGGGGCATGGGAATGTGATATCTCATTTTCTTCACCAGTAACTGTTGTTTCATTCCTTGCTAATTTACTATTATAAAAATTAATATTTTTGTCACTACTGTAATCACTTTCAACATGTTCTGACATGTGTTGCTTACAAGCCTGGCTTAATATTTGTGAAGCTGTGTTCACATCTCTTTCAGAAGAAGGATGTGTTATATGACTAAGAAAAGTAGTGCCACACGCTTTTAAAGAAACTGTAGTATCCACATCTGCTTCGTTGCCTGAGCTTAGGCTTATTATATTTCTATAATACTTCATGACGTCAGAGCTGGAAGTTTTAACATTTTCATCAACTTCCTTAAAACTACCTTTTATAGAACACTTTGTTTTGGGAAATATTTCATTTAAAGTTGGTGGTTGAGCATATGTATCTTGTTTTGGGGAAAATACAAAATTCAAATTCTGGCCAAAATTATGATTACTTGCAAAATGTAGGGTACTGTTTTCACCTTTCAGTCTCCAGTTTCTGGGAACATGTTTCATAACATTGTATTCCAGGTTGTCACCAAGCAAAATGGATGTACTTGTATTCCTACTTTCAGATTTTTCTAAGTGAGCTGTGCTCTGATCTTTAATGACAGGATACTTTTGGTCTTTAATATTAACAATATTCAAGAAATCAGAAGACGTTATATATTTATTAGCAGTTATCTTAAATACTGTTTTAAAGTCACAGTCCTTGAAACCATTATTCATACATAATGGATTTTCATGAAAATGAACCTTTCTCTTGTTGGGAAATATCATCTGCAAATCAGGTTTTCTTTTATTTATGTAACTCAGAGACCATAATGGCAATAATGTTGAATTATGATTAGTACTTTTTGGATTTATGCTCATTCTTTGTTTTAATGTCTGCCATTTCTTACCTCTACTATTATACACACAGCAAGAATCCATATCTTTCTGGGATTTATAGTGTTTGAGTGTAGTATTTTCACAACCCTTTAATTTCTTTAATTGTAATGGTCTTTGGAAGACTGCATCTTTAGAGCACTCTGACGGTATTAATTTTTTTAAAATTTCTTCCCTACTATTGCTTTGCTGATGCAATTTTGCTGCCAAAGACTTTCCCTCAGGAACAACTGAAGTTTGATTTCTATAAGTACCTTTTCCTATCAGAGGTTTAAAGCTCTCAGATATACATTTCTTGGTTTGTTCCAAGCCATTATTTCCAGAAGCTTGGCTACGACTAATGGCACTTATGCTTATACTTGTTTTTGTAGCTAACATCTTCTGCCGTAAAGATGGTTTGCATTTTGGCTTATGCATCCTGCATTCATTTACACTGGTTACAGTATAATGAGATTTAGGTGCCAAATCTTTTGCATTACGTAATGGCTTAGGACAGTTTGCATTCTGCATTTTATGAGAAAACTTTTTAGCTACAGAAAGTCTGAATCTTTGTATAGGATGTATTGATGCCTTATCTCCTGCAACTGTCTTCTTCGAAGAGTATTTAATCTTGGATTCAATTATAGGAACCTCAGAAAGACCACTAATTGAAGAGTCAATGTTTTGTATAAATATAGTTTTCGTACTGATGCATTTTGAGCTTTGTTTGCTTTCATTATCATCTATTACGCATTTCACACTAAAGTGATTTTTGGCTTTACTGATAGGTTGTGCATGGGAGGTAGTTTCCTCCTCAATACATCTTTGCAAAAATGGCCTCCACTCTACATTGGAAACTATTTCATCTTCAGTGACAGAATTTTCAGAGTTTCCATACATTCTTCTGAACTTAACAATTGGCCATATGCTGTTTATATTATCCTGAATACCAATGGATTTATTTAAATGGTGTTTAGACTGTTCATTGGTTGACATATCCAAATTAATGTTAGCTATATTTGATGTTTCTACTACAGCTGTGCTTTTTAGTTTTAAAGGATCTGCAGCTGAAGAAATTATTTTTTTATAAGGTAGAGCCTGCTTTTTTGAATGATCTGAAACAAAAGCTTTAGGGGATGGTGAACTGAAGAAATCTTTTTCTTCTTCTATTTTTAATTTGTATGATGTGAGTTTTCCACCTATGCTGCTTGACTCTTGTAACAAAACAAGTGTAGCTTGTGACAAAATTCCCTGATGTTCTTCATCTACTTTACACTTTCTTGTGCTTTTGCTAGAAGTGGTATCATCACTTACTACTGTGTTTCTTTTTGCTTGTGCCCCACAAACTGCTCCAAAAATATTGTGAATGCCAGGGAGGAACTTTTTATTCTTTTTAACAATACAATTATGTTCTCCATATCCTGATTGGTCCACAGATTCTATTTTCTTTGATTCCTGAGAAATCTTGCCATATTTTCCTAATGCATATTCTTTATCCAACTGAGACACTTCAGCAAGTAGAGATCCGTCTTGAATTTGGCCTTGTGCATTCCTTTCCCCTTGACTGCCGAATGCACTATATTCTTTCTGCAAGAAAGTCTCAATAGCAGTTTTTAGGCATTGCAGAACAGAACTCCAGTTCTTGAACTGAATAAGAGTTTTCTTTGGATCCAGGCAAATATCATATTCCCTATGAGGGCAAATTATGTTGAAAATGTATACTGCATATTGATCACTATAAGGGGTTGAGAAAAATAACCACTCTTCAGTAGTATAATCCCTATTAGCAGGCACTTCACATGGTGCATTCTGTCTGAGCAAAAAGCTCATTCCCAACACAGTATTAGCAATTTTGTGAAGTTTAGTTTTAACAACTAACCTCTTATTTACGTAAATAAATTGCAGGTTTTTTCTATTGTGTGTTACTCTTCCTATATAGCCATGAATGCTGTACTGTTTCATAGAGTAATTAACAGGCACAAGGGATCCACCTAATGTCTTGCCAAAGAGTTGAGAAAAAGCACTAACAACATCAGAACTCTTGAGGGTTTGTAAAAGAAGCTGGTGGTTGACTTCATCATAAAGACTGAAAGAAACCTGTGGAATTTACATCTTCAATTAGTATCTCTGTACTGTATATGCACATAAGATGTTTTTAATTTATGTCTTTGAAAGTAGGTATGTATTTAAAGGTATACAAAAGAATGATGAACTACTACCTTTAACAAGTAAACATAGCTGAAAATAATACAGATAGAACTTCTGTATAAGAACTGCTTAAAGGCTCTGACTTGTAAGATGTTTAAGAAAGATGACAGAGACTTATATCAAATAGTGAAAGCATTGCTGTTCTACAATGACTAGAACACTTTTATCTGCAAATGTTTGAGTGCATTGCAACAGCAATGATTTCACTCCCTCGCCCATGTCCAAGGCACAAGATGAGACAGGTGAGCAATGTGGCTGTCTGTTTCACTGGAGCTGTTTTGCTTCTAATAAAATAAACATTACTGCTGACTAGCTATCACATTTAGTTTTGATATCAGTACTAAATCTTTCCCATTTAAAACTAAGAAAGAAGCTTTTGAACATGTGATGCAAGGTATTTTTCAAAGTCTGAAGCTTCACCAATGTGCATGGCAAGCAGACTGAAATGACAATGAATGTCAACTCATCCTATTGCTTTCTGTATTGCAGCCAACATGCACAACATTTGTAACAACCATAGCCAACATCTGTGAAAACTCCCCAGACATGTGCACTTTGAGTAACATGTGAAAACAATGAACAACTGGTAATTTTTGGAAAGTTGCTTGTCTGTGCAGATGAAGATGGTTGAACTGGAAAAAAGTTATTGCTCAGACAAAACCTATTACATACAAGTAGTCATACCATATAAGTGTGTCAGTGAAGGTTGACATGTTACTCAAAAAGAGGTCCAAAACTCAACAAAAAAAAAAATTTCCTATGAATCAATAAAAATAATTATTAAAAATAAATTTGACCAAAAATATAATTTAACAGAATCTAATAAAAATTGTTGATTGAAGAAACTTACAGAAGACCATGCCTCAGTTCCTGATTCATCCTGTAAAAATGCTATTGCTATATTTCGGCTAATTATTGGATATGACTGCTGGGGTAAACATTTTCATAAGATTGGAATGCTGCCATCACCAAATTGTTTATTTTGCTTTGAACAAGTTGAAGTGGACATGGAGCATCTGGCAATATGTATAGCTCTTCGAAATCATCAAGATATCACTTCTAAATACTGGGAGGCCTGAAGGAGAATGACTTTGTTGTTAACTCCTGTGTATTAGAAAAAAAACTGCACACACATGTGCATGAACCCATGCATGCCCATGCCCATGCACACACACATGCATAATACAGTGTTAGGAGGAGAATAATGTGTGAGCTTGCCGACGGTATCTGACTGGTTCAATTGCTATCATAAGATACACATTATCTCCAATAACTCTAAACATATTGCAAAAGGTCAAATTGATGGTCCCAGTAATGTCCTTCAAATCAAGGAATGTGAGATACAAAGACGATGAATCCGTAAAATGACAGATTTGGAAATGACTGAGATGTGGATGACGATATGACCTAATAACAATAGGGATGCAAACACATTCTACAATTTAATTGCAGAGCATGTGAGTGTGATGCAAAACTCTGGATACTCATATTTGTGATTTTTTGTGGCCTGCTGACTGCTAGAAATATTCAGCAGACCCTTTCCAAGAATTTATGGAAGATATTTGGCAGGCCTACTCTGTAGTGTAGCGATTAGATTTAGTTAAAGGCTAGAAGTGGTTAAGTTAATGAATTAGTGTTTAGTATACGCAATAGTCAGTGTAATTTAGGGATAAACAATGTACAAAGTTAGCTAGCCGTGTAATTTAGGAATAAAAAGGACTGTTGTCGGCTTTGTTATCAGTGAAGGAAAACCAGGAATTGCTTGCACTGTATCCTTCAATATGGTTATATGCACAGCTGATAAATCAATAATGAATTATAAACCTGTAAGTTATGTTAAGAAAATGTTCTCCAATACCAAATTACACTAAAATGTAACTGTAAATACATTAGGCCACAAAGTGTCAAGCTGTACTTGGAAAAACTATGCCACTCAGTTTAGGCTTCAAAAAATTCTTGCATCACATGTTAGAAGGTTGAGCCAAATCATCACAGAGTGAATATCAGATAGAATAACATTAGGATTGAAAATGTGAACTTAGGAGCATTTATTTATTATACCACATAACCTTTTCAGCTTCTGATTTCCCTTTCCCCCTTCCCCAGTCAAATGTCATGCAATAATTTTCTGTTTTTTTCCTGATTTGTTGCTCATTAAAGCACAGAGTATGTAATGTTTTAAGCATAACATACTAATTAGCACGGAATTCTAATAATTTTGTTTTATTATATCTACCTGAGGTAAGGAAATTAAAAGTTTAACCTTTTGAAACTAAATATTACAATACAAGTGAAATCTGCAACCCCTGTTTTAAGAAAGGATTAACAGAGTACCTCTATCATATTCTTCATTATTGTATATAACATAAAAAACACTGATGTATTACATTAATATGTATTTCTCTACCCACTATCATTTATTTTTATACAGCTTATACAAATTATTCTTACAAAAGCTGATTTTTCTATCTACTTAATGTTATTTGACCTAACCAGCTGCAGAAAGGGTTTCAGTATATAATTTTTTGTAGGTACAATGACAGAGGAAACTGAATTGATAGTCAGATGCTTAAAAGCTATTTGCTAAATGCTTTTTCCTTGGCATAGGGAGTAGAAACAATTGAGTAATAAGAGCACTTTAAAAAGGATACAAAGATATTGAAAAAATCAACGAATAATTACAATTCTCAGGAATAGCTGGTGTTATGGAATACTTCCTCTAGCTACTAGGTAAGTGGTAGAATAAAAATTATAATAAAACACAATGAGTTATTTAAACTGAAGGTATCTTCAATGGATCCATTGTGGTTGCTTTTGTTGTGGTTAAAGACTGGTGCACAATTAACCATGAATGAGGACCAGAATAAGAACAGAAAACAAAGAGACAGAATTTACCAATATCACAAAGTATATAGAGACTAATAACTTCACTTCAATAAGGTGTTTACCTTGAAAATGACACAGACTAGGTGCTGAAACTTGTTGGTGTGTATTGAGGTCAGCTCAATTTTATTTAACTGAAGTTATTAGTCTCTATATACTCTGTGATATTGGTGGATTCTATTGCTTCACTGTTAATAGCTTCAGGTGTGTATAAAGAGACAGAAATTTGCCTCACAATATACTGTGAACAAAAATAGGAATTCCTATAATAGCAATGTGAAAAATTGATTACGTATGTTAAGATGTAATTCTTTTGTGACTGATAAATAATTGACCCTGACCCTTTTTGCACTTTAGCCAACATAACCAACTTTAAAATGTGATGCAATAACATTTTCTCAAAGCCATGTCATCATTATTTTTTATTTCTTTTGCAGTCATCCTAATTTTAATTTTATGGTTCAACTGAGTCAGAAATTGCAATGCTTACATCACATACACTTCATGTCTTGACCAGTTTCAAGACATAAAAAGTGTAATTGATGTAAGTGTTCCAATTTCCAATTCAAATCATCCATAAATTTACATTCACATCACTGTTACTAGCTAACTCAAATATTACACTAACTTCATCCTAATATCTCTGTAATGAATGACATAGATTTAAGTTTGTTTTTCTCCTCTGTTTCTGGTTGCATGTTATTAGTCTTTCAAACTTTGGATTAAAGAGAGCTCTAAAAGTGTGTTAGTTCCCTATCTTCTTGAAAAATGTCTTCTCACAGTATTAACCTCAAATGCCACTTCAAAGAATGGAGGTGGAAAAATTAAAACTTGACCAAGTCTGCTATTTCCATTTGTCAGTTGCGGCAATCTTCTTACTAACTGTAAAAGCTTACATTATAACACTCATTATTTAATAAATCTGTTGTTCCTGTTCTAAGTCTTTACTTGCTAAGTAAAGAACACAAACCATTGCACACCATCAGATTAGTATAAAAACTAACAAAATGTTTGGTATTCTAATTTATAACAAAATGGACCAGTTTTGTGACTGAAATTGGTTTATTGAGTACTAAATATACACAGGCCCGAATTTAGGACCTCTGGCGCCCTTGGGCAAAAAAACATTTGCTGACCCCCCTCCCCCAACTTGCAATACATATATTACTTAAATTTTCACAACATAGGGAATGGTTTCACTAGTTTGAATACTTAAGTATAAGTGGCAAACACCATAAGTGTTTGTTTATTAAAATTTAAGTAGAAACATCTTTAGAAAGAACTTACACTAAAGAGGCATCACCCCATATTAGATGTCAAAACATATACTGTTTAAATAAGAAGAGGCTTCCTCCTTACCCTGTCATTTGCAAGCAAATAAGTTTATGAGTTCGTCATAGTCCATTTTCACTGTTAAGTCAGATTCAATTGCAAGAACACCAAGATAACTAAGACGATCCTTCACTTGTGATGTTCTTAAATAATTATTTATGCATCTTAGAGCAGAAAATTATCTCTCAGTTGAGTAGTTGGAAGCAGGAGTGCTCAAGTATATTTGTAGAGCTATGTTTAAATTTGGGTAAACACTATCTAGACGGTTACCTTTTAACATCTTGCACAGCTGTATAAGAGGGTGCGACACATTTTCATTCTTTTCTATCTAGCTTTTGAAGTGTAAGCATTCAAGTACAAATGCTGAATCTTCAAGATCCGAACTGTAGACTTTCTGAAATCTGGATGCTTCCTGAATTTCAAGTGGACTAAACACCTTCAGATTTGTCAAAAACATAAATGGTGAATTCCTTATAGGAAGAAACTGTTGTTCAGTTCTTCAATCAATGTATCCAGAATCAAAGGTAAGTAATCTGAATCAGATTCATCAAAGAATCTTTTCTTTTTCTTAATGTGTTTCTTATCCAGATCAATTCAGAAAACTTCATATCCTATTTTCATTTCTTCCAAGAAACCAACCAAAGAACTAAACAAATTACAGTGGCTACATCCATGTCTGCTGTTTGTAACTGCTTGCTTACAACATTGCACCTAGAATGGAATTCCAAACTACAGTCATAAAAGATGTCTCAAGACTACACAACTTCTTCATTATGCTTTAGCTTCAGATTTCACCGAAGACTTCTCACTTCCATTGCCTATTGTTGACAACAGTGCTCTAACGATTGCCTTGCCATCTTTGTTCAAGGTTCTTCTCTAGCAGACCATCAGGTAATGCAGAGGGACTTGACACTAAGTTCTCTTTACTGAAAAATATGCTTAAGTGATTCCATCGATGACTAGAAGCACTGAAAAAATTAAATATTTCTTGCAAAATGTCAAAAAAAAAAAAAAAAAAAAAAGTTGCTTGGTTACACCTTGCTGCACTTGAACCCACCAAATTCAGAGTGTGTGCTGAACAAGGGATATAGAAAGTATAAGGAGAGAGAGAGCTCTGATTCTAGCTTGTAAGCCTGAATAAATACCGGACATATTTGGTGCATTGTCATAACTCTGTCCTCTGCAGTTACCTATGTCCAATACATGTCTCTCAAGACAGTTTATCACTGCATTTGACAGATCCTGGCCATGTCCTGGATTTGGCACAAATTCAACAAACCGCTCTTCAGCTAGTCCCTCTTTGTTGAGATGTTGTTGTTAGCTAATGCTGGATTTCTGACAATGAAGTCATTAATCCTCTTGCTCTCCAATTTTTTCACTGATGATATTGAAGAGAGCAATAGCAGTAAGAGTAACCGCTTTTTAGAGAGCACCATATTTTTATGTTTTGGCAGTCGCATCACTCTCTCACAACCCCCAGAATGTGTGGAGGACCACACCTGTCGTTGGTTTACGGGTCTCACCGACCTGACCAGGAGAATTATCAAAATAAATTCACCGACCATATCCTCTGATCACCAATCAGAGGACGTATTACATGCCATGACAGGTCAGCATGTTAGGGGATAAGGTGTGTGTGTCTCCGTGTGCGTGTGTGTGTGTGTGTGTGTGTGTGTGTGTGTGTGTGTGTGTGTGTGTGTCTGTATTTCTTCTATCTATGTGTATGTGACTGAACTGTCCCTAAACTTAATTGGTCATTATGTGCAATATCAGGGCTGGAGTTAACAATTATAGAGTAGTATTTTGCCGCAGTAACTTGTCCCAATATTTCTTCGACAACTCTCTTCTCCATGATTTTTATTATTTGCTCATATATAGCAAAAGACAGATATGAAGTTTTTCCACTTCCAGAATCATTATATATTGACATGTGGCTAGCAAGAAATGATCAAATTCGGCAATAAGTTCCATGCACATTAAAAGGTTACCATTATGAACACTTCTAAGAATTTCATCATTGCCACAGAAAGGCAGTCCTCGAGAGGAAAGTTTCTTCACAACAGCAACAACCCTTTGTACGACATTACACCAGTACTGAACATCATTTTCAAGATGTGAGAATAATTTTCCATCTGTCCTTGTCAAAATGGAACTTCTGTTTTTTAAACTAAGAACACAGTCTCGGTGCCTTGAACTGTTTGCATGAGCTGCAATTAGCTCTGGATAATTCCAGTTTGAAAAACCACGAGGTCCTGCCAAGTCTGATGTTCCTCCAAAAAGAGTACATGGTGCACAAAATAATGTTCCCTGACTTTCAGAATATAGTAAATAGTCTCTGTTAATAATTTAATTGTTTGCCAGCTTTCTCTGAAAAAATGCACTAGTACAACGTCTTTTGGCACCATCTGTAAACTGATGTTTCGACTTAGAAAGGTCACCTTTATTTTGTTTTACCCCGTTCCTTACAATATAGTCTTGTGTTTTAACAGTTTTTCCCAAAGAAAAGGATCAGCACTAATTGTAAAGAGTTCGTCAGCAACGATGGAAGTTCCGCCTTCACTTTCATTTGATAAAAGTTCTTTTTCATCTTTAGATTTATTTGGTGTATTTGTTTCCCCATGGTCTTCAACAGCTTCACTTGGCGAGGTGCTTCTTCTTGACACGAACTCCTTGGGGTTGATTTTATAAACACATCAAGGCGTGGAGTTTTTCTCAATGTGTCTTATTTCACTTTTTCTTTTATCTTTCACCAATGAACGATACTGAGCCTCACTAAGTCTCTTTCCTCCTGTCATTTTATTAAGTGACAATCGACACTGAAACTGAGGAAACGAAAGAAAATATGATAAATCGTTGAAAAATTTAAAAGATATAAATATTGTGTCCTAGCATCCACCAGATTTGTCCTTTTTACTTTCTCTACTACATATAGTAAAGTAGAGGAAGTATTGTATTCCACCCAAAAATTCTATGTCAAGATATTACCAGAAATACATGTTTTGAGGTGCCCTAAAAAAAAAAAAAAGCATTTCTAGAAAAAGGCCTGTGTATGTGTCTGTCAGTCTGTGGACAGCATAACTCAAAAACGAAAAGTCGGTTAAAAACCAAAGTTGGTATTTAAGTTGAATGTATTTCAAGATGCGACACAAAGATTTTGGAGAAAATTGCTCAACCCTAAACTATCCTTTACATGAAAATTTTTTCGAAAATTCTGATTTTCTTGAAAATAGCTATAATGATTTTGATTAAAATGCCATATGTTTGAGATATTTTTATGCAAATTAATTATGTATCTTGAATTTTCTGGCTATAGCCCACGAAGTCCTATTTACTCTGGATGACTTTTGCATAATTGGTAAACCATAAGAGATAGACCAAATCTTACTATACAAAACACATAGAACTTGCTAAAACACACAATTTATGTCCAGATCATTTTTTTGGTAGAGTGAACCATTTTGGAGATATTCCTTGTTATTTGTGTAAGTTTTGGAGAACATACTCCTGTCAAATGAGACGTCGTTATTCATTTTTTATATGTTAACAGTGCAAAGAAAATAGAATTTGAAAGCTTTAAAAGATTTGACTAGCGCTCAAAGCATACTATATTCCCATATTCCTCTTGCATGAACAAGAAAATAAACAATAAGATAATTTCTGCAAATGTTTATCTCAACTAACACGAAGTAGATACAGGAATAAGAGTTTGTAAGAATAGTTAGTACAAGAGTAGAGAAAGTCATGTGAAGCAACACATCAGATCTTTTAATTAGAAATAATGGTAATCTTTAACTAACAAGTTTAGTATTAACCCAATTTTCATCTGCGGGTTATGCTGTTGTGGACAAGCAGACACACAGATCTTTTTCTAAAAGGCCTTCGTATTATTTCTATTTATTTTGTTTTGATTCAGGGACTCTCAGAAATGTATTTCCAGTGAAATCTCGGTATCAAATTTGCAGGTACAGGGCTTTCAAATTGGTCCTTCACTGCTGCACTGCCTTTTGCCTGTGCGAGTTTGAAGCTGCCACGGCCGGGTTTGGCGCTACTAACAAGCCGCACGTAAAACATGTATAAAAATCTTACCTTATAGAAAATGCTGGAAATGTCGTGAACTATCGTTTAATGGATCCACAGCTTCTGTTCCGTTCAGATAAGGCGTGATTTCATCTAAATGGCCGTGTGAACACTCATAACAGTCAGTATTGGGCATCTCAAAATCCACATCGCGTTCAAGAAATCCCTCATTATGATCGGAGAGTTGGAATTTGGTGTGCTGTTAGTGCTAGACGCATAATTGGTCCAATATTTTATGACCAGACTGTAAATAAAGAGAGGTACCGAAATGGCATTTTGACCGCATTTTTTTCGTGAACTGACAGAAGAAGAGAAATCACATGGGTGGTTTCAAAAAGATTCTGCTACTGCCCATACAGCCCATGAATAAAATGAGGGAAGTGATTAGTGCTGGTGTATGGCCCTCTCGCTCCCCTGATCTAACAGTGTGTGATTTTTACTTGTGGGGTAACCTGAAAGACAAAGTTTACGAGAAAAATCCTCACAAATTGGAAGAACTAAAACAAAATATTAGAAATGAAATCAGAGACATTACAGTAGCCCAACTTAATTGTGTGAATCAGAATGTGTTTTCCTAATATAATGCCTGTACAGTGGAGGAGGGACGACATTTGCAGCATTTTCTATCAGGTAAGATTTTTATACATGTTTTACGTGTGGCTTGTTAGTAGTGGCAAACCTGGCCGCGGCAGCTTCAAACCCGCACAGGCAAAAGGCTGTGCAGCGGTGAAGAACCAGTTCGAAAGCCCTGTAGAATACAGTACTTTATCTACTTACTGTAAGTATACAGTAGCGAAAGTAATAAAAAACTCTACAGTTAGTCTCATACATTAACTTTAATATGAAACAGAAGATATAGAGTGCACGGAAAAACATATACAGAAAATTGTGGAGTAGAAAGGTGTCACCAAACCAAGCATTTTGAAATTAAGAGTACGGGGTTACAGATGCTTTATATGAACAAGAGCACTGCATGAACATAATTAAAATTTGACTTTATGACATATCTTCATTTGCCAGCTAAAATGAAATATAAGTCACATGACAAGTGCATACTTTGTGACGTAAATTGTTTGAATTTAGGGTGCCTATATATTTATTGATTTTAGTGTTAAATTAATAGTCCTCTTCTTCTCGTCCTTGGGTCCTCTTGTTCTTGCCTCGACTGTTTTTGTGACTGTTTAATGGGTCATGGAAAAAAAATGAGTGGTTATCGGAGAGTGGGTTGAAAGAAGTATTAATAAACAAAATGAAGGGGAAAAACAATTGCACTTTTAGTACAATGTTCAGCAGCCAAAACTTGAATAACTTGTACATTATATATATATATATATAGAGAGACCGAATTTCAATAAATATGTCAAATGATTCGGTATCCTGAGTCTCACTTCGCTGTCACCAAGAACGTTTATAGCCGAATAAATATAAGATGATATGGCCTAAATGAATCTTGGATGGAATTTAGCCTGACGCTTGTCTTATAGCACTGAAACTTTCACTCTATCACTTAAGGATACTTTTACGTCGTGTTCTTTGTAGGATTGTAGCCAGACTGCCCTGCTAAAACTATTTCAAACCTTCCCACTCTAGCTTGCTAAAAATATTGAATTTTTATTGGTTGCCTAGAATGCGGTATATTTTAAATTGAGTTGTTTCGGAATTTCTCATTGGGTAAGCGTGCGAAACTGTTGCTCCCGTCCTCTTGTCATATAACGGTCAATCTAAAAGACGCTCTGCCAACAATTTATGATGTTTTATGACTTGCACAAGAATAGGTCTACAAAGAAGGTGCTATATAGTTTTATTATTCCCGACATCAGTACGAGGGTGGTCTGAAAAGTTTCCGACCTCAACATGAAGACGGCAGCACTTGTAAATAAAAGCTAGTGAATTTTGTTGTTCATCTGTTGACAGTTACCAAAGTTTCAGCCATTTTGGACGCTCAGTTGTTACATGACAATTGTTTGAGTGAGTTGATGTGAGTGCTTTTATGAAAATGGACAAAATCGAGTATCGAACTGTCATTAAATATTTGTTTTTGAAAGGCAATACGCCTACGCAAATCAAAGATGAGTTGGATTCTGTGTATGGGGACTCTGAACCCATCATTTACCACAGTGAAATTTTGGGCAGCTGAATTTAAACGTGGCCATAAGAGCTTGGGAGACGATGAACGTTCGGGACGTCCAAAAACTGCAACTACCGACGAAAACATCACCAAAGTTCACAAAATTGTGCTAGACGACCGCCGAATTAAAGTGAGAGAGATAGCAGAGGCTATGAACATGTCAAAAGAACGTGTTTGTCACATATTAAATCAACATTTACACATGAGAAATCTGTCCGCGTGTTGGGTGCCGCTTTTGCTCACGTTAGACCAAAAACGTGTTCGAATTAACATTTCCAATGCTCTGTTGGCGCAGTTTAGGCGCAATAAATCAGAGTTTTGGCGCCGATTAATTACTGTAGATGAAACTTGGATTCACTATTATACACCCGAAACAAAAATACAGTTTAAACAGTGGACGGCAAAGGGGGAACCGGCTCCAAAAAAAGCAAAAACTGTTTTTTCGGCTGGGAAAGTGATGGCGACTTTTTTTTTGGGATAGTCATGGAGTTATTTTAATCGATTATCTTCAAAAAGGAAAAACCATTACAGGAGCATACTACGCATCATTACTTGACAAGCTGAAGGCAGAACTTGCGGAAAAATGGCCACATTTGCAGAAAAAGAAAACCCTGTTTCACCAAGACAATGCACCGTCTCACACCTCAGCAGTTGCAATGGCGAAAATCCACGAATTACAGTTTGAACTGCTTGACCATCCACCTTACTCACCAGATCTAGCCCCAAGTGACTTCTTTTTGTTCCCTCATCTGAAAATTGTGCTCGGAGGACAGAGATTTTCATCAAATGAAGAGGTAATCACCTTCGTGAACAATTATTCTGCAGAGAAAAACGCCGAGTAATATTTGGATGGGTTACAAAGATGGAAGCATCGCTGGGAAAAGTGTGTAGAGTTACACGGAGATTATGTTGAAAAATAAAAGAAAAATTTCTGAAAAAATGTCTTGTATCTTTGCTAGGTTGGAAACTTTTCAGACCACCCACGTATATCACTGCCTGTTCTGCAGTTCTTGCAGTCTGGTGAAATGAGGAATTCTTGTACTACATGAAACTTACTCTATTACATGGAAATATCTAGTTAAATTGTACATATCTTATTACACACAGGATACCGTCTCAACTTGATTAATGAGTACTGGTACACGATGAGAAAGTAACTGTTACATGTATCCACTGTACTGTACTTTTTGTACTGACCAAGACAAGTGATCAGGTATTAACTGCACAATTCAGGATACTTCGCAACACCGTTGTGGCACTGAAGTCAAGACACATCTAGTGTCTAGTACTATACAAGAGTGCATTTTATTTACACCTGACATGCCACAAACAGGTTTCACAATTGCAGACTCTAACATGACAGATTTAATGTAACCAAATGCAATGTGTAAAAAGCTTCTGGGACTTATCCCCTGAAAATGCTTATTTTGGTAATATCTTTCTACTCTATAATTTTCTACATACAGTATAGTTTTTCATAAATGTTTTTTCTAATGTACGAGGGCCGTTCAGAAAGTAACCTCCGGTTGATTGCAAAAAATTCACCAAGTTAAATAAAAATATTTTAATATGTACATCTTACAACTACATCTTTGCACTATTTTTCTACATAGTCTCCTTAACGATTGAGGCACTTATCGTATCTGTTCACAAGCTTTGAAATTTCTTCTGCATAAAAATCACCCGCTTGTGCCTGGAGCCAGCCTGTGACCGCATCTTTGAGCTCTTCGTCGTCATCAAACCGCTGGGACCCGAGCCATTTCTTCATATGCATGAAGAGGTGATAATCGCTTGGCGCCAGATCTGGGCTGTAAGGTGGATGGTTGACAGCATCCCACTTGAAGGACTCAAGAAGGGCTGTTGTTCTGCGAGCAGAGTGAGGACGGGCGTTATCGTGCAAAAAAACGATACCGGAAGTCAGCATACCACGGCGTTTGTTCTGTATAGCCCGTCGTAATTTTTTTAGTGTTTCACAGTACATGAATTCAACCAACAACACCCCTTTTGCATCCCAAAACACTGTTGCCATCAATTTTCGGGCAGAAAAATCTTGCCGGGCTTTTATTGGTTTGGTAGGCGAATTTGAATGTGCCCACATCTTTGATTGTTCTTTTGTCTCAGGGTTCACGTACTTAATCCAGGTTTTGTCCCCGGTCACGATTCTGTTTAACAATGGTTCACCTTCGTCCTCATAACGTGACAGAAAGTCTAATGCAGAGGCCATTCTTTGAGTTTTGTGGTGGTCGGTAACAATTTTGGGCACCCATCGTGCACAGAACTTACGGTAACCCAATCTTGCTGTCACTATCTCGTACAAGAGAGTCTTAGAAATCTGTGGAAAATCAGTAGACAACTCCGACATTGTGAAACGTCGGTTTTCACGAACTTTTGCATCAACTGTCTGAACGAGTTCGTCCGTCACCAATGATGGTCTACCACTCCTCTCTTCATCATGAACGTTTTCTCGTCCACTTTTAAATAAACGTAACCATTCACGGACCACTCCCTCACTCATAACTCTTGGTCCGTACACGGCACAAAGCTCACGATGAATAGCTGCTGCAGAATATCCTTTGGCTGTAAAAAACCTTATAACAGCACGCACTTCACATTTGGCGGGGTTTTCTATTGCAGCACACATTTCAAACGGCCACAAACACTAAACTAGCGCAGATACGACGTTCACTCGACCACGGCTTGATGCCGACTGACCTGCTGAGTGCGTGAATGCACAGATGGCGTCGCTACTCCCCCCACTGTGACCGATCGGAGGTTACTTTGTGAACGGCCTTCGTATATGTAATTATGGATATCTGGATGAGCATTACCATGATTATACAAATAAGTTAAACTTTTAAGAAAATGAGCATTATATATTATCATACAGTTTTCAGAGAAATCTAATATATTTTATTTTTGGTCAGTGGTAACACTACTGTCCTAATCTGAATCTGCATTAAATCATCCCAAGCTAAATGTGTATAAAATGCTCAAAGAGCTTAAAAATGAAAAAATAAGATAATATAGCTGTATCCCTATATAAATATTCTTAAAAGAATAAAGGAGAAGAAGAAAAAGAGACTGGTGTTAGACTCCTCTCTGCAATGTCATGCTGCATCAGACTCCATTTCAAGGTGAGCTGTAGTGAATGAAATACTATGCCAACAAAGGAACAGTCATTACTGCTGCTAATGCCCTACTTCAAACTTAGGCACAGTGTGCATTACAAAACATTAAACCATACCCTTAAAAGGTATATTTCTACCTTTGGCTATATTAAACACATGAATTCGGTAACTTCAAAACATATCTTTCTGGAGATCTCTTAAAATTGTTAGGTCAATTACAATGTATTTTATCCCTAAGCAGTAGAGATGGAAAAAATTAAAGCAAATTACTCTTTTATTTGCGGTTTAATTTATTTTTCATGAAAAGAGAAACACAATTAAATTCCATTATTAAATAAACTTTTATATTTTTGTGTTAAAAGTGAATCTGGAGTAATTAACCCCTTAAATAGGGAACTTCGGCTGCTGTGAACGACTGTATGTTGGGGAGAGGCTGGGTTCTACACTAGTCCTTAGGTGGGGAGTGTGGTGTATGACACACATAAAATTCTCTGGTATACAGGAGGTATAGCATATGCCCCACTTTCTAATTATATTTTTTTTTCTCTGCTGCGACAGAAAATAAAGGCATTAGCACAAGGTTCTTGTTAGGCCTCTGTTACTTTAGTTTGAGTTTAGTTGAGCTTTCAGTGTACAGTGTAAATAGTGTTAGTGATAGTGTAAATTGGAGATATAGGACTAGAAACCTATGATTAATATGGAATATAATAACCAGATATTAGAGCTCTACACCAATTGATATGTTTTCTAATAGCTAGTTCATAATAGCTAGATGTATTTAAATATTTTAAACGTTAATCTTTCTCTCTGTAAGAAAAGTGTGACATTCCAGTTTATTTTTAAAGACTAATTAATGTACAAAATATGTGGAGGCAAAAGCTATTTGTGAAGAAAATGCGGTACTACAAGCTAATAATAGTTATTGCTATTTTGATTTTATAAATTGGGATGTATTCTTCACCACTCTGTCCTCTATGTGATCTGCAAGCGGAAATGGACCAAGACCACCTTCAAATATGCCCGGCCACGTCTAGCACCCCATCCATCAGTGAAAAATATTGGAGAGCAAGAGGATTAATGACCATTGTCAGAAATCCAGCATTAGCTCACAACATTTTCATTTTATTAATTACATACTAAATGAGAGCACAATTACTCTTAAGACACATACATCAGTTTTGCTATCAGTTGTGCAATTGTCTTAAAAAATCTAATTGGAGTTTTAAAGCCACGATTTTGTTTTGTATGCAAATTAAAGCATTTTCAAAGTTATTTAAATGAATAATAATCATTATAAGTATGATTTTAGAGCTTTTATTCAATTTTAAAGCAAACCCTGTAAAGCCTCCCCAAGTAGGACTGACCAGCATGTGGAATTTGAGTGCATCGCCAGCATGCGGTAAATGACGCACTTCTCATACATAAGTTAGCCTAAGTTTGCATCACATGGCACACTCCCAGTTAAAGGGTTAAAATTTCAATGTATCCATGTCAACATTAAATGTGTTTGTGTTTGTTCTTCTTACTGTTATTACTACTACTACGAGGGTAATTCAAATATAAACGGTAATTGTTGCATATCACGGGGGAAGCAGTTCAGAGCGGGGCAGTGGAGTGCGGGGGTTGAAGGTTGGTGTGTTGGGGAGGGGGAACTAGCTTTGTTAGCTGCTTCGCTAGGTTCTGGCATCAGCACAGCCATGAGTGAGCAACAGGTTCCTTCGTCTGTTGCGCAACGCATTATTATTCAGTTTTTAACCAATGAAGGGGTTAAACCTTCTGAGATTTTAACTCGTTTAGGGGCACAGTTTGGGGACACTACACTGTCACAGAATCGAGAGTTTACTTGGGCCAGACAATTTAAGGGTGGCCGAGAATTTGTGGAAAACGAAAGTCATGCTTGACACCCAAGGTCAAATCTCACAGATGAGAACATCCGTGCCGTTCGAGAGCTTATTGGAGGTGATCACTGCTCCACTGTTGAAGAAATCGCATCAGAAGTTGGTTGATTTTCTTCATGATCGACATACAGTGACTGCAGCTTACTATTGCCAATTGCTAAGGTCTGTAAAAGCTGCCTACTGAAGCAAAAGACGTATGCCCATCAGAGATGTCATCCTTCTCCAAAACAATGCAATGCCTCACACTGCCAATTTGACAATGGACACAATGGTGGCCTGCACTGGGAAACCCTTGAACACCCTCCCTGTAGTCCAGACTTGTCCTCACTATTTTTTGTTTGCACCCATGAAAGAATCGCTTGGAGGGAAACATTTCAAAAGCGACGACCATGTCGATGAGCATGTGCACAATTGGTTAGCAACGCGCCTTCAAACTTTTTTTGAAGAAGGAATGTTCAAGCTTCCAAAACGTTGGCAAAAATGTGTACAGTGTGAAGGAAAGCTATATAGAGAAATGTTGATGTAGTCACTTGTGTATATATTTAATCAATAAATATTTTTAACAAAATTACTGTTTATATTTGAATCACCCTTGTACTGCTAATACTACTACTACTACTACTACTACTACTACTACTACTACTACTACTACTACTATTATTATTGTTGTTGCTGCTGCTGTTATTGGTTAAATATTGCTGAATGAACTCTTACCTCTGGATGAATTAAAGCTATGCTCTCCAAACTGGATTTTATTTCCTCAATTTCAAAGTTTGGTTGCATTCTTCCTCTTCGTACTGGCATGTTGTACATGAAATTATTAACTGTTACAGTTGTGCCACATGCTGGTCGAGAATTTCTTGATATTCCTAATGAATGTGTTTTTCCATTACTATAGACTTTTGCATAAGTGGTGTCACTGCCCTCTGGTCTGGATTCTAATGTTAATAGACCAGAACATTCTTTCAAGCTTGCCAAGGCCTCTCCACGAAAACCATAATGAGAGAGATTACCCTTCAAGTCCTTCACAGAATGACATTTGCTAGTCATAAACCTTAAAGAAATAAAAAAAAAAAAAAAACTGTACCATTATATGGGTTCCTTCACATACTGGCTTGAAATTAATGATAGGATAGGCAATCTAACAAAACAAAACAAAAAAGAAAGAGTGTGTCGTAAAGACACACGACAGAGGTGAAATTTTTGTAATACAGGGAAACATTTTAATTATTCATTTTGAGTATGAAATAATCTGTCACACACACACAACACTTCAAACCGAATGGATTATTTAATAAATCTCAATTGAAAGTATTATGTGCAGTCTTGAATTTGTTAAAATCAGAATGCTGTAAATTATCACTGATAGGTGGCTGAGCCAAGGTGCTAGTTCATTGTCTTCATTATTTACATCGTCCAAACTAGAACATATTCTATGCCTTTCTCTACCATCTCGTTCAACTTCAGATCTACTTTTTCTTTTTTTCATATTCTGAACTTTCACTTCATCCATACGCTTTCTCTCATCTCACGCTTTTGTTCTTTCTGCACCTGACTTAGGCATATTCACAACAAAATTGCATATTTTACTGAAGAAAATATATTACAAACAACGAGAACACTAAACAAATCTCAAAATTTGTTGGTTACACACACGTGTTTCAATGGATGCTCTGTTGACAACCAACAGCTGTACTCAGTGATCACTATGCTGCCTGAATGCAGTACACGCAACCACAGATGAGAATGAAAGAAAGTGAGAAGAGCATATGTCTCACTCTTCTCTGATACCCAAAGGCAAGCGAGACACTGCTCCCACTCTACCTGACAGTGTTTACCCCCACCACTTTTTGTCACACAAAAAAGTTGCAGATCAAAATTTCAAACCCCTCCCATAAGAAGTTTCACTTAAAAAAGGAGTAAAATTACCTGTTATACCATTTCCATTATCAATAAGTACCATAAAGAAATGATCAAGAAATTACAAAAATGCTTCATAAACAAGACATAAACAAACCTAAAGAACTGAAAAGGAATAAAGACAAATTATGAAAGGAAGCAATAGATGAATCCCAACTAAAAACTGGTCAATACTGATCAAAACCATACCTCCAGAAGAAAGGAGTACAAATTCACCTTATACACCATTCATCCATAGATGAACTCAATGATGAATCAAGCTCACCTTCTGCTGTGCTCCAAACTCAAATCTGGTCAACAGCAAAACAAAAATGTAACAAAGTGACTCAAACATCTGCTACAAGAACTAACCAAACAAACTTTAAAGAAACTTAGTAGTATTTCTGAAAATAAAATAATGTAATTTAATGCAGTGTTGCACAAAGGCTTCAAAATAATGTTCTAGATTCCAAGGCTTACTGCTGTTCTGATTTGAGAGATTAACCTCCCTTATAAAATATTGTCTACAGAGATGACAAAGTGATAAAGATTAATGATTGTTCAAATAAGCTCAATGTTTGGATAGCTAAGAATGCCTTTCCATGATAAGGTAAACCCTGGATAAATTTTATAAAGAATTTTTGCTCTAACCAAAATTCAAACTCAGGCCCTCATATTATTAGGCAGAGATACTTCCATTATTACACAGAGAGGGCCTCAAGATTTACTGCTAGACACTTAAAATCTTATTTGATACATTTTGCCTGTTGTAGCACCTTAAAAATTGCCTTTACAGAGATCCTCTTTATATCCAATAACCGATCTTATGCATTCAAGAAGCATACTTGGCTTAACAGGAAATTCAACAATATATTTAAACCCAGTGATGGGAAAAGCTCAGACTTTTTTAATGAGTTACATTAACATGCCTTTCTCTACCCATTCTTCTATGCAATAATCTTACAAAATCTATTAACTTCATGTTAAATGAGATAAATATTTGCAGAAACAGTTTCATTACATCTAAAGTAAAAACAAATTACAAACTAAAAGCTTCACTTATCTTAGTGATATTGTAAGTTCTTTGGTGCTAACAAGTTTTGAGTAGACTCCAACTCATTCTCAAAGCTTTGAGAATATTACTAAGATAAGTGAAGCTTTTAGTTTCTAATTTGTTTTTACTTTAGATTCTTGTTGCTTCACTGTTAATAGCTTCATTATTTCCTTATTTAGTTTCACTACATACATATTTCACTGTAAGTACCAGGTGGCAACAGAAGACTGAAGCAACAGTCATATGTTCAAAAACAGGTTGCTATTGCTGGTTTTGAAATTCTGTATGTTTTCCATGACATCACAATAAACAGACAAATGGTGATTCAGCACTTTTAAAATGTATGATAAAGTACTGGAAAATTCATACGCATACCAATGAATATTTCAAACATGGTTAATACCTCAACAATGTTATTTCATAAAAACTATGCACTTTACTGAAATCTGAATCTACTATTTATGGTTATTAGTAGGGCCAGGCATTTAATGACCTATAATTTGGTAAATTAATGCAAAATAAAAAATGTATTTATGACCTAAAAATTACAAAAAATGACCCCAAAAATGTTAAAGTTACCAAAAAATAAAGAGTTGTCAATAAAAATGCTATTTATTATTACATTAAGCACTCACTTTATTACTAAGTTACATAAGATATAACATAAAATCAAAATATTAAAAGAAAATTATAAATGTACATGTTAGAGTATCTTTTATTGAAGAAATTCCATTTCAGTGCACTTTTATAACAATTTTGAGTTACAGTTAACAATCACAAATTGGCGGAGATTCTCAAACGGAAATGACTGTCTATTGTCTTCTAGTACTGACATAAATGGAAAAGCTCCTCTCTACTTCAACGGAAACAATTGGAGCATACTGAAAGCAAGCAATATCTCCTGGATTTAACTCACAGTCAGCAAGAGAAAACTGTTCACCAGACAAAGCACTGCCAATTGAACACAATGTTTTGTGCCCCCTGTTCTTGTCTATACACTTCTTTATTTTCATTGCCACTGCATCATCCACTTTACCATATGCATGGCTCAAATCATTCACTACTTTATCCACTATTTGTAGCTGTTCCATTAATGTCATTTGGGATTTTTCCAGAGAAGTTATTGCATCAGGAAGGAATCCAAAATTGGTATTTATGTAAGAAAGTTTACCCGCAATTTCTTTATCAACCAGCAGTTCTTGCACCTTTTTGATTGACACAGACTCAGCATTATCAAAAATCAACTACTTTCTTCACAAGGTCAAAATTCTTGTAATAATAACTACAAGCCTCGAGCCATGTTCCCCATCTAGTCAAAACAGGTGAAAAGGGCAGTTGAATTTCTGGAACTTCTGCTCTGAAGACTACAACTCGAAAGGGGGCTTTCAAGAATACTTTCTTGACGCATCCAATTAATTTAACCACTTCAGGAAAATTTGCACATACTTCTTCCGCAACCCGGTGCAATGCGTGTGCTAAACATGTCACATGCACTCTACCCAAAAATGGTGCATGCGTCATCATGTAGATTGCTGCGTCAGTTATAAAAATCAATACATTGGAATTTTGAATCCCACTAGGCCGAAGTATTCTCAATGCATGGTCAAATACTAAGCTGATGGTTGAATAGTTCACTTTGTCCAGCTGAGCACAATGTAACAGAAATTGTTCTCCGGGGCTGTGTGCTTCTAGAACTCCAACAATAACATAACTCCTACATAACGGCCTATAGAGTCTATTGTGTCATCGATGGATACTGAGACAGAATATTAGAAGACCCCAAAAGAAAATCGTTTGTGTGAATATTTGTTAGGAGTGTAATTTGTTTTTTGATGTTGGTATGAGTTGGTTAAATGACGAAAACGTGTTACTAATGTTCATTGTTACGAACAATTAAGTTTGTTTAAAGACGACATAAATAGTTCCATATTTCATTTTAATATATATGTATAAATAAAAGAATTAAATGTGTTCAATATTAAAAGCGAAATCAGGATAGCTAAAGATCGCTTCCTTAACAATGCAGGAACCATTTGATGAACGCATACGCGGATGTACACGTGGCAGTTGGAATGATAGACTCGCAACTAAAAGAATTGGGACTAGCGCCTAAATATTCAAGGTGATAAGACGTATTTTGGTAGCGTGTGAACATTGTAGAACGTTTACCAGAATTTCATCAAGCTTTTGTTCCACTTTTTGAAAAAGTGGAAAGACTTAAATAATCTAAAATGGTGCTAAGAGGATTTATTTAAATGTAAAATAGAGAAAAAGTGTTAATAAAATAATACATTGTGGTGAAGAAACATCGTGTAATTTTTCATTCCATCCGTTACCACGCCCTGAGGGAAATAAGAGCCACATCGCTCAAAATTGAAGCAACACTTTAATAAAAACAGCACCAAATGGCTTACCCAAGCGTGGAGCACGAATTTTGGATGGAATGGAAATCTACGGGAAATGAACTTAAGCGAAATACCAAGTGACGGCAAATCTGCGCGCCAAAAAGAAAGAAGACGCCATTAGAACGTCGTTTGAAATTTACGACTTCGAGAACACCGATGAACGGATAATCAACGCGGGAAAACACCAGAGATCGTCTAGCGAAGCCAACCACCCAGGAGACGCACGTAACTGGATAAATCAACGAGAAAAAAGTAGGACCAAAAATTTTTATTTTTACATCCATTTTATTTTTATTTTTATGTTACTGTGAAGCGGCCAAATTGTAGGACTTTTAAGCCAACGTGAACTGAATAAAGAAACTAGAATGTCGCGAAAAGAGAGAGATCTAGTAACAGAAGTAGGGGAAGGGGCAGATAGGCCTAGTTATCAGATAGGAACAGAAAGTGAGGAAGAGCTAGCAATAGGAAAAGACCAAAGGTTACTAATGATAATGTTTGAAAGACTAGAACAAAAACTAGAACAAAATAAAAAAGAAATAAGTCACAGAATGGAACAGAATAGGGAAGAGATAGGTCAGAAAATGGAGGGAGTGAGACAGGACATAGAACAGAAAATGGAATTAGGAAGACAGGACTTAGAGCAGAAAATAGAATTAGGAGGACAGAACTTAGAACAGAAAATAGAATTAGGAAGACAGGAGTGTAAAGAAAATATGAAAGTAATGGAAACTAATTTAAAATTAGTACATAAAAACTTAAATGAGACAAAGGAAGCCTTAGAAGCTAGGATAGAAATCATAGGAGATAGGATGGGAAAAATTGAATCGGAAATGAGAGAAAATAAGATTGTATTAGAAGGAGAAATTGGTAGATGTAGAGATGAAATAACAGAATGTAATGCAAATATAGACTGCAAGATTACAAATGTAAAAGCAGAAATAACTGAGGAATTAAGGAAAGAGATTGAGGTAGTAAAGAAAGGAATTATTAATGAAACTGTAGAACAAATTGTAATTCCTAAAATTAAGACTATGGCTGATGTAGTGCAGTCGCAACAAGATGCTATGAATGATATGAAACAAAGTCACTTAGAAATAAAGAATGATTTAAAATCAATTTGTGAAGAAATGAAAAAAGGAAAAGAAAGTTTGGCTAATGTAAATGATGTTGTGAATGCACTACAAAGGCAAAATGATTTAGATGTAAGTAATGTACAAGATGAGAGTTATTTGAATGATGTACAAAATGTTGACTCACCATACAGAGAAAGAGGTTCACAATTAAACAATGACACAACACACAACACATGCTACACCAACAGCATACTACATGAAATCACACCACCTACATTTGACGAGGAGAAGGGAGACGATCCAAAACTCTTTGTTAAAGAGATGGAAGAGTATCTTAAAGTGAAAAGGATACCAAATGAGCTTAGGATGATGATAGTCAAGAAAAGCTTAAAAAACAAAGCATTAGAATGGCTTAGGTTAACACTAGCTGGTCATGAATCGTATAGCTCATTCAGAAATCTATTCCTATCAAGGTATTGGGGCCCAGCTAAGCAAAACCAAACTAGTGTAGAGCTAGCGACAGGAAGATATGATCCAACCAGAGGGTTATCGCTAGTCGATTATTTTATGAAAGTAGCCAACAAAGGAAAGCTATTAGACCCTAACCTGTCAGAAGCAGAGTTAATTACCAGCATAACAAGACATTTCCCAGACACAGTGAGAACAGGGTTAATTGTTCCGAGACCAGTAGATTTTGCAGACATGATAGAATTACTAACAGCCTTTGAAACACAAAATGGTCGGCCTCATGAACATAGACATAGAAACGGTCATCCAAACTCACCTATCTTAAATAGGAGCACGGCTACAAACAACCAGAATGAGAGAGAAGATAGAAATACTAGGAGCACCCATGACAGGGGGAGAGGGGCACACCATTTCCCACAACCACACAATCATGGCGAAAGAATGGAGAACACGAGACAGCGGTACCACGACACAATACCGAGTGATGAATCGAGATACTGAACGCATAGATATGATCGGGGGAGACCAGGAGACTGTCCCCATCAAGTGAATCACATACGATTCTGTAGGAAATATTTAAACAGCCAAAGGTCGTCATACAATAGGGGTTCACACCAAAGGGGCAGAAACCAATGGAACATCGGCAACTTAAGACAACAGGAACAGAATGAAAATGTGCCAAATAGGACCGATGCTGCACAGAATACAGAAACAACAATCACCTCTAACGCCCAGGAAAACTAAGTACAAGTCAACTTTGTGTCCCGGAAGTTGACCTGTGTGGCAGTAGGGGCAATATTGACCAACATTGTATAGGTACCTTGAGGAGACAGGCAAGTGAAAGGAAGGAAATAACCAATCCACCAATGATTAGGCTTAAGGTATGCGGTATTGCCAGCAATGATTGATACAGGAACCAGCACATCAGTATGTAACGAACAGCTATTCCAGGAATTAATAACGAAGAGAAATGCTGAATTCTTGCCTGTGTGTGGAGTATATTGCAGCACAGCGATTGGCAAGAAAAAGGAACATGCTAAACACCAGGTAAGGCTGGTAATAGAAATTGGGAGCTGGAACTTCGATTTTATTGCCCTGGTAATACCTAGACTAACAGCTACCCTAATCATTGGCAATGATTTGCTTAATCTTTGGAGGTCGGTAATCGATTATGACCTACATGAATTTATTATCAAGGAAGGAGCCTCAGAGTGCACCGCGAAGTTCCTGGAGGAAGAAACATGCCAGGAGGAACCAGAGCAGACAGGGATCCATCCGTATGAGCAGTTTTTTGTGGAGAACATCAATGTCCACGAGAATAGGTTGGTAGACCTAAGGATAAATAGGGAGAAAACAGGTTGGACGAGCGAGGAGGATACTAATGTTTGCAGCCATTGGATCTGCACAGAAGACGAATACGTTACCTCGAACAACTACCAACCTGAACCACTACCAACAGATGAAGAAGAACCTACATCACAGCTAATCGACGAGAAGGTCTGAAGAGGAAAGGAACCAACTTAGAAAGATATTAATTAAAAACAGGAAAGTTTTTAATAAAAAGCCAGGTACATGTAATAAGTATGTACATACTTTTAAAGTCAAAGATATCACCCCTTATTCACATAAATCCAGGCCCATCCCCAACTCCATCAGGGAGGAAGCCGACAGTGATCCAGAAAATGTTGGCAGATGGAATAATAGAACCGTTGGACTCATGTTATGTGAATCCAGTGGTATGGATCCACAAGAAAGAGGGAAAATTGAGGATGACCATTGACGCAAGGAAAATAAATGTGCATACCTTGCCAGATCATTACAGGCCTGAGGGGGTAGACAAACTGATATCAAAATTGAAGGGAGGTCAACATTTTACTAGTCTTGACCTGACAGCATCATTCTGGCAAATTCCTCTTCATCCAGACGTCAGGAAATATACCTGCTTCCTGCACAAAGGAAAGGTGTATCACTTTTTAAAATGCGCCTTTGGATTATCAACCAGTAGCAATGCACTACTGAGGGCTCTTGACAAAGTTTTCGGGGATACTATCGAGGCTTTTGTAACGCAATATGTTGACGATTTTTTAATATACAGCAAGGATCCCGAGTCACACTTACATCACATAGATTATGTATTGTCCAAGTTTCAGGAAAGCAACATGACCCTGAACTTGGAGAAGTGCGAATTTTTTGTCAAAGACGCAGAATTTCTAGGCCACATCATTACGCCTGACGGTATACAACCTAATCCGGAGAGGGTCAAGGCCATAGAGTGTATACCACCCCCACGTAACTTGAAACAGTTGAGAAGGTTTCTGGGCATTTTACAGTACCAGTCAAAATTTGTGATCAACTACGCTAAGCAATTAGTACCCCTTAGAGAACTGTTGAGAAAGGAAACTAAGTGGGAATGGAATGCTGAACATCAGGTAGCCTTTGAGAAAATCAAAGAACTTTTTAAGCACAGTATTCTCCTGGAACGACCGGATCCAAATTCACCTTTTCTAATATACACCGATGCTAGTGCACACTCATGTGGAGCAATATTGGCACAAGAAGATGCAGATGGCAACAAACATGTGATTGCCACAGCTTCTAGATTTCTAAACAAGATAGAAGCCAATGCCTGCATAACGGAATTAGAAATAGGTGCAATCCATTTTGCGTTACGAAAGTTCAGGCAATATATCTACCATTATAAAATAATTATATATACTGATCACATAAGCCTGTCCTTCATCCAAAAATGCAAGCTAACCAACTCCAAAATCTCGAGGTACATACACGAAATAACGTCGCATGACATAGAGGTCAGACATATCCCAGGCAAGGAGAACATCTTTAGTGACTTATTGTCAAGATTAAGATCAGAAAGTCACATACCCGAGACGATATATAATCCACACCATGAAATTAAAATTATGCAGATAAATAGTAAGGAAATCAACGAAATCTTACAAGACTCCAAAAACATGGCGAAGCTACAGCAAGAAGACCCTGAATTGAAGAGGCTATTCGACAAGGCTCCAGACATAGTACCAAAATTGGAAGCCAAGATAGGGAAATTAATTAAATTACATGGTTGCGACGTAAGGAAGTGGAAAATGATGGTACCAAATTCCTTACAGGACAGGGTTATTTTGGCATTCCATCACTCGATGCTTCACTCTGGTACTGAGCGAACATTGCTTGCAATTGAGGAAGTACTATACATCCAACATCTTGGCAAGAAAGCCAGGAAGTTAATTTCCTCATGCGACCTATGTCAGAAGGCCAAGCCAATCAATGTAAGATACGATGTCGTTCCAAAATCCATCGTGAGAAACGAGAAAAATGCATTGCTGTGCATCGATGAACATGGCGAGCTACCAAGGGGGAAAGATGGAAACAGATACATCTTCGTCATGATTGATGTTTTCACAAAATTTACTAAGATATACCCCATTAGGAACATTAAAAGTAGAACTTGCCTGAACAAAATCATTAAAGACTATATTCCCAAATATGGGAATATAAAAGTTATACTATCAGATAATGCAACAATGCATAAAAGTAAACTATTCCAGGACACCTTAAGAACATTAGGAATAAAATTATACTATTCTTCAGCCTATTATCCTCAAGGAAATCCGACAGAAAGAATGATGAGGAAATATAAGTATATATTTCCGCCTACTTTGCCACAAGGACCATACTTCCTGGACGGAAAAATGCGGGTACATAGAGGAGGTGATTAACCATTCGGTGAACCCCACGACCAAGTTCGCCCCAATCGAATTGATGACCCACACAAAACCCAAGAGATTGACAATTGACATTGACACTACGATGGCTGCTCAAAGGGAATTGCCAGAGAAGGAAAAATGTCAATTGGCATTCAGAAGGTTACAGCAAAAGGCTGAAAAAGGGAGGAACAAGGTAAAAAGATTTATCAGGAAATGGTCCCCACAAATTGGAGAAAAGGTGCTCTTAAGAAGCCACAAAGCATCCAAGGCATCTGAGAAAAGATCTGGAAAGATGGAACTACTGTACACTGGACCACTGGTCATAACAAAACAGCTGGGTGACCATACGTATGAGCTACAGAATACAAATGGCAAGTTGGTAGGAAGATACCATAAAAACAAATTGAAACCATACAAAGAAAGGACCAAATAGTCTTTGCCAACAAACATGTAAGGCAGGAATAGTAGAGATGATGGAAAATAATAATTTTTAATGGGTTACTTATAGAAGATTATGTTCAGATTGGAAAATACAACAAGAAAGAAAATCAACATAGTCATTGGCTATATTGACCACCAAGAGAATTGTCAACAAAGACAGATGAGGACACTGATTGTCATTAAAGAAGTGAATTATAGCGATGGAAAATAACGTGTTTTTGACATAAGGATGTCAGGGACAAAAAAATAAAAAGGAATCAATTGTGATGACAAAGATAAAATATTTTTGACACAAAGGTGTCGAGGGTGAATTGAGAAGAAAAATAATACAATTGCAGAATAATTATAAGTATAGAAGTTTTCTCTTATAGAGATAAGAGATAAAGAGGTGACAATTAGTGAAGTAAGAAAAAACCATAGTAAGAAAAGCAATGCCCATGAATTAAGATGGATATAGCCAATGCTAAGCTTGAAGAAATGTCGAACTAAACAATAGTGAATAAGAACCCAATTAAAAAATGGTACCATTAGTAACATCAGAGTTTAAGAATTGACTCAACGACCAGCCTATACATAATAAGCTTACAAGACAAAGAAGGCAATGAACTGAATAAAATATTGCCATAATTATGATCATAATCATTAGCTCAAGATTTGTATCCTGTTTTTCTCTCCTCATAACAAGGAACATAAGCCAAAAGTCACACAATAAACCATGATACACTTAAATTATATTTGTGTCAATGTCAAATGTATAATAACTGAATATGTGTTGTATAATAACTGAATATGTGTTGTATAATAACTGAATATGTGTTGTATAATGACTGAATATGTATTGTGTAGTAACTGAATATGTGAAATTTATAAAGACATGCTGTGTCATGCCAAAACAAAAGACAAAAACATACAGTGAAGAAGACTGTAAAGAAAAAAAAGTATTGTACAAAGTGATTGTATCAGAGGAATAGGGAGAAATGTTGTATTGTGTTTCAAGATTGTAAATATAGGTGACAACTTGAAAAACAAAACAAGGGGCATGTGAGACAGAATATTAGAAGACCCCAAAAGAAAATCATTTATGTGAATATTTGTTAGGAGTGTAATTTGTTTTTTGATGTTGGTTAAATGACGAAAACGAGTTACTAATGTTCATTGTTACGAACAATTAAGTTTGTTTAAAGACGTCATACATATTTCCATATTTAATTTTAATATATATGTATAAATAAAAGAATTAAATGTGTTCAATATTAAAAGCGAAATCAGGATAGCTAAAGATCGCTTCCCCAACAATGCAGGAACTATTTGATGAACGCATGCGCGGATGTACACGTGGCAGTCGGAATGATAGACTCGCAACTAAAAGAATCGGGACTAGCGCCTAAATATTCAAGGTGATAAGACGTATTTTGGTAGCGTGTGAACATTGTAGAACGTTTACCAGAATTTCATCAAGCTTTTGTTCCACTTTTTGAAAAAGTGGAAAGACTTAAATAATCTAAAATGGTGCTAAGAGGATTTATTTAAATGTAAAATAGAGAAAAAGTGTTAATAAAATAATACATTATGGTGAAGAAACATTGTGTGATTTTTCATTCCATCCGTTACTACGCCCTGAGGGAAATAAGAGCCACATCGCTCAAAATTGAAGCAACACTTCAATAAAAACAGCACCAATACGAATATATTCTTTTCTCCAATCCTTTTTCTTATTTGTTGCAAAGTTTTGTTGTAGCACCGATCCACGTAGGTTCTTCTCAATGTTGTTGTTGTGTTTAACGCCCGCTTTTACTACTACGGCACCGCAGGCAGTGACACTGATGATACATGGAATGAAGATGGAGCACCGGTGGAATGAGATGGCGGGGGAAACCGGAGCACCTGGAGAAAACCCGCCCTGACGCCACTTTGTCCACCACGAATACCACATGCGGGTCCCTGGGATCGAACCCGGGCCACCTAGGTGGTAGGCGAGAGCGCTAACCGCTCGGCCACGGCACCGCCTGTTCTTCTCAATGTTCTGGGATAGGGAATTAATTTTCATGTCTCCTCTTTGAAGAAAGCGTGCAGCTTAGGATGATTCAGCTTGTGAAGTGGAATATCGGCAGATAAAAATGCTTCACATAATTTCTCACAAAATGTCGAAAATGTTGAACGAGTTTCGCCCAGAAGCATCTGCTGCAATTATTATTTATTTATGCCAACAAACTTACTGTTGGTGTTTTTAAACACACAAGCCGTGTGTGGGCAAAGTTTGAGAGGTAGAACTGGAACTTAAAAATTCAATGCCACAACTGGGATTTGAACCACAGACCTTTCGCTTACCAGGCGGCTGCTCTAACCATTGAGTTTTTGTGACAAACTGCCAGCATGGCATTAAATTCTCAAACCAGTTCAGAAGCTTACACTGGATTTATTTTCAAGTCCTTGCAGGCCACGTTTATGCTTCTCCCGTGACATATGTTGTTCAACCGTAAACATGTTTTCAGCATCCACCCTTACATCACAGATCTTGCACAATAATATATGACCGTCCATGGAAAAAATATTTTCTCCCTATTTTGAAACAAATGGCTTCAATTTAACACTATTACTTCCCTTCACTTTAGGCATTTTGTTCTTATGGTGCTCGTACAGGTGCTAGGAACAATTGATCACCTCACTTAACAGCACAATGCCTTTTTACCTGAATATAGGAATTTCCTTGAGAGTGTGGGCAAGTTCATTAACCACATTCCTTGAAAAATAGGGGTAGGAGGTAGCTTAAACTCTAAGAAATTGAATTTATAGAAGTGGGCCTAGAATGCACATTCCTTGAAAAATAGTGGTAGGAGTTACCATAGCATTTACTTAAGTCCCAGAAATTATATTGACAAGGAAAAATACTGAATTTTAATTTTAAAAAAGAATTAAATACAAATAATCTCGCAACCCTCTGGAAAAGTGTTAAAATGCTCAAAATGACCTAAAAATTGCCAAAAAAAATGACTTATCCGTAAAAAAAGTAAGAAAATACACAAAAATGCCCTAACAAATTGCTTTTATTTAACTTGTTAGTCAATGCCATACCTTTCCGTATATGCAAGCAATGTTTCAACCTTCATAAGGAAAAGATGCAAAATCATTAATTGCCTTGCCCTAGTTATTAGTTACACAAAATGACCACCTTCGTAGCGCAGTTAGTATTGGTAGCGCACCTACCTCTAGCACTTAGTACCCACGTTCAATCCCTGGTACCAGCATGGGATTTTCCCCCACTGGGAGATCTGGTACAGGGTGCACTCAGCCTCATTAGGTCCCTGAGGGGCCAATTGAGGAGCTATCCTGATAGAAAGGTAGCATCCCTAAAAGGTCAAGTAGTCACCTTACGGTTGGGGGAGTCAGTGTGCTGAACCCTGCCGTCCCCAACCTGCACTCCTCTGTGGCCTTGGCTGCGGCTGGAGGATGCATCTTTCAAAATGAAGATTTGTTCCCACATGGGCAGCTCTTGTTTTCCCATCACGTGTTTGAGGAGTTTCGGTTCTGGCTTTATGTTGTGTTTTTTTGTCCAAAAGTGAGTGGCACTGCTTTTTTTCCCAACTGTTTGTTTTTTCCACTTCTAAAGTGTTCCTTTGGTCTTATTTCTAAATTTCTTTTGGTTTTGCCTATATACACTTCATTACAGTCACTGCATTTAATTTGGTACATGCTAGATTTTTTATTGGGTGGGATGGCATCTTTAATGTTTGAGTTCAGTAGATTTTTTATGAAGCAGTGGCTCACTGGTGGTAGCTGAATGTTGTGTTCTTTCAAAGCTTTCTTGAATTTTTCCAAGGCCCAAGGATGGAATGTGAATTTTTAAATGTCATTTTTACTTTCTCTACTACGTATAGTAAAGTAGAGGAAGTATTGTATCCCACCCAAAAATTTGATGTCAAGATTTTACCAGAAATATATGTTTTGAGGCCCCCTGAATTCAAAAGAAGTATTTTTAGTAAAAGGTGTGCATGTGTGCGTGCGTGCGTGCGTGCGTGTGTGTGTGAACAGCATAACTCAAAAACGAAAAGTCAGTTAAAAACCAAAGTTGGTATTTAAGTTTAATGTCTTTCAAGGATGTGACACGAAGACTTTGAAAAAATTGCTCCACCCTAAACTACTCTTTACATGCCAAATTTTTCAGAAATTTTGATTTTCTTGAAAATGGCGCTAACAATTTTGATTAAAATGCCATTTGTTTGAGATATCTTTATGGCAAATGAAATGCACATCTTGAATTTTCTGGCTATAGCCCATGTAGTCTGGTTTACTCTGGATGACTTTTGAATAACTGGTAAACCGTAGGAGATAGATCTTACTATACAAAAAATGTAGATCTTGTTAAAACACACCTTTATGTCCAAATAAAATTTTTTGGGGAGTGATCCATTTTGGAGATATTCCTTGTTCTTTGTGTGAGCTTTCCAATACTTCAAATCCTTCACATAGCCACCAGCTTTAAAAGATTTAACTATAGCTCAAAGCCTACTGGAATCGTTATTCCTTTTTTCCCCATTTTTCTTTCCCATGGCAAGCGCTTGTCACCATGATGGACAATACACATTAATGTGGCTTTTACAAGATATACAGATGTGATTAGATGAGAATATTTATGTAAAAAATCTTGGAGCTTTCCATCAGCGCATTGAACTTCTAGGAGCTACCATACCACAAATACGTAAGACTGTTTCATTTTAAGCTTAATTTGTATTTATTATTTGTTATAACATCTACTGTTTTCAGCTGTTTGTAATATTTGTTCGCCTTTATGTTCCAATAGTTTTCATAACAGAGGTTACCATTCCAGCAAATGCATTTGGAGTTAAGAATAATTTTGTGTTACTTTTAGGTTCTGTTTCATTTTAACTTTAATTTGTATATACAATTTGTTATAATAGTGCTTTTAGCCATTGCTACTATTTGTTATAATAGCGCTTTTAGCCGTTGCTACTATTTGTTTAGTTTTATGTTACAAAAGTTTTCATAATGCCTTGTAAAAGACGAACTAGCTTTAACTTTAGTCTTAAGAAATCCTTTGCAGTAAAAGCAGTTAAAGTGATTGCTGGTTCTCTTAGCCAAAATCATGCTATGTTTGGTGACATTAAAAATACTTAGTGTACTAGTAACTCAGTGATGGAGTTATGTTTATCAACTGTGATAAGCGTTAATGCTTGGAATTTGCATGTTGTTGATAAAATTCTTCATTTAGGCAATGATTTGCACTTGAAATCAATTTCAAATTATAATGCAATTGTGCCAAATCCACCTCACTTGTGTGCTGATGAAGTTTGGCTGCAGGATATTATAACTGATGATGTAAAGGTAACCTGCAGTACAGTGACAAATAATTTTGAATTACAAGGGATCACATCAAGAGATGTAGGTAGAGTGCTAGAAAAGTTTTTCCAGTGTTATGAGTAAGGTGTGTTTACTGCACAATTAAAGTCCACCTCTTATTAAGAAAGAGCACATGTACTAGTTTTATATGTTAACCGTGCAAAGAGAACAGAATCTCAGAGCGTTCAAAGATTTGACTATTGCTCAAAGCCAACTGCATTGCCATAATCCTCTTGCACTGACAAGAAAATAAACAATAAAGTAATTTCTGCAAATGTTTATCTCAACTAACACAAAGAAGATTTAGGGATGAGAGTTTGTAAGAATGGTAAGTACAAGAGTAGAGAAAGTCATGTGAGTGCAACACAACACATTTTTGTTTGTGCTGCTGTGAGTGTTGCAGTTTCTTTTATTAACTTTTTTTGTCTACTAATGATTTGGGGAAGCTGTTTTTCTGTGCTATTTCGATTATTATTCTGCTTTGTATTCTTCAGTTGGAAGGGAGATCTTCACCAATCTATGTGTTAAGCTATTGAGGATTGCCTGTTTGTGACTTCTTGGATTGTAACTATGAGCTTTTATGTAATTGTCCGTCTGCGTTGGTTTTCTGTGAATGCCAAAGTTTATGCTATTCTTGTTTTTGATTATTTGTAAATCTAAAAATGGTAAGTTTCTCATCATTTTCCAATTCCATAGTAAACCTTATGCTTTTTTCCTGGATGTTTAGGAGTTTTAGAGCATCACTGATCTGTTTTTTTTTTTTTTTTTTTGGGACTCTTGCAAATATGTCATCTACGTGCCACTGCCAGAGTTCGAACATCCACAGGAAACATTTGGTGATCTTTATTTCTAATGCGCTTATGTAAATATCTCCCAAGAAGGATGAGAGAGGGTTGCCCATTGCTAAACCTGAAGTTTTACGGAAATATTTTGTCTGGAACTGGAAGAAATTTTGTTCTGTGCGTAGTTTGGTGAGTTCTATGTAGTCTGTAATATCTGGTGATGGCATACCAATTGATTTGAGCCAGTTCTTCATCAAGGGTGGGAGGGAATAGTGATTTGACGTCAAAGGAGACAAGGGTGCCCTCTTCTGTTGGTTCGAAGTCTTTTATGTGTTCTATCACTTCATAACTATTTTTGACATACAGGCTATCGAATTTAGGGAATGAGTTGAATTTGTTGGTTAGCCATTTTCAAACTTCCAAGAAAGAAGATAGTGATGATCTTTTTATTCTTATATGAAGCAGTGTGCAGATATTTCTTCATTCAAGTGCACAAGCTTTGTCTCATACATTATAATTGGGCATGTGTCTAACTGATTATGGCTGATAGGTGCATAAGCTTTGATGAATTGGAATTGCAGACAGGCCATGCAATATTGCATACCATTATTCAAGACAATTTGAATGTGAATAAGTGTGTGCACATTGGATTTCACAGGACTTGACATAGGTCCAAAAGGAAAGCATATATGAACTGTAGACTATTGGAAATGGAGAATGAAGATCTAGAATTTTTTTGGAGAAACTGATGCATAATCATGGTAAAACTACCATACACCTGGGAAGAAAGTCTTTGTTCAACAACATGAAAGACACGCTGCGACGTAGAAGTTTCAGCAACATGAGGAATTACAGGCAGCTGTCAATGAGTGGGTGCTAGAAATCAAACAGTGATTCTGTGATGCAGTAATGAAGTTGCCAGGAAGCTGGGAGTTGCTGGGATTGAGAGATCCCATATACATTGAATCATACTTATTAATAAATAAGGAACAAAAAAGTATTACTGTAAATCATTTCTGAACATCCTTCATATAAGAATTAAACGTATTGTAAAATTGAGTTAGTGTTGAAACACTTAACATCACTTACATGTTATTGTCTTGACCAGTTTCAAGAGCTTAACTTGCTCATATCATCAGAAGTGCTCTACTGGCATCTACTGGCACTTGCCCATATTGTGACCAAATTTACAAAGGAAAAACTAAGAGGAATTTAGAAATCAGACTGAAAGAGCACATGAGATGCATCAAATACAAACAAGATGGATAAATGTGCAGTTGCACAACATTTTTGGACATCCAATCACATCACGCCGAACATAACACTTTTAAAAGCCACAAAGAACGCTACAGATATGGATACTTGGGAGAAGACTCTAATCATAAAAAACAAACTCTGCTTAATGAATTTATGGAAGTTCGTCACTCCACCGCCAGATGACAACTCAATCACACATCAGACAGCATCCACAAGAACTAGTCAGGCACTTCTAATGATCAGAGCAAGTAGCTCTTGAAACCGGTGAAGACAAATACACACAAGTGATGACAAGTGTTTCAACAACAACTCAATTTTACAATAATTTAGATTCGCATCACTGTTAGTAGCTTATTCAAATATACGTAAACTAAAATTATATCCAACCTAGACGTATGTTTCTACAAAAAGTTCAAAACTTCGGCATGCTTTCAAAATATGTGCTTACCTTTCTCCTATTAAATCAAGCTCTGCACTATTCATCCCACAACCATTATCAGCAACTTGGATTTTATGGTAATTAAAATTGACTCTCACTGCTATCTTAGTTGCTTTAGCATCCACTGCATTCAGAACCTAAAAGTAACACAAAATTATTCTTAACTCCATTCAGCTTGCCCTATAGAATTTTAGATTGTGCTATAACAATACAGCTTCTGCATAAAAGTCAATTTGTCTGAAAATAACACAGAAGTATACTTCAAAATGCTGATTATGAATAAATTTATACTGTGTATAGTTGTACATATGTTTCTGCAAATGTAAAAGACAGTTAAAGACATTGTAAATATCTCAAATTCAGTAAATAATGGTTTACAATTTACAAACGAATACAAATGTTACACTGTTTATGAAGTAAATATTCAGTATTATAAATAAAAAATTAAATTAAAATGTTGTGCTATATACAAAATGAAAAATATGTAAACAAACATAAGAATTGTAGCTTATGTAGGGTTAGATAAACTGAATCCATTATTACCAAAGTATTAGGTTTTTACTTTTTGTAGTAAACATCCACACTTCCTTACAATTTATATCCAACCTGTTTGTATACAATGCAATCGAGTTGCATCTAATTTTTATCAACAACTTGAAAATAGACAATCAGCTTCTGTAACGTAACAATATGGCGGACTGTAGTCAACTGTTGTGTATATACGGCTTGTGGCACTTTTAACCTCTTGAGCGACAGCCATTTAAAAGCTCTGCAGGCCGAGAACGGATACCCAATATCCAGCGCAGGGCATTTAAATTGTTAAATGCGCTAAAAGTGCTTCCTAAATACACAGCTGTATTTTGCGTAAATTTTAAGTTATTTTAATGAAACAAAAACTGGTATAAAACTCATTATATGCAGTATACATGTACATCATCAGCAATGTTGAGTTGCATTTACAAATCGTTGAAATGGCACTATTTGTTTCACTGTGGTAAAAAGTTAACTTTGCTTTGTCGAAGGCGCCTAATATAATTTCTCGGAAAGAAACAGTAGTGGACCCATTGTATGTGTGAGCTATGCGTCAGCAAATCACAGCACAATGTGAAATAGAACACTACTGTATGCGTGGTTTATGAGTCATCAGAATAAAGCAGGTTTGCAATTTTTCCTTACACGTGTTTCGTAACTTGGATATAGCTTACAGGCTCCGTTTGTTTCTTTCTTGAAATGCATACGTATACTTTCCTGCTTGTAGCTGAAGTGAGAAGCTATTGAGTGTTACATCTCAGAGCTAAAACATGGCATCAACAAGCAGTGTTGCACAAAGGTTAGCGAGTGGTGGAAGTGTAAGGGCTTCTGAAATGACACACGATAATGTGGAGGACTTCTTGCTGTGTGACAGCGATTTGGATATCGATGGCGAATTTTCCGAATTTGCGGGGTGTGTGGAGGATATAGGTACAAGTAGCAGTGAGGAAGAACGTGACCAACTTCCTTCAGGTGTTCGTGAAGAGTCAGCATTGTGGAGTGCTGAAAACAATTCCAATACAAACAGGCACATCTTCACAAGCACAGGGTCTGGTGTTCAATCCCAGGCTCAGCTGACTTCTGACAGCCAACCAATTGACATTTTTACAAAATTTTTTACTACCGACTTAGTGTCTCTCATTGTTTCAGAAAAAAATGTATATGCGAGTAAGGTGAAGGAAGACCTGCTCTCTAAAGGTAAATTAGGGCCTAAGAGCAGAATTCAAAGGTGGACAGAAGTAACACTCAATGAGATTTACAGGCTAATTGGTCTAATTATACTTATGGGTGTTATTCGTAAACCTGCATTATACATGTATTGGTCCACAGATGACATGCTAGCTACTCCTTTTTTTGGAAAATGCATGTCAAATAACAGGTTTACGTCAATTTTGCGGTTCCTTCATTTCACCTGCACAGAGAATGTAAATGACAAACTCCACAAAATTAGGCCTGTTTTCGATTATATTATTTCAAAATTTAAAGAAAATTATGTGCCTGGTGAAAAGGTCACTGTTGATGAAAGCCTAATGCTTTGGAAGGGCCGCTTAGGTTGGAAGCAATACATCAAAACAAAAAGGGCTAGATTTGGCATAAAGAGTTTTGATGTTTGTGAAAGTAAAACGGGATATCTTTACAATAGCTGCATTTACACTGGTCAAGGGACTGACAATACTGGAGACAAAGATTTGGGCTTATCTGGCTCCATAGTAATGCACCTAATGGAACCTGTGCTTGATCAGGGTAGGACTGTGTACTTAGATAACTGGTACAGCTCTCCTAAATTATTCATGGCCTTACACAAAAGAAAGACTAATGCAATTGGAACAGTACGTTCAAATCGTATTGGTTTGCCAAAAGATGTGAATACGAAGGCTCTAAGGAGAGGGGAAATGGAGGTGCGTCAGCTCCCACCTTTGACCTACCTTGCCTGGCAGGACAGGAGGGTAGTTACGGCATTATCCAATTGCAGCTCTAAGATTTTGATGATTGACACTGGAAAAACAGATGCCCATACCAAAATGTGCATTTTCAAGCCTGACGTTATCCAGGAATACAATATGCACATGGGCAGTGTCGATCTAGTAGATCAGGTATTGCAAGCATATCCCTCTTTACGAAAAACAGTGAAATGGTATAAAAAGGTATTTTTGCACCAGCTGGATATAACCATTTACAATTGTTTGGTAATTTGGAGAGCTCTAAACCCACACAAGACAATGACCTACCTGGACTTTCGACTATCAATAGCTCGCAGCCTAATTGAACAATACCAGGTTGAGAGGCCTCTTCATACTGGGGGTAGAAAATCCAAAACCCCTGCACCCCTCAGACTTCAAGGAAAACATTATCCTAAAAGGATACCGTCAACAGCAAAGAAGTCCCGCCCATCTCGAAGGTGTTTCGTGTGCCGCAAGAAGGGAATCCGTAAGGAAACTGGGATGATCTGTGGCGAATGTGGAGATGTGCCGTTGTGTGTTTATCCCTGTTTTGAGGCATATCACTGCAGAAGGAACATATAAAGGTAAGCCAGTAAAGCATATAGAATTTAATTAAATGTTTCATAACGGGGGAAAATTAAAATAAGTTGAGTTAGATAGTGGATAAATAAGGGTTAAATGCACAAATGCACAGGACGTGTATACACGTCCATATCGCTCGTCCGTCATTTTAAATGGACGTGATTTCACGTCCATATCCCTGAAGAGGTTAATGTGATGGGTATTTTAATAAAACATTTAATTTTTTCTGGAAGATTCATTTGCGAGCTTTCGTGACCATTAACATATGTTACTGAGGTGGTTAGTACATAGTTATATTTCATTAATAATAAGAAATCCAGTTAACAATGTGTTTACATTTTATGTTATGAAACTAGTTCAGATCTGCTGTCTACCCATGCTAAGATTAAAATCATTACAATTGTTCCTTATCTCTTTCGTGTTTGTCTCATATTTGTGTCCTGGTGTGTAATTTTGCCTTCGACATGATGCAAAAGGTTGAGAAATAAATCTTCGTCAATTCATAGAAATTTGCTACTTTTCCGGTTTCCCTAACCTCAACTCGTTTTGTAGTACACCCAATATACACAACTTGGCCCGTCGTGTCCTGTAACCATGACCGTGTCTACCAACGTCTGCATCTTTTCTTCCTACTGAGATAGACAGACTCGTGACAATATATCTCAAACATATACTTAACATAGCAATCGCTAAATTAATATTTGACTCAGGGGTCTCCATCTAGGGGATATGTGAATGGCGACCACAAGGTACCCAAGCTAAGCAGAACATTACTTCCACTTACTGGTGTTTTGCTCCTCACTGTAACTTTTCTATCTGACCTTACCTTGGTCATCTCTTGTTCTCTTCCGACCCTGATGCTATTAGGGTTCCAGAGGGCTAGGGAGTCTTTAGTTTTCCAACCTCTCCATTTCTCTAATTTCTCTATAAAATCTTAACCCCTAACATGCTGACCTGTCATGGCATGTAATACGTCCTCTGATTGGCAATCAGAGGATATGGTCGGTGAATTTATTTTGATAATTCTCCCGTTCAGGTCGGTGAGACCCGTAAACCAACGACAGGTGTGGTCCTCCAGACATTCTGGGGGTTGTGAGAGAGCGATGTGACTGCCAAAACATAAAAATATGGTGCTCTCTAAAAAGCGGTTACTATTACTGCTAAGTCTCTTCAGTATTTATGTTGAAAAATACTGGAGAGCAAGAGGATTAATGACTTCATTGTCAGAAATCCAGCATTAGCTAACAACAACTTCAAAATGCTTACTCTTCTTTAAGGAAGGCTCAAAAGGCAAACATATGTTTAAAAAAATCTTAACACAATGATTGGAGTTTAAGAAACAAATATGTCAGATAGATTTGTTGAGACTGCTCTGGATGCTAGAGGAAAAAATTCCTGAAATACTGAATATTAAATTTTTAACAATTTTCTTAAATACTGTCACGCCTAATTCCAAAATCAGCATGTCACGAAAAATCATTTAAAAATTCTTTTCCTTTATAATTTCCAGGTTTCTGATGAAGATTTGAAAAAAGTGAATAAAAACTGCATAGTGCAAAGCATTTTGAATGCAACAAAATCTGACAAAAATCAAATGAAAGAAAGAGTGTTTGAAAGTATAGCTCTTACTTGCTATTGTGTATAAACAAATATTTAGAAAGTAATGAGATAGGATTTAAAAAGTCCTCACACCAAACGGAGAGCAAATTATAAAAGTAGAAAAATCAGTAATTCCTTTTTGATTTAAAACATAAATTGTGATTTTTTAAAGGTTTTGGTATATTTTCACTATAGAGCAATTCCGCGTGTGACTGACATTTACACTACATTTTCTTCCTAAAATGTCTCGCTAATGGTCAATATAGGTGTAAAAATGTTATTTTAACGACATACGATGACAGAGAAAACATTGGCGGTTGTGATAGGAAATATAAAAACCTTAAAAAAGTGAAACAATTATTTAATAATGAGCGCTAAACTTTTCGTGACGTACTGACATTTTTGTCAACTGCAGATTCAACTTCAAACGTTTGTCCTCCGTTTTCTCTGAAAGTTTTCTTATTTGATTTGTTCTGAAAAATCACTTGAGAGAGGAACTTCTAAGCTTTCAAATGACCTGAAAAAAGGTTAAGCATGTTATTCTCATCTGGAGATATTTATTCAAAAGGTCAGCGTTACTAACTGACATGAGTTTGTGACTAACTGACACTTGCGAAAATTCTAATACCTTGTCTTTATTTTACATGGTATAACATATGGTAAATCATAGTGATACGTATTATACGTTACATACATGTAATACACACAGGTGTGTAATTGTATTTATCGTTTGGACAATAATCATATCCTTTGGAGAAGCATTAAAGTCATGCAACATAAACAGAATAAACATGTTGACAGCTCTCATTTCTTATTACAGTTACGTCGTTGCAAGTATAAAAAGCTGACTCAAAACAATAACAAAGACGACACATGAGAGCACACAGCACATGCCTGTGACATACTAGTTACTTGATTGGACTCCTTATAGTGCAGGAACGCTAGATGCAGTAGTCTCGTAGTACACGCACATATCACTACACTGTTTTTATTTCCGAAAGTTGTGCATCATTCTGACACTTTCCGCACATGAAAGAAAAGCATATTCCACAACATTTAAACACAATACTTTCACATAATGAACCCGCTGAGTGGACGGCATAGGTGAAATACGTTCAAATCTTTTGTCGAGAAATTCTTTTGCTTCTTCAATTTCAGGCAGAGAAACTTCAAGAACACATATTTTGGTTTTCTTTCTAATAGTATTAACAAATTCTTCAGCACTCTGAATCCTGCTACCTGCTTTCACAGCTGTCCATGCCATCCTCTTCACTTGTCCTCCAATCGCATCTACTGCCCCCTTTCCGTGATAGGATTCGAAGAAGTGCCATTCAATTTGGATTCCAAATACTTCGGAAAGATATGTCTCATGGCTCAATGTGTATTTCTGCTTAAAATGACAAGCAGCTCCATCAGAAAGCCCTTTCACAAGTTCAAGATTCAAAACAATACCCAATATTTCCGAAAATATATTCCTTAAGCAAATATCAACTGCATATTTGTCATGTGATACATAATCAGACACCAAAGCAAAAGATTGTTTCTGAATTTCACCAATATCTTCTTTCCTATACCAGGCAACAGCAGTAAATATTGAGATCTGTGTAATGTTCCAGTGGGCAGCTTGAATTTCATTTTCCGCCTTGCATGTGTAGTTCCCAAAGAAGTCGATCTGTATCACAGCTTCACTAATTGCAACATTTTCCCGAGCCTTCTTAAAGGCCTCGGATTGCTGTCTTTTTACATAAAAGTGATTAAGGAAACATGGCAGGCAATTGCTCAGTTCTTCAATACAGTCTTTTACAGACCCATTTTTAACTTCTATTTCAATTCTTCCATTGCGTGAACTCCACAGCTTCCATTCGCATGGAGAATTAGCAAGTTTATCCGAAATGTCTGCTCCACTCAATCCCGGGCAGTTGGAGCATCCTCCCTGCATACATTTACTCGATTGCTGATCATAAAACCACTTGTGCTATGAACTTACGAAATTCAGTCTCAGTGAGTACGCGATTTTTACACAATGCTTTGAGAAGAAACTTCATATTTTCATGTATAATGCATGTGCACACATTATGTGGGATCTGACTTTGAAGACGCACGTGAGCAGGGCGTAATTCAGCGAATTTTGTCAACCTCACGGACATTTCTACTCGGTCTTGTAGAAAGAGTGCATGTGCTTCTTTTAATGTTACTTTGATTTGATTTGGTTTAAGGGCGCTCAACTTCTAGGTCATCAGCGCCCTTAAAAGATTCATGGCAATAGCCAGATATAAATTTCACTCAAAAAATAAAAATACTAGCAACAAGAAAAGTTTACAAAGGCAAAAGGCAGTGGCAATAGCCAGATATGAAACAAGGTGATAAATACGTCCAAAAGCAGAAACAGATAATTAAAAAAATTTAAATCCTCAAATTGATATTGCACTCCGCTAAAAAATTAAAAACTCTATCAACCGCTGTTTTGTCGTCCGCTAGGACCTCTGCAACTCTGGCAGGCAGCTGCAGAGAATCCCGAAGCTGCGCTAGAGAGCAACACTCTAGCAGCACGTGGCGAACCAACAAAAGGTTGTCACACAGCGGACATAGAGCTGCAGGGTCCCTTTTAAATAGGTAACCATGCGAAAAATTGCAGTGGCCTATTCTTAATCGAGCCAAACTAACCTCCTCGCGACGAGATGTGCGACAGGAAGTTACCCAGTTTATCGGAAGTTCTTTCACTTCTCTAAGCTTATTACCGCGGAGAGTTGACCACTCGTCGTGCCAGGATGACAGCACAGCTCTCCGCACTTCAAGCCTAAAGTCTTCCGAAGTAACACGTGAGATGGTAATACTGGGTTCTGTAGTTGCCGTCTTTGCTGCTAAATCTGCCATTTCATTCCCCGGCAAACCTATGTGACCAGGAATCCAGGCACACACCACGTCAACACCAGAAGCGTGTAAAACATGGAGGGCATCCTGGGTACGTTGTACAATAGGGTGGGGGTTGTACAACTGGCAAAGGCTCTGCAGTGCACTAAGGGAATCGCTCAAACTCAGGCAGTCACCTAATTTACGACGGCGAACATACAAAACGGCTCGATAAATTGCATAAAGCTCTGCAGTAAAAATGGAGGTGCTATTTGGAAAACCGAATGTATATGGTTCGGTTCCATAAACATAAGCACATCCAACACCGTTGGAGCCCTTTGACCCATCGGTGTAAGTATATCGAGGGTCAGTGTAGCCTGACAAAAATTCTAAGAAACACGTGCGGATACTTGAAATAGGCATCGTGGACTTCTGGTGTATGGTCATCCCAAGATCTACATGGGGCGTACCAGATAGCCAAGGGGGGTAAAGTCTCTCGCCCTTGGCGAACATCACAGGCAGTTCCACTCCAAGCTTCACTAGGAGCTCTTGGAAACGGAACCCCGCAGGCTTTGGATTAAGGGTGCTATTTCTATATCGTTCTCTTAGCGTGGTGGTGAAAAAAGAAGCGAACGTTGGGTGCTTAGGCATACATCTAAGCGCACAACCATCATTTGCCAAGAGAATCTCACGCCGATATTGCAGAGGAGGTTCTGCGGACTCGGCGTAAAGGCACACCACTGGGCTTGTTGGAAAAGCTCCTGTTGCAATGCGGATGCCCCTATTATGGACCACGTCTAATCTTCTCAGCACAGATGGTCGTGCTGACGAATAAACAATACACCCATAGTCTAGCTTGGATCGGACCAATGCGCGATATATTCGCAACAAAATTGTCCGATCCGTTCCCCACGATTTGCCATTCAGTACTCGCATAATATTTAGGGAACGGTCAAATCTCGCTCTTAGCTGTCCAATATGCGACAACCAACTAAGCTTCCTGTCCAAGATCAAACCCAGGAAGCGCGTCTATTCTGCGAAGGGAAGTGAATCTGGACCAAATCGGAGCGAAGGTGGTAATCGTCTCCTACGGCGCCAGAAATTAACGCAGATTGACTTCTCAGTTGAGAAACGGAAGCCGTTTTTTATGCTCCATTCTCTAAGGTTGTCCAAACATTGCTGCAGGCACCGTTGTAAGAACGCCGTGCGCTGAGAAGTGCAATAGACAGCAAAGTCGTATACGAATAGGCATGACGAAACTCCAGGTGGAACACATTTCCAGATGGAGTTAATTGCTATAGCAAAGAGCGTGACACTTAGCACCGAACCCTGAGGTACTCCCTCCTCCTGAACCAAAGAATTAGAAAAAACCGAGCCGACCCTTACTCGGAAAAAGCGGTCCTTCATAAACTCCTGAATGAAAAGTGGTAGGCGTCCACGTATGTTCCAGGCATACAGGGAACGTAGAATCCCTGCTCGCCAGCACGTATCATAAGCCTTCTCAAGATCGAAAAAAATGCCAACGGTTTGACAGTTCTTCATAAAGCCGTCCATTATCTGTGTCGATATTGACACAAGATGGTCAACAGTTGAACGGCATCGTCGAAAACCACACTGGATGTTAGTCAGTAGGTTACGACTTTCTAACCACCATACCAATCGTCCATTGATCATGCGTTCCATCACCTTGCAAACGCAACTGGTGAGGGAAATAGGACGATAGCTGGAGGGAAGATGACGGTCCTTCCCAGCCTTCAAGATGGCAATAACGGTGGCCTCCCGCCAATTTTCTGGGAGTACACTGTCAACCCAAACACGATTATAGACCTCGAGCAGGAATGCCTTACCTTCAGGAGAGAGCTGTTGTAACATTTGTACATGAATACCGTCCGGTCCTGGTGCTGAACATCGCAAAGATTTCAGGGAATGCTCCAGCTCTGCCATGGTGAAAAGGCGATTGTAATCTTCTACGTTTCTAGAACGAAACAAGAAGCCTTGAGATTCCACCTGAGTTTTAATTGGAAGGAACGCAGGGGAGTAGTTTACCGAGCTAGACACTTGTGCAAAAGCACTGCCAAAGGTATTGGCCACTTGAAATGAATCAACAACAGCTCCTGTGGCTGTTTTTAGTCCCGCTATTGGTATTTGGGTCATTTTAGCTGCAACACGCCTTAATCTATCCCACGCAACCGAGGAAGGTGTGTGTCGGTTAAATGAAGCTACAAATTTGCTCCATGATGACTTTTTGCTATCCTTAATGACTTGTCTGGACCTGGCACGCATTTTCTTGTATTCGATTAGGTTTTCCAAAGTAGGGTGACGTTGGAAAACCCTAAGTGCACGCCTTCGAGCACGAATGGCATTCCGACATTCTTCCGTCCACCAGGGGACGGGAAATCGACGGGGGTGTGTAGTCGACCTCGGAATCGATTGTTCAGCAGCAGAGAGAATCGTCTCCGTGAGATGCTGCACCAAACTATTCACTGAGTCATGCTCGTTGTAGGTAAAGACAGCCAACTGGGTGTAAAGGTTCCAGTTGGCATGGTCCAAACGCCATCTGGGCATACGAGTGGAAAAAGTATGTTGTGTCAAGAGACTAATAAGACATGGGAAGTGGTCACTAGAGTGTAAATCAGAGATGACATTCCAATGTAAGGAGACTGCCAACTGAGGTGAACAAACTGCAAGGTCAAGATGCGAGAAACTATTGTGAGAGTCCGAAATGAATGTAGGCTCTCCAGTGTTGACGAGAGCTAGGTTGTGACTGTTCAAAAAATCGGAAATGAGTGTACCTCTCGCACAAGCGCGACTTGAACCCCAAAGTGGGTGGTGCGCATTGAAGTCTCCCACCAACAGAAACGGTGTTGGCAACTGGGAAACTAGATCTTCTAAATCAATGTGCGAGAAGTCATGGGACGGAGGCAAATAAACATTACAGATGGTGAAATGTATGTTTGGCAGTTTAATCCATACAGCAACTGATTGTATATCAGAGTGCAATGGTAGAGTTTGCATATACACGTCATCTCTAACAAGTATCATAGCGCCGCCATGTGCCGGTACACCCTCTTCTGGTGTGACATCACACCGTACTGGGGTGTATCGCCTTAGATGGAAAGTGTCTTGAGGACGCAACTTAGTTTCTTGCAAACATGCAACCAGAGGTTCCTTTTCTTTGAGCAAAAGCTCAAGTTCTGGTCTTTGAGTTCGAATTCCACGTATGTTCCATTGTAGGATAGTCATATTGCATTGTGTATGGGATAGGTAATTCCAAGGTAACTCTTCATTACTTTGGAGCAGGCGGTTGTCGGACTAACTTAGCCCTTTTCTTTTCTCTTGGGCTGGCATTCTTGTCTGGCGCTTTTTCGCGCCTCTTTTCTACTGGGGGTCTCCCAGTGTGGGCAGATTCCAACTCCATGTCCTCTGCCGAGGACGTCCGTGTTGCGATACTGAATTTTGGTTCGAGAGCTTCGAACTGATTTGACACGGAGACCGGCGAAGATGAAAGACGCCGGTCAGAGTCCACCCCTGAAGATTCTCCAGAAGAGGATATTCGAGATCTTCGAGGAGATGTTCGTGGACTCTTACATCCCTTCAATGTACTGGGATTAGACATACTATTTTCCTTGAGGAAGTCGGTCCTTGTGTAACTCTTTTTAAACTTTATCGGTGAGGCTTCACATCTTACGGGCTTGCTAGTTTTTTGCGCTGATCTTGGTGCTCTTGATGGTGATGTAACACTGATGTTCTTTGCACTTGAAGATTTTGTGGACGTTGACGTTGACATAGATGTGCGCGCTGATGAAGGCTTTGGAATAGAGCTACGGGCTACAAGTGTCTTTTCAGATATTGTTGCCACATTGAAATCGCTGGTCTGCGTTGCGATCTCTCTGCTTGGTACCGGTTTAGCTACAACTGAGCTATAGGTCCCGGACCTTGGAACAGAGGGTTGGCGTAAACGCAAGAGCTTCCGGGCTTCTGAGAAGGGCACCTTCTCTTTAACCCGTATCTCTTGGATCGCTCTTTCTTCTACAAAACGGGGGCAATCTCGGGAACTGGATGGATGTTCACCTCTGCAGTTCACACATGACGGAGCTGCTGTACATGCACCATCGTGGAATTCATCTCCACATTGAGTGCATGTAGCTTGTCCCTTGCAAAGCTCGCTTGTATGTCCAAAGCGCTGGCACTTGAAACATCTGAGCGGGTTCGGGATGAAAGGCCGAACTTCGATGGATTCGTACCCTGCCTTAATCCTCTGCGGGAGATCTACCCGGTCAAAGGTCAGGAACACGGTACGTGTTGGCTTCAGTTCACCACCCTCTTTACGCTGAACCCGGTAAACGTTAGTAACGCCTTGTTCCAAAAGATTTTCTTTAATCTCCTCATTACTTAGATCATCCAATGCACGGGTGTTTATCACGCCGCGCGAGGAGTTCAAAGTTCTGTGCATCTCCACACTGATAGGATAACTGGCTAGCATATTCGCCTTCAGTATTTTAGCTGCCTGGGTGGATGAATGTGTTTCAACCAGCAGCGTGCCATTGCGAGATCTAGTGCATGACTTTACTGGACCAGCAATGTTATCCAGACCCTTGTGAATGGTAAAGGGGCTCACCGATAGGAATTTTTTACCTTCCTCTTTTCTAGTAATAACTAAGTAGCGAGGACCACAACACTCGACTACTTCTTTTCCACTTGCTTTGTTGTTGTTTGGAGTTTTTGGACTCATGGCGATGATATCCTCCACCATTGCAAATGTCTCCGATGGCATGCTCACTTCCTGGGCGCCACCCCGGCTTAGGTGAGAGTCCTGGCCTGGACCTTGCTCACCCTAGGGTCTCACCTCCCAATGTATAGACAGAGGGACCCAATCGCCTTCAGGAGTGCATCAGCTCATGCAATGGCCCCTCCCCGGGACTGACCTTTATCAGCGGATACGCACACAGATCCTACATGATAACCAGGGGCTGGGACTTACGCGATTACCCAGTCACCCCTTGCGTCACCCCATCCTCCAACCCGCGTGTAGGTTATCCATCAGACTGTGTACAGGGAGGTATCAGGAGGGAGGTCAAACACAAAAGTGGACCAAAGTTGATTGGGCGTTTGGCATGTGCTCTCTCACCTCTTGGAGGAACCCAATCGAGAGTATGGCTCGGGGCCCCGGGTACGCCAAACCCGTACCTACCGTAGTAGGAGCCCCTGGGGGAGTTTGATTTCGGAGTTCTCTTCTCCTAGATGAGTCGTCAACCAAGACTAACGAGCCCCATCTACCCGTTTGGAATGTTCTTTGCTTCCCCTCACCTCTTGCCTACCAGTAATCAAAATGACACTTAGTAGGCCGTCTGGCTCAGGTACTGAGCCCCTCCGCCACGACAAGGCGACACTCCTTCGGAGGGGCTTTTAATGTTACCACTAGATACCTAATGCGAACTTCTTTTGTTTCTCCCTGAACATGGATTTCAATAAAATCATCTCTTCCAGGAGCTTGGTAAGATATTGAATCATCCTGATAGAACTTGATGATTGCACTTTTATGTTCCTCTGATAGTTGTTTTCCTGACACCGGGACAGAATGCTTTGGTTTTACAACATGTAATCCCTCTTCAACTGCTAATTTACGAATCATTTCTTTTCTTTTACGTGGAGATTGCGGCAATGCTTCCTCAACACGTTTTCTGCACTTTCCGAAATACTGTTTGCTTTTGAAAGCGGTTGATGTTGATGGAATATCCTTATCAATCCCTTCTTGGTCTCTTATCTTCTGTCTTGCCCACTGTGCTAGCTTATATCTCCTATATTCAGCTTTGAGGTGTTCTCTTCCTTGTTTTGTTTGTTTCAGTATTGCTCTTCCTTTCCTCATAGTCACTTCTGTTTTTTCCTTCCATTGTGCATAACTGCCTTGCTCCTTCAGACATTGTTTGTATTCACGTTGTCTTTGGGCTGGTGTTTTAGCTATGGAGTCAGAAACGGGCTGATACGTCTATCCTGACTGAAGTCTCATAAGCACTGTACGCATATAACCACAGGGCGCCCGCACTAACTGTCCGTTAGTCACGTGTTTTGTGGGAAAACGAATGACTATACAGGAAAACTTTCGGATACTTTTTTATTTGTTATATTGTAATGACGCAGAATCAAAAAGGATATTTATTTCAGTCTATTACTTTTCCCTCCAGAGGACTTTATCCTTATTTACCGTGACTAACTGACATTGACACACAGTAATAATTAAAGAGGCTCGAAGGATTATTTATGAATGTCGAAAATTATTAGCCATATACACGTTTCAAAGACGAAGAGTCATTGTGTGATGTACAGAACAAAAAAATTAAAACAGTTGTACATAGCTCCTGAAATATTGATATGAAAATCACCATTATTCGCGCTTATTTTTAGTGCTTTGGAAATATATGGGTAAGAAGTGAAATTTGAACCCATATTCACGTTAAAAACATTCATTTTTCACTTCATAAGATACTTTGGAGTATCTAGCATCATCTTTCCTCAGTAAAAAAAGTGAAACATTAATTTCAAATTTTAACACTCGGTATGACATGTTTGCGGAATTGCTCTATAGCACCCAGTTAAAGGCTTATTAAAGAATGTTCAAAAGAGAGGTGACTCTCTGTACACCTCCTTCACATTACTGGAAACACTGCATCAACTGTCCAGTAGAAGCCAGATTTCCCTTTTGATTCAATCAATTCTACACACATTATTTCCATTTAAACATATAAAAGCATGAACATCACCAACAATTTAAAGCTAATTAATCATATTTATACCAAAAAATCCTAACAATGTTGTACAGTTTCGCTTATGTTGGGACTCCTAAAAACAGAAATGAAACATAATCTTACCAGCTGATTTTAATGATATTGTGTTTTTACCCACTTTATACCTTATTTTTGCGAAATATGCATGCATTTTTGACCAAATAATCCATAAAAATATGATCAATAAAGCACAAAATATTACCACCATTAGGGCTAGGAAGTTCATGCATTTCGATGTTTTTTCATAGGGGTTAAAAATGTATGCTTTTTTAATTTAATTTAAAAGGTGAGTTAATTAATAACACTGAACAACACTTACAACATATTTTTCCGGGACGCGTTTCGAAGGTTAACTTTCCTCCATTATCAACCGGACAATAACTGGGTTTCCATGGTGTTTGATGGTGCAGATGGTGATGCTTCTTCTGGTGGCGGTTCAATGAACTTACTGAAAATGTCTCTCTGAGGAATGTCGAAATTAAATACTCGGTTTCTATGTTTTAAAATAAAGATTTATTCCCATGTGGACAGTTCTTGTTTTCCGGTTATGTGTTTGAGAAGTTTCGGCTCTAGCTTTATGTCATGATTTTTTGTCCAAAAGTGAAATGCAACCGCTGATTTTTCTGTTTACTCTTAATGTTTCTAACGTGTTCCTTGGATCTAATTTCTAAATTTCTTTTGGTTTTTCCTATGTATATTTCATTACAATCACTGCATTCAATTTGGTATATGCCAGATTTTTTGTTAGGTGGAATAGCATCTTTGATGTTTGAAAGTAGTAGGTTTTTTATGGGGTAATGGTTTACTGCTGTTAGCTGAATGTTGTATTCCTTGAACACTTTTTTAAATTTATCAAAGGCCCATGGGTGATATGTGAATTTTTTGAATATCATTTTTGTTTTTGCTGCTGTGAGAGTTGTACTTTCTTTTAATAATTTTTTCTTTTCTGCTCGTTTTACCTTTTTATCTACTAATTCTTTGGGAAAGCCGTTTTTTTTTTGTGCTATTTCAATTATTTTGTAATATTCTGTTTTATATTCTTCTGCTGAAAGAGGGATGTTCACCAATCTATATGTTAAACTATTGAAAATTGGTTGTTTGTGGCTTCTTGGATTGTAACTATTAGCTTTTATGTAGTTGTCTGTCTGCGTTGGTTTTCTGTGAATACCGAAATTTATTCTATCCTTGTTTTTGATTAATTTTAGATCTAAAAATGGTAATTAATTATCTTTTTCTACTTCCACTGATCAAAAATTGGCTCTAATCACTTGGAATGTCATCGTCAGAAATTGCAGAATACATAGAACTCACCAAATTATGCACAGAACAAAGTTTCTTCCAGTTCCAAACAAAGTATTTCCGTCAAACTTCAGGTTTAGCAATGGGCAACCCTCTCTTGCCATTCTTAGCAGATATTTACAGGAGTTCATTGGAAATAAGGATCATAAAAGGTTTCCCGTGGATGTTCAAACTCTGGCAGCGATATGTGGATGACATATTTGCAATAGTTCCAAAAAGTCACATCAGTGACGCATTAAAACTTCTGAACATACAGGACAAAAGTATAAATTTCACAGTGGAAGTAGAAAAAGATAATAAATTACCATTTTTAGATCTAAAATTAATCAAAAACAAGGATAGAATAAATTTCGGTATTCACAGAAAACCAAGGCAGACAGACAACTACATAAAAGCTAATAGTTACAATCCAAGAAGCCACAAACAAGCAATTTTCAATAGTTTAACACATAGATTGGTGAACATCCCTCTTTCAGCAGAAGAATATAAAACAGAATATTACAAAATAATTGAAATAGCACAAAAAAAAAAACGGCTTTCCCAAAGAATTAGTAGATAAAAAGGTTAAAACGAGCAGAAAAGAAAAAATTATTAAAAGAAACTTTCAACTCTCACAGCAGCAAAAACAAAAATGGTATTCAAAAAATTCACATATCACCCATGGGCCTTTGATAAATTTAAAAAAGTGTTCAAGGAATACAACATTCAGCTAACAGCAGTAAACCATTACTCCATAAAAAACCTACTACTTTCAAACATCAAAGATGCTATTCCACCTAACAAAAAATCTGGCATATACCAAATTGAATGCAGTGATTATAATGAAATATACATGGGAAAAACCAAAAGAAATTTACAAATTAGATCCAAGGAACACGTTAGAAACATTAAGAGTAAACAATTAGAAAAATCAGCGGTTGCATTTCACTTTTGGACAAAAAATCATGACATAAAGCTAGAACCGAAACTTCTCAAACACATAACCGGAAAACAAGAACTGTCCACATGGGAACAAATCTTTATTTTAAAAAATAGAAACCGAGTATTTAATTTCGACATTCCTCAGAGAGACATTTTCAGTAAGTTCATTGAACCGCCACCAGAAGAAGCATCACCATCTGCACCATCAAACACCATGGAAACCCAGTTATTGTCCGGTTGATAATGGAGGAAAGTTAACCTTCGAAACGCGTCCCGGAAAAATTTGTTATTGTTAGCTAATGCTGGATTTCTGACAATGAAGTCATTAATCCTCTTGCTCTCCAATATTCGGAAAAATATGTTGTAAGTGTTGTTCAGTGTGATTAATTTAATTTAAAAGGTGAGTTAATTAATAACACGGAAAAATATGTTGTAAGTGTTATTCAGTGTTATTAATTAACTCACCTTTTAAATTAAATTAATCGCAACAACACTGTTTTCAAACTTCTATGAAAGGAAGATGTATGCTTTTACATTATGTACACGAATTATGGAATTTTAAGTTATTTGGACGTGATTTTATGGTGCATATAACTGCATATTTTCTTGATTTTGATAAATGCATATTATTTCAATACTATAGCCTCTATATAACATATTTTAATGATTTTTATGGTATTTTTTCCACCTAGATAATATTTTTCATATTGGAAGTGTTGCATATGATGATGTAACTCGCGAGGTGGCGAGAAGCAATGCTGAGTCATGTTGTTATGCAGTCAATCCCCTGTTTCCATCCTTTCATTACATGTATGTGCGTAGAGAATAATCAGTGCGTTATCTGAGAGGTTTATATTAACAAAGATAAAGTGCAGGTCAACATTTTGAGCAGCACGATTATAGCAACGCTTGCCTCTGCATGGTCTTCAAACGTAACAGTGTTGTGAACTGGTTCCCTCCAAATTAAATTAGGCGTATAAAATGTTAAAAAGCTCTTCAAATGCCAAAAATAAAACCAACTTAGAGTGCCAGATTAATTAATTTACAGAAAGAGTTTTCGGGTGATTTAATATCTACAGATAATAGGGCACTGTTTTGTGGACCGTGTGACAAAAATATAGGGAGTGAGAAAAGTTTTCAAATAGTTCAGCACAGAAACACAGCAAAATATAAGGAGAATTTAATCAGAAAACTCGCAAACAAATAACCTGTTCTAAAACAAATAGTAGTGTGTTTAGGAAGCAGGGCTACTGAATTTTCCTATGACTTGTGCCAAGTATTTTTAGCTGCTGATATTCCCTTGTTCAAAATTAATAATCCAATATTTAAAAACTTTCTTGCCAAGTGTACCCAACAACATGTGCCTGAAGAAAGTACACTGCATAGGGCATTGTTACAATAACATACTGTCAAATATACAAGATTTAGCAGATCAGTTTGTGTGGTTGTTGATGAAACCTCAGATTCTGAACGCCGTTCTATTGCTAATATAATCGTGGGTGCCTTAAATGGTGAACAAAAGACTACTGCTTATCTCCTTAATATGTGCAAATTGTCGGCCACTGACAATGTAACTGTGACACAGTTTATGATGGACTCTTTGAAATTAAAATGCCCATGTGGAATTGAATACAACTGGTTGCTTTTATTTGTTACCTTATATGGTAAAATCAGGAAAAACTCTGAAAGGTATTTTTCCTAACTTAATTCATATAACTTGTTAGGCACACGCTCTTCATGGAATTTCTGAGACAATACGCGATTCTTTCCCACTGGTAGATAGATTTGTGCCCAGTACAAAGAGAATTTTTGTTAAATCTCCTAAAAGAGTTAAGTTGTTTAGATCAACAGCACCTAATATCCGACTTCCTCCTGCACCTGTGTTAACTCGATGGGGAACATGGGTCGATGCAGTTTTATATTATGCTGAGCACATAGAAATAATCGAAGAGGTTGTTAATTCATTGGACTCGAACGATGCTTCATCAATACAAACTGTGCAAAATCTTCTGTCAGGCACTGGGTTAAAGAAGGATCTTAGTTTCATATCTGCCCATTTTTCTTTCTTACCAATAGCCATAACAGCATTGGAAGCTGTAGGATTTCCTTTGCATGAATCATTTACTGTGCTTGAAAAAACAATATGTGATCTAAGTTCAGTTCCTGGTAGCATAAGACAAAAAGTGAAAGAGAAAGTGAATTATGTAATTTCAAAAAATTCTGGTTATAAACAGATGTGCGATATTCCAGACATCCTCGAAAGAAAACCATCTGTCACACCAAGAGAGTTTACTCTCTCTGTGAAACAGTTATCATCATTTAAATGTGCCCCTATAACATCTTGTGATGTGGAGAGAAGTTTTTCACGTTACAAAAGTGTTTTGCTAGACAACAGACGACATTTTACTGTTGAAAATTTGTGTAGTGTTGTGAGACAGAATATTAGAAGACCCCAAAAGAAAATCGTTCATGTAAATGTTTGTTAAAAGTGTAATTCGTTTTTTGATGTTGGTATGAGATAGTTAAATGATGAAAACATGCTGATAAGGTTCATTGTTACGAACAACTAAGTTTGCACAAAGACGTCATAAATCTTTCCATATTTGATTTTAATATATATGTATAAATATTAGAATTGTATGTGTTCAATAATAAAAGTAGGGGAGGATGATTAGAGATCGCTCCCCTAACGAGAAAGAACTATTTGATGGACGCATACGCGGATGGATATGAAAAAGGCGGTGTTGCGTCAAACAACGCCAAAAAACTGTTCATTCGCGTGTGTGTAACCGAAGTGAAAAGACAATCATATTTAGGTAGTGTGAACATGGAACTTCCACCAAACTTTCATCAAGCATAAGTTCTATTAAATGAAAAAGTGTAAAGGTTTTTAAGCATTTAGCATGGTGCTGAGAGAAATTGTTTAATATAAAGGATCAATGAAGTGTTAATAAATTAAAACATGTGGTAAAGAAACATTGTGTGATATTTCATTCCATCCGTTACCACGACCTAGATAGAAAACGAGTCTCATAGCTCAGCGCATTCCGTAATAATAATCGCAAAAACAGCACCAGTTGGTTGCGAACTGCAATTTAGCAGTTAATAGTAGCAGTGGGATCACTTCTGCTTCAACCTCTAGGAATAAGGTAACTTTATTATTTACACTAGCTTGTCTACTGCAAAGGGACATGAACTGTTCTAATGAAATAGTGCACATTTCTTGGCATATTTTGAAGTTTTTAAGAGCATATTTGCATGCATATTTCAGTGTTTTTTAGGGCATGAACTACCGAGCCCTAACCATCATCCCCATACATATGCAACATAAGAACATTTTATTGCTATAACCTAATATCTTTAAACCAGCAATTCTTGTAGACAATTCTTGTTCCGCGTATCTAGAAAATGGCTCTAATGATTTTGATCAAATTTCATATTCAGATAAGGTTTTTCTTTCTAATTTTATCAGTATAGGTGTCTTTACTGAAAAAAAAAAGTGATTTTACACACCGAAAGAACCTGTTTCTTATATCCACTTCTACAGAGCGATTCTTGTATATATTTCACATATCTTGGAAACGACTCTAACAATTTGGATCAAATTTTTTATTCGGATAAGGTTTGGTTTTTAGTTTATCTATATAGCTGCCTTTCCTGAAAAAACACAGTTGTGCACAAAATAACAATTGTTTATTCCCTCTTCTACAAATAAGTCATACAATTTTCTGTATGTTTGAAATAGAAATGCTACATATTACATTCACATTGTTTTCTCTACTCACTTTTAGGTAACACATTAACATCTCTTTCTCTACTAACTCTTATATGCATAATTTTCCTAACAAACACAACTTTATACCAAACAATTTTTATTCCCTCTTCTACAAGTCATACAATTTTCTGTATGTTTGAATTAGAAATCCTACGTATTACATTCTCACTGTTTTCTCTAATCATCTTAAGTAACACATTGCATCTCTTTCTCTGCTCACTTTTCTACAAACAATTCATATTATCTATATATAAAAAATGAATGTTTGTACACATGCAACCATTAATTTTGAAAACCCCTTGACTGATCACCATGAAATTTGGCACGTAAATGTATTTTTTCATGCAGAAGGTTTTTTATATAATCCATTTTATCATGCAATATATTATGTTTACATTGTTTCCTTTACTAGCTTTTCTTTTACATAACACATTCACATGTCCTCCTCTACTCCCTGTACTACGAAAAATGCATACATTTTTCTATACGTTTGAAATATGGATGCAACGTATAACATTCACTTAGTTTTTTCTACTCATTTTTCTTTTACAAAGCACAATAATCTTCTTTCTCTATTCCCTCTTCTACAAACAGTTCATACAATTTCTATGTTTGGCATAGATATGTAACGTACTACATTTACACGATTTTCTCTAATCAGTTTTCTTTAATTAAACACAGTCACATTTCTTCCTCTACTCCCTCTTTGACAAACAATTCATACAATTTCCCATATGATTGAAATAGAAATGTGTATTACAGTCACACAGCTTTCTCTACTAGCTTTTCTTCCTGTAGTATTTGTTATTCTTCAACAGTACTTTTGCATATTGTCATTCTGGTATTTTTATAAAATAAATGGTTAAAAAAGTACATTAGTGACAACTGATGTCAGCAGTGTGACGAAAAACACGATATGGAGCAGTTGATAAACAAATGTTAGCCAAAATGGACATAATGGGAAATGAAATGAATTCCCGAATGTGGCAAATGGAAACAAATATGTAAGCCCAATTGAAAAATGTCAACTCTGAAATGGAAAATAAGGAAACAAAAATGTAAAAAATGGAATCAAAATTGAAAAATGTAAACTCTGGAATGGAAAAGATGAAAACAGGAATGTCTGATATGAAGATAGAGCTATCGGAGAAGATTAACAAGGAACTGTGATACCGAAATTAGATTTAAAATCGAATGGGCTTGATAAAGACACGTTTTAGTTTCATTGCCGGATGTGAGATTTGCGATAAGTGTTGAGTAATAACATAGGTAGATAATAGAGTAGGAAGTGTTGTAAGGTGAGCAAGATATCAGTAAATAATAGTCGTTAAATTTGCAGGATAAACGCATTATTGGTTTGAAATTAACGAGTCATGACGTCATACCACATAGTTTAAATTCACGGTCAAAATTCAGGTCTGCCAACCTTAAAAGTCGCGCGATATGTTTAATAAAATATAAAGTAAACATTGTTTAATCATAGAAAGGTAATTATATATTCGAAATTCAAAAAAGAACATGTTATAATAGAAAGGGACATTTCTAAATTGGGAAAAGGAATGAAATAGCATTTTGGATACGAGGCTTTCTTGTGGATGACGTCATAAAATTTAAAATCGGAAAGAACGTTTTCTTAGCGTGGGGACGCCAGGAAGCGTGTTCACTCGCCCCAGACCGGTAGCGGACGTTGTGGTGTACACACGTGAATGCGATTCCTCTGCGAGTATATATAAGTATCGAAAGTCGGCATAACTCCCGAAAATGTCAAAAGAGTGAAAAATAAATAATCTACAAAAGTTCTTCTGGGGTAATCTATAAAACATACCTACGCATACCCTGGATTAAAGAGATTTCATGCTGAACTAGCCGGAGCAAACATCACCATTCGCATCAAATGGTGATCAACGTGAACCAACATCATTTTTCGCATCAAATAACTCCCGAAATGTGGCGTCGAGAGAAAAATAAAGTATAAACCAACATATATTCCGCTACAAATGGCGATCCAACGTGTGGCGTCGAGAGAATAGACCAACCCCAAGAATGAACTAGACCAGCATTGAACCAGTGATTAATAAGGACGACGACCAAGCCAGCATCGAACCAGCAAACAACAAAGAAGGTGCCCAGCGTGTCAATATCGTCAGAGAACATCGTGTGAAACGTGTAGTGAATAAGTTTAAGTGCAGTTAAAAAAATTAAAAAGAATCATAATAGTGAAAATTGTGAAATATTGGTGAGTAGAAAAACACATGCAAATAGCTTAGAAATGGAAGACAGTGATAGCAATTTTCTAGGTTTTGACAGTCCGGAAATTGAGAAAAGTGTAGTTAGGATGGAAGAATATAATCAAAATATAATCGGTAGCAGAATATGCCAAGAAGTAGAAGTTCAGAACATTAGAGAAACACCTAGAAGTAGCTCAGAAATATTTGGCAGTAATTCAGAAAGGCCAGCAATTATGTCAGAAATAGAGAATATGTTTCAAAAGATAATGGAAAAGATGAGTAAGATAGATGAAACTAGTATAGAGTTAGGACAGAAATTAGAGAAGGGACAACAGGAATTGGGAATGCAATTGGAAAATCAGAAGAGAGCTTTAGAAACCTTTAGGGAAGAAGTTAGGGAGGAAATTAATAAAGTTAGTAGTGAAGTAAAAGAAAATAGAGAACAGGTTAAGGGAGAATTAGAGACAATAAGGCAAGAAGTAAAGAATGCTGAAAAGAAATTAGGTCAACGAGTGAAAAATTAGATAAAGAAAGGGAAAGAGTAACACATAGATTAGACAAACAAAGGGATGAGGTAGTACAAAGGTTAGATAAAGACAGGGAAGAAATTAGAGAAGAGCTACAGGGGTGTAAAGTTAGAATGGAAAGATCTGATGTAGAAAGTGAAAGGCAGGCTAGAAATTTGGAGGATGTTACAGACCAAATAAAAGGGGTAGTAACAGAAATTACTCATGTAAAAGAGGCCCTAGAAAATTTGAAATTAAATGAAAATGCATGTAAACACAACAATCTTAATAATGAAGCTGCAAGAAACGAGGCAATACCAGGTGTATCAGCTGACATTTCGATGCAAAATAGGGGTAACAGTAATTCCCATTCTGATCTCAGAAATAGTTCAGGGACAGGTGACAATTCAAATTTACATTGGCCCAACCATGTCTTAAATGAAATGACACCTCCAGTTTTTGAAAATGAAGATTCAGATGATCCTAAAGCCTTTATAGAGGGTTACAAGAGTACTTCACGGTGAAACGTATACCAGAGGAGTACAAGATGGTGATAGTAAGAAAATGCCTAAAGGGTAATGCTGCCAATTGGCTAGGCCTTTCTATGGGTAACAATAATGATTACGGGACCTTTAGGAACATCTTTTTAACCAGATATTGGGGGGCTAGTAGGCAAGCTAATATTAGAGTCGAATTAAGCAATGGAAAGTTTAATCCTAGATCGGAGGAATCGATGGTCAACTATTTTATGAGAATAGCGAGAAAATCGAAGATGTTGGATCCTCCCATGGATGAAAAAGATCTAATAAATGTAGTTACTCCACATTTTCCGGAAACGCTTCAACACTACCTAATCATAGCCCGACCCGGTAGCATTGCAGCTATGATCGAATTATTATCAGCCTTAGAAGTCAATAAGCCAAAACACGCATTTGGAAATAAATATGAAGAAAAAGAAACTGTAAATTCTTTCGGGCAAGGGGCACAGTATTATCAGAATAGAAGTGAGGTTAGGGAAAGGTATAAAGGACCAGTACCAAGGATGGAATCATTCCGGTGGGAAAATCAAGGTAGATATAACCAGGAAGGGCATCACCAAAATAGAAATGGTAATCTAAGGGGAAGAAATATAAGGGTGAATTATATGAATACAAATAGATTTGATCGAGGTAGACGGGGACGTTATTTTGGACATAGTAGAAATTCAAATGATGGGTATTGGACAAACGGAGATAATGAGTTTAGACCGAGGTCACCAAGACAGGGAGAAAGGTATTCTAATGGACGAAATTCCCCCGAAAATGCTGAAATGGTTGAGGCCATTAACACGGTCAAAAACATGGTAGGAAGTAACCCCGATTTAATGCAGGAAAACAGAAGTAACAATTCGGGAAATAGTACAGGAGCCATACATAAAAATCAGGGAAACGCCAGACCCAGTCAAACGCGCCTTCAGTGAGAACTGGGTATCCTAGTAATGATTGTGATAAGTACTCGGAAATAAATAGTCCTGGAAGGCAAATGATGATACAAAAGAAAAGAGAATGGAAAAATAGAATCGACGAAAACGAAAAAGTAGGAGATACACCTAAAATCAAAATTGGAGTAAATGGAAAACAATACAATGCAATTATAGATACGGGATCAAATAGCACAGTATGCTCACAAAATTTTTATGATAATTTACAAAGTAGTGGCTTTAAAGTAATGTCTTTACCAGTTAATGGGATATATTGCTCGCTAGCTGTGGGAAAACGAAAAGAGAGAGTAAAATTTCAAGCAATGATAAATATTGAAATAAATGGGAGAATACTAGGAATTTTATTTCTGATTGTAGGAAGACTTGTGACAGATATTATAATAGGTTGTGATTGTCTTTATGCCTGGGAAGCTGTGGTGAATTTTAAAAACATGATTCTAGAAATGAAAGTTGAAGATGAGACCATTATAGTGCCATTTGTGGAAGATAGTAGTTCAAGAACTATTGTACGAGAAAAAGAGGAAGAAGAAATCCAAGGGGATACATTCTTTGTAGAATATGTTAAAGTAGGAGCTATGGAATTAGCTGAAGTAAATGTTGAAGAGTACAGTGTCGATAATAAAGAAAATGTAGAATGGAATAAAAATGATTTCATAGACAATTTGAGGTTTTCTGACGCAACTAGGTACTATGATAGGGAGAGTAGTGAAGACTTAGAAGAATTATTGCGGGAAAAGGTAACTCAGGCTGATCAACTAAATGAACAACAGAGGGATAAACTGTTTAAAATATTAATCCGAAATAAAGAAGTATTCTCTGAGAAACCTGGTAAATGTAATATTTATACTCATTCGTTTGAGATGATACCCATCAAACCTTTTACACATAAAGCGAGAGCTATCCCTAGTACAATCAGAGAACAGGTAGATGCAGTTATAAAGTCAATGTTAGAAGATGAGGTTATTGAGATTTCGAATTCAGAATTTGTGAATCCCCTATGTATTGTAAATAAGGCCAATGGAAAGATTAGGGTGACATTAGACGCGAGAAAACTAAATCAACATTGTAAACCTGATAGATTTAGACCAGAAAGTGTAGAGGTAATATTGAACAAATTGCAGAAGGGCAACATTTTTTCTACTCTAGATCTTACAGCATCTTTTTGGCAGATCCCACTTAGAGAAGATTTAAGAAAATATACAGCGTTTTTACATTCTGGGATATTATATCAGTTTCGAGTTTGCGCCTTTGGTATGAATACCAGTGGTAGTGCACTATTAAGAGCTTTGTATGAAATTTTTGGAGAAACCATAAAGAAATTTGTAGCTCAGTATGTGGATGATTTTGTAATTTTTTCAGAAAATATAGAGGATCATTTAAATCATATCAATTATGTGCTTAGTCAGTTAAAGAAAGCAAACATGACAATAAAGCCAAGTAAAACTGCATTCTTTGTGAAACAGACAGAATTTTTAGGTTATGTAATTTCAAATGAGGGAATCAGGCCTAATCCCGACAGAATTGAAAGCATAAATAAAATACCAGCTCCTAAAAATATAAAACAATTGAGAAGATTTCTTGGTATTCTAAATTATCAATCAAGATTTATCCTGGAATATGCAACCGTAGTAGCCCCATTACGGCAACTTTTGAGAAAAGATGTGAAATGGCAATGGTCATCAGTAGAACAAGAATCTTTCGAAAAGGTAAAAACATTGTTTGCAGCGTCAATTTTATTGGAAAAACCTAGGGAAGATCTCCCCTACATAATTTATACGGATGCTTCAGGACTTGGGTATGGTAGTGTCATATTACAAAAAGATGAAGGAAAAGATCACCTCATTGCTGTAGCTTCAAGGGGGCTTTCAAGGACTGAATCACAGGCTTGCACTACAGAAAAAGAGATAGCAGCTATTTACTTTGCACTTGTAAAATTTAGGCAATATGTATATAACAACCCAGTAATAGTTTACACAGATCATGTTAGTTTGGCATTTATGAACTCTTGCAAACTCACAAGCACACATATTTCTAGATACATACATGAGATCACATCCCATAACATAGAAATCAAACACATAGCAGGAAATCAAAATATTTTTAGTGATTTGTTATCAAGGATGAAAACTAATTACACAATACCAGATACAATTAGTGACAACAAACATGATGTAACCACACTATATTTGAAAACCTTAGAAGGGACTCAATTAGCTAAAGAATTTCGAAATTTGGAACGACTACAGACAGAGGACGATGAACTTAAGAAATTGAGAGAAAAGGCACAACCAATCACAGAAAATCTAAAAGATAATATAGGTATTTATGAGGGAAAAATCTATAAATTTCATGGAAGAATTGAACCTAAATGGAAAGTAATGGTACCAAAAGCTTTACAAGAGAAACTTATACTTGCTTATCACAAAACACTAGCTCATACAGGTAGTGAAAAGCTAATCATGGCAATTAGTGACCATTTTTATATAAAACATTTGGCAAAGAAAGTGAGGAAAATATGTTCGAGCTGTGATTTATGTCAAAGGGCCAAACCATTGAGACAGAATATTGGGCCCTGATAGAAAATCGTTCATGTAAATGTTTTTTTAAAAAGTGTATAAATTTCTAGTTCTTGTTTGGGTGTATCAGGGACTTATTTCAGGATAGCCAATGTTTTCTTGTCACCTTGTGTTCAACCAATAAAAACTATTTGCGCGGATGAATACAAAAAAATGGCAGTGTTGCGTCAGAGAGACGCCAAGGACTATTTTCATTAGCGTCTGTATGCTCAAGATGATAAGACGTGTTTCTGGTAGCGTGTGAACATGGAACTTTTATCCAGTGTAGATTCTACCAAGTTATTTAATTGTGAAAGTCTTTGATTAATTAATATGGTGCTGAGAGTGTAAAATAACGAAGTGTTAATGAATAAATAAGTTGTGATAAAAGAACATTGATTTATGCATTCCATTCTGTAACCACGACCCTGTAAATAGGAATCGCGTCTGCTATCACAGTATTTCATCTTTCAGTAAGAACATTATTCCTGCTGCTATGTAATAATCTTTATAAAAACAGCACCACCATTTAACATCAAATTCGATATAGAACCTCAGACAATCATAAGAGAAGGGAAAAATGTACTAGTTACTGCTAATGCACATGGAGAGCTACCAGTAGGACAATTTGGATGTAGATATATGTTTGTTCTTCATGATGTTTTTAGTAAATTTATTAAAATTTATCCCGTTAGGAATATCAGCAGCAAAACTTGTGTAGGAAAGATAATAAAAGATTATGTGCCTAAATATGGCAAGATTCAGGCAATCTTAACAGATAATGCTACAGTTCACCGGAGCAAAATTTTTAAAGAAACCCTAGAAAATCATGAGATAAAGTTATATCATTGTTCCTCATACTTTCCATCAGGGAATCCAACAGAACGTGTCCTCCGAGATATAGGAATTTATTTACGTGTACTTACACATCATAATCACAAGGATTGGATGAAATATTGTCCATTGATAGAAAAGATTATTAATCACACCATTAATGTAACTACTGGGTTTGCCCCAATAAAATTAATGTTAGGAATTGAACCAGAACCAATATTGATCGGGGTACCAAAAATACTCAAAATTAATGACATTCAGTTAAGTGAAGAAGAAAGAGCGAAAATTGCTTTTGAACGAATCAAGAAAAAGGCAGAGAAGCGAAAATTAAAGAAAAAGAGTTGAAAACATAAATGGGAACCTAAGATAGGCGATTGGGTACTAGTTAAAGACCATAAGTTATCAAGTGCGTTGCGAGGTAGGAACAAAAGGATGGAATTGTTATATAAAGGTCCTGCAGAAATTATATCAAAATTTGGTTATCATACCTATGAAATAAAAGATGTTAAAAATGAAAAATGTTTGGGAAGGTGGCATAAACAACTCCTTCGACCATACAAGAAACCGTGTAGTACCTTGGAACCTTGACTTCATGTAAAATTCGAAGTGTCATTTGTTCTATTGGCGCCCAATCAGCTTTGAGATAAAATTTAAATGTTAGCTTACTTGAAAACCATATATTGGTCAGGTACTTACGTATTCATGACAAATGCAGAATGTGAATTGCTATATACTACAAAGAGCTTAAGAATATATTGTATAGAGCTTACAATAACAGCTTCAGAAAGATTGTTAAAATGTTCATCTCCGCATAGACAGAAAACAGAATATTTAATTTGTAAACATTTGTTAAAATATTTAGATGTATAGATATCACAGCAAGACAAAGAAAGAACTTGTCTGAAGAGTGTAATGGATTTATATAAATATATGTACATTTTTAGTGCTTAAAGGATCTAGTAAAGATATGTGTTACAATAACAAAAGTGCAAATTCACAGTGCAAGTGATAGTGAGAGCGAAGTGAGCAAACATGAACTAACTAAAAGAAGGAAGTATAAAGAAAGACTCTTGAAATTTAACCTTTATATAAAAGTTTCACAGAAGAAACCATAACATATTGTAATTAGTATTTAAGGATTAATGTTAAGTCAAGTGTATAATTGTTTGTCATGTTATAAAGATTAATGAGAAGATATGTTAATAACCAATTTCAAAACAGTGTAATTGAAAATTGTATATAATGGGAGTGTTGCCGATTATTCAAAATTCAGGAGTAATTTTTAATTTTTCTTTCGGGCAAGACATTTACATTATTTTATTATGAAATAATAAAATAACATAAATGGGGGCATTTGATACCGAAATTAGATTTAAAATCGAATGGGCTTGATAAAGACACGTTTTAGTTTCATTGCCGGATGTGAGATTTGCAATAAGTGTTGAGTAATAACATAGGTAGATAATAGAGTAGGAAGTGTTGTAAGGTGAGCAAGATATCAGTAAATAATAGTCGTTAAATTTGCAGGATAAACGCATTATTGGTTTGAAATTAACGAGTCATGACCTCATACCACATAGTTTAAATTCACGGTCAAAATTCAGGTCTGCCAACCTTAAAAGTCGCGCGATATGTTTAATAAAATATAAAGTAAACATTGTTTAATCATAGAAAGGTAATTATATATTCGAAATTCAAAAAAGAACATGTTATAATAGAAAGGGACATTTCTAAATTGGGAAAAGGAATGAAATAGCATTTTGGATACGAGGCTTTCTTGTGGATGACGTCATAAAATTTAAAATCGGAAAGAACGTTTTCTTAGCGTGGGGACGCCAGGAAGCGTGTTCACTTGCCCCAGTCCGGTAGCGGACGTTGTGGTGTACACACGTGAGTGCGATTCCTCTGCGAGTATATATAATTATCGAAAGTCGGCATAACTCCCGAAAATGTCAAAAGAGTGAAAAATAAATAATCTACAAAAGTTCTTCTGGGGTAATCTATAAAACATACCTACGCATACCCTGGATTAAAGAGATTTCATGCTGAACTAGCTGGAGCAAACATCACCATTCGCATCAAATGGTGATCAACGTGAACCAACATCATTTTTCGCATCAAATAACTCCCGAAATGTGGCGTCGAGAGAAAAATAAAGTATAAACCAACATATATTCCGCTACAACTGGCTGGGGTGAAGAAGATGCAAGAACTCAACAGAAAGATGTTGTCGTTGTTGTTTTCTTGTGCCTTGCATCTGGCAATGAAGCCATTAGCATTCGTGCTTTCCAATACTTTTGAACTGTAGTTTCTTCTGATCTTAATGCTTCACAGGTCTTCAAGTGGTATTCAACAGAAAGATGTAGGACCTCAACAAATATGCTAACGCCCTGGAAGATATAGTTGACAGTAACACCAAAGAACTGAATGCATTGGTGGAACAACTGCTCAATGAAAAACCCAAATAGGTGGATATCTGTAGGGGAAGCCTATGTTCAGCATTGGACGTCTTATGGCTAAAATGATGATGATGAAATATTTATATGTATCCCTGTATCTCTTGAATCTCAGGAACGACTGATATGATTGCAATGAAAACATATATTTAGTTAATGTTTTGCTTTTCAGGTTTCTCTAAATAAGTAACTTCCCCCAAAAACACAACGTTACATAAAAGTTAAAAAAGAAGAAAAATGCCAAGCAAAGCTCAGTCACCCAGGTACTATTAACATATTACATATCAGTATCATGCAATACAATAATGCATGTTGATAAATTCCTACTGAACTGTGAAACATTTCTCAGCTGTTACTTTCATCTCGCATAATTTGGAGAATAAAATAACACCATCAATACTAAATATTTTGTTACCAAATTCATAAGCGTATTTGGGTAAAAATTTTTCACTGGCTTTTTACTTTAGGCACGTTGAATATGTGTTGAAAATATTACATATATCCCTACAACATCTCCTCTATACAGATGTTACCCACATTGTCCGGCTGCTATGTCCTCCAGCCACAGCCAAGGCCACAGAGGAGCGCAGGTTGGGGGTAGTGGGGTTCAGTGCACTGACTTTCCTGACTGTAAAGTGACCACTTGACTTTTAAAATCAGAATTAACATACAATGGCTAATCATCAAAGACCTTGAAGAGAGAAAGATTAGGCGAACAAAGGTAGGAATATTTAGTAAAAAAACCCATAAAGTTAGCCTGCCTGCCTGCCTGCCTGCCTGCCTGCATTTGTTCATATTTTCTCACAGTAGACTGAGGGTGCTGGATTAGACTAGAAGTGGAGGGGATTCCACACTGTGCTCACTGAGGGAAATTGCATGCAAGGAAGGGATGAGATTGCAGCACTCTACATGCATGCCCAAACTCGGACGAGGGGCACAGGCTAGTGTGAGGATCCCTAACGTGAGCGGAAGATTCATCTTGGCACCAGGGTTCACTACAGCTGCCAGCCACATGGGTTTCGACACCTTTCTGGGACCTTCCAAATGAAAGTCCCAAGCGTTACTGCCTTAGCTACCCCTCTCGATTGGACTTCTAAAACACTCTAAAAATCCATTAAAAGAAAACTGCACAGGAATTTCCAAGACAATATACCTGCACATTTCTAAACCATCCTGAAAAATATTTTAATCTAAAAACAGCATTATAATGAGATTTGTAATAAATATGTCACATAACGTAAAAATATCAAAAAATGCCAATTACTATAAACTACTCTGTCGAAAGATTTTGTGCACAGTGATGTGTAACAATATCTAGATAGTAAAGTTAGTCAGACTTACTGACACTTAATAAGTGATGCAATGTCAGTTAATCCAACTCACTTTACTATGTAGATATAAAAAAATGCACTACACACAATAAAATGTACTTTCTGGCTAAGATATTATACTTGTGTCATGTTTTAAAAGTGGAGAAGGAATTCAAATGTGGGGTTATAAATACCTTGCTATTGATGGCAGGAGTAGATGTTGTAACTCACCACTGTCTATGTGTGATATACAGAATACCCCCGTCAATTGTAAGCATTGTTAAGGAAGGCACACTTACTTTGCTTGCATATTTTGGTGTAACCACTGGTTGCTAAATAATGTAAGCTTGTATAAAAAAACTAAACCTGACCTAATCTTCCATGGATCAGAAACCTAAGCTTATATACAAACTGAATCATACCATTGTTAAGGAACACATGTTTGCTTAGTTTGCATCCTTTAGTATATTAATTTGTGTTCATTATGTGTATTTTTCATAATTATACAATAAAGGTATGAGGTATATACAATCTTCAGTGATTGATAGGAACTGAGACAGCAGTGAGGTGAGGACAAAATATGCCACAAGTATAATACCTTTTCCCACTTTATTTTCATCAGATTGCTATAAAACAGGTTTATATACATTTAACGGATTAAACTATGATGAGAAAAACAGAGCAGGTTATTGAAAAGCAGTCCCTAATCATTATACATCTACAGTCAAACATCCCACATCCCTTATTGCTGTAACACTTGAAAATTATCCATTCAGGTACAGCAATATTTTGTCACGGGGTCCCTCAGGGATCAATTCTTGATCCACTTTTGTTTATCTTATACATGCACGATATAACTGACTATATACCTAAAGGTACAAAATTAGTACAATTTGCAGATGACACTAGCGTCACAGCCAGCCATTCCTCTAGCCTAATGCTGGAAGAAACCTAAGTGAAATAGCTATAAAACTATTGGAGTACTTCTCAATGCTAAACTTAAGTATAAACCCAACTAAATGTGAACTGATAACATTCGGTAGCAAAACACTTAATACGCCTCTACAATTGTATATTGACAACAAATCAGTAAACAGTGTTGACAAGGTAGAGCTACTTGGTGACACACTGAATAAAACACTATCGTTTACACCGCATACAGACAAATTAGCATTAAAAATAAGTAAAAATTTATTTCTTCTTAAGTGTCTAAAGAACTATGCTCCAGCAGCAACTAATAGGATAATTTATTTCTCTCTCATTCAGTCACACATGTCATATGGTATAGAAATATGGGGCAATACTTCAAAATTAAACCAAAATAGAATATTTACTTTACAGAAAAGAGCAATCAGATATATTTCGAACTTAAAAACGCAAGACACATGTAGAGAAGCTTTCTGTCAGCATAAAATAATGATGCTACCTAGCCTGTATATCTATAAAACTATACTATACATGATAAAATACAAATTTCCGATGCAAACAAATTCAGACATACATGACCACGACACAAGAAATAAGAATGATTTGTCTATTACAATGCAAAGACTGAGTCAGTTTGAAAAGCTGCCTAGTTATGCTGGTGCAAAATTCTACAATAGACTGCCAGCAGAAATTAAAAGGTGCGAAAACTACACTAAATTCAAATCTGCTTTACAAACTTATTTAGTTAATAATGTGTTCTATTCATTAGAGGAATTTTTAAATAAGTTAAAAGTTCAGTAATCAAAAGTCAATGTTAGGTACTTATTTTGTAATCTGTGAATAGTTCATTGCGCACAGTCTCTACTACTTGGTTAATCAGTTCTTTGTATATTGTTATTATTGTTGTTGTTGTTATTGTTATTGTTATTATTATTATTATTATTATTATTATTATTATTATTATTATTATTATTATTATTATTATTATTATTATTATTATTATTATTAATGTTTTGTTATTTTGTCTTTGCTACTTATATGTACTTGTTTACCTTTGACCGAATTCAATTGTGTATTACACCATATTGAATTGGAATAAATAATAAATAAAAGTACCCTTTCACTGGGGCACATATGTCAGACTTATGTATAACTCAGAAGCAAAGACTTTATGGGAAATAAACCTGGCCAAAATATATTGATATTTTGAAAAATATGTTGGTAGGACCAAGGTTCATTTGGTTTTTTTTTTTCAGGTGGCTCAACCTGTGTACAATTAATGAATATATCAACTGGATACAGGTTTTTTCCATATCAACTGTGGGTTAAATCAATTTAGGTGTACTTACAAGTTCTGTTATACACTGTGATGCATTGGTAATAATGTTTCCACTTTGTATCAGTGCCTGTACATCAGATGGAAGCCTTCTAACTGCTGAACTGTAACAATAAAATATGTATTGCACATGGGTACAGATAACATGGAATGAATGCATGTGAAAGGCTGATACGTTATTACAATTGTAACAGTACAAATGAGATAAAATACCCAGCACAAGTTATTCCTAAGAACACTGATATGCTACTGTCAAAATTGAAATATTTTGCTTCTTTATGTGCAGTGATTAATGCTTCATTATCTTGGTATTAACATTTTGCATACTACATTTAAATCTTTATTTTTCATTTCAAATACTTATTAAATTATTAAGAAATAAATGATTGTCGCTATTCACTGTAAAAGTAGCTGATGGGCTTCCTATTTTAAGCATATTGAATATTTGCAAATTTAAGTCGTGATCACGTTAAGGTTAGGTTTATCATAATGCACTTATTTGAGAAATTGATCAGCAGAAAACTACAGTAATTGAAACGTGTCCTAAGCTGTCCAGCGTCAAACACTTTTAAGTACTATTAGGGTTGGAATTTTTATAATAGTTACACCTTATATTTCTATCCATTGAGACTTGCAGCAGCCTCTGATAATTAAAAGATACGTTGCTTCAAATGTCTCATCTGTTAAATTAAGTATTAAAACATTATTCCTTGTCTTACTAACTGCGGGCTAAAATTTACGAAAATATACACATGGTTCTATTACATATGCACATGCTACATCTAAACACACGTGCACAGTGCCATAGCAGACGATATTCCTAAAGCGGTAAAACAACAGATACAAATTTCTTCTTCATCTTCTTCTATATGTTATGAGAATAACCTGTGGTTTAGGCCACAGAACCATCGTACCAGCATTCAAATTATCGTATGCCCCCATAATTATCGTACGGGTTGGCAACCCTGGCTGGCACCCTTGCAATGTTTGCCATATGAGTTGCGCAGTGTCATCTAGCGTTTGCATTTGAAAGTAAGGATTACATGCAGCGCTCACCTTGAACAAGGGAACAAGGCCTGTTCTCTAGTTACCTTGCTGTTCACAAGAGATGGCTCTGAGGTATTTTTTCTACACTGAACTTGAAAAAAATATTATATTACAGTGTTTATGAATAAAGACTGCAAAAACATATTTATTGTACGTAAAATTAGCTGTTTATTTAGTCCGTAGAAAATAGAGCGCATCTACTGCATAGGATATTGGAATTGATATGAATTGTTTTTCTTCTCCGAACAAAGAACTATAAAACTCCAATGAATTGAGGGAATTCACAACACTCCTCGTAATATGTAGATGATCCAGGAACAGGAGACAATCTTCCACTGTACTGCCATAAAAAATTATAAATTCTGTTTGTTATGGGTCGATCTGGAATTGTAGCCCCAGAATCGGCCCAATTAATCAAATAAACATAGTCCTTACCGTAACCTGATATTGAATATAAGGGGCATTTTAATTTCCGCCTCGGTCGATCTGGTATTGCAGCCCTGCCAGAATCGGCCCAACTAATCGAATTCAAACACAGCCCTTACCATGCCCTGATATTAAATGTAAGTGGCATTTTAATTTCTGCCTCAGTTATGGGTTGCTCTGGTATTGCAGTCCTGCCAGAATCGGCCCATAATCGAAATTAAACACGGTCCTTACCACGTTCTTACATATGGTATCAGAGTATGGTATTCTGTGATTCTCATATTGGTTCCCCCAGTTTCTAGTATACGAGGTTAGAGATTCGGTAATTAAGTTTCCCCACATCTCGCTAAGGTAGTGAAAGCACGAGCACATCTTTGTAATACATTATTAGTTGTTATCTTTATCTCGATGATAGAAGGTAAATGATTTATGTATGAGCAAATTCCGTACGTACGATGCAGCGGCTTTATTTCGCATATGCGGCAGATATTTAGCAAATAAATGTTTATAAATGAATATAATAAATGCTAGAATGAGTGGTTAACGTATTTACGTTGAAATTGTTGCATAAACGCTGCCCAAGTTGTAAATATTTCGATAACACAGGACCCTGTCACCCAACACCTAACCTAACCTAACACAGGCAAACCGAAAACGGAGCTTGACCGCCAAATAAAACTTTCAAAATCGTAATCAGCAATAAAAATTGCATCCATTGCACTATATTTCATTCATTTTCTCGAGTGGCTGATTTTGTAAACAATTAACAAAGGTTGCTAAAGAACATTTACTACGTTTCCATGGCTAGACACTAAATATACACTATTCGCTAATAAAATTAATAGCGAATTACTTACACAATCGAACATGCCAGTCCAAAATAAACAACCACCTTCCTTCCCCCCGCCCCATAAAAGAGGGAGTCCCACAAGGAAGTATATTGGCGCCGAATATCTTTAACATAACAATGAATGACATCCTGAAAACAGAAAACATGAACTCATTCATCTGCAGACGACACAGCAATTTTTGCGTTGTCTGCAAAAACACAGTTCATGCACAGGAGACTACAAAACGCCCTCAACAAGCTACAGGATTGGTTCACCAAATGGCGGATCAAGTTAAATGCAGGCTATTACATTCACCAAAGGAATCAATCATAGACTAGGTAAACACCAACTTCCCCCACTCATCATATTCAGAGAAAATATTGAGTGGAAAAGCACAGTTACCTGGCTAGGGCTTCAAGTAAACCAGGGACTCGCATGGAAACAGCAGGTATTCCAAATAAGGGGAAAAGCAAATGCCCAATTAGACAAGCTCTATCCCCTTATAAACATGAATTCACAGCTTAACCTCAAAATGGGACGAACATTATACAAGATGCTATTTTGCCCAATGTTCACATATGCTGCTCCAGTCTGGGATTATGCTTCCAAAACACACATCAAGTGCCTACAAAGACTCCAAAATAAAATGCTACGAATGATAGCAAAGTGCTTTACACAGCTACGGCTGACATACTGCACGACAGATTAAAAATGTACACAATAGAACAATTAATTAAAAAGCTCTCACACAACACCGATAAATACGTGCACATGCACCACAATCCACTAGTAGCAAATCTAGGAAAATACACTATGGAAATATACAAGCATATATGTTTAAAGTTGCAACTGCTCTGAAAGTGTTTTATCCCAATATGCCCCATTTTACCTGCTTAGCTTGTGGACTACAAAATGTTGCTGAAGATATTTCCACAAATGTATATGGTAATTTCAGCAACAGAAGGTATTTTTAAATAACCACGAATGCTCTCTTACGAGCAGCAATTACCAGGGATACTACTGCCTCTGGAACCAGTATTAATGAGGTGGGGAACATGGATGGAAGCAGTTAATTTCTTTAGTGAGCACCTTTATGATATAAGGACAGTTGTAGATTCTTTTGATCCTGAAAGTGCTGCATCTTGTATTTATGAATCCCAGGCTGCCTTTAGCAACCCCAAAGTGGTCTCCTCGGTTCCCTGCATCAGGAGCAACTACGGTTGGCGTCCAGAAAGTATGAAACTTTTTAAAGATCAGGGCTGCCTATGCAGGATTCTATTGCTGTCATAGAGCACTCTATGGAAACCTAAGTGCTGTGCATGGAGAAACTGTTGCAAGTGTATTAAGTAAATTTCAAAATGTATTAAAGAGAAATCCTGGATATTCAACATTCCATAGTATATGCCAATTTCTAAATGGAGACGATGTTGATCAACCCGAGGATGTTTCTCCAGGAAAAATTGCTTCCCTAAAATTTGTCCCAGTTACATAATGTGATTGGAATGATCTTTCTGTCTATAAGAACATTCTTAGTAACAAATATCTTTTTATGACACCAAAAAACATTGAAAAATACAAAATTGTTCACTATGCTAAAAAGCATAATGCATAAATATGATTTGAGCGTTGTAACTAAGAAAATGATAAGCTGGAACTAAATATTTGATGTTAAATATTTTCCATAAGCAGTTATTCTCTCAGATTCCAGGACGGCAATTATAGCAATTACTTCCAAGTTGTCACCAAAAAACCAAACAATTATAGAATGTTGGAAAATCCTTTCCCATCTAACCGCACATCAAAAACACCTAGTCTTCCAATGGATACCAGCTCACTGTGGACTGAGTGGTAATGAGAAAGCTGATTTTCTTGCAAAAAAGGGTACCAGCAGTGTACAGAAATCTATAGTTAATCTACCATTTTATGCAGCTAAAAGATTAGTCAACTCTGAATTCCAAAAGATTATTGCAAAATATTACTATGAAAAATCAAAAAATAAAAGATGGGAACTACCAAACATTCAAACAGTAATTCCTGAGTATCCTCGAAAAACGGCAGTTGCAACCTTCAGGTTGATTACAGGACATGATTGTCTGGCAAAACATTTAAACAGAATTGGGATATATTCTTCACCACTCTGTCCTCTATGTGATCTGCAATAGGAAATGGACCGAGACCACCTTCAAATATGCCCGGCCATTTCTAGCACCCCATCCATCAGTGAAAAATATTGGAGAGCAAGAGGATTAATGACTTCATTGTCAGAAATCCAGCATTAGCTAACAACATATTCTACATATTTTACTACATATTTCACTGCTTTTCACTACGTATTTGTGCACATATTTTGCTAAATGATGCCACATAAAAACCCCAGCTCTAATTATAAATTTGCTCTGTGGTGTACTTTGCCGGGTAACACTTTGTCTTCTTCCGGAATACCATGCGTTTTCTAAGTGCTGTTGCATAGACCTTCACATGGAGTATTCCTCAATGAAGCACCATAAAGAGAAGAGAAAAAAACCTGATGCTATTCAACAGGATAACCAAACAAGATATGCCACAATTCTTACCTAGCCTAAGGAAATATTCCATAAATATCCCTCTCATTATCTGGTGAACTAGCTGTACCAATGGGTGTGCTCTCAGAATGATGTTCTCATTTAGCACTCTCCTGAACTTCAAGGTTGTTTGGACCCTTAATTTTTTCCGGGTTTTCTTGTTTTAATCCTATGCCTTGTTTTCTATGTTGAGAACCTTCACTAGGATGCATAAGCGGATGCCGCATGCTGCAGAGGGTGAGTAAATTTCTACCATGACTAAGGTTACCAGACGTCCAGAAATTCCCGAATATGGCCTACATTTTAACCATTTTTCGGTATCCAGGGGGAATTTTGGAAAAGTCTCTAATGTCCTATGTTTTCAGAAACAAGCAGTGATCATTAGAAAATGAACTCGAAACTGAGAAAATAGAAAGAAATAGGAGTAATTAGTTATTAGCTGCAACTGCAACCTTCCATGACTATGGCTACAGTCAAAGAGCATACTCACGCATTAGTAATGAGTGAAAAATTGGCAACGCACCATTTGCACTCCCAGGCAGAAGGTTGGTGTTCTGTGGAGACAAACCAAAGTGATGCTTTATTCTCACTCTTTTATTTGAATTTTGGTTATCAAAGAATAAGGAAGTGGGAATATAACAGTTAATTCACAGGGTTCTTTGTTACAAGCCGAAATGTCAAAAGCGATCACATTTAACGTTGTATGCTTCAGGATTTGAAGAAAATATAAATGTAAATACCTGTGGGTATATTTTATATTAAATATCTATTAATATATATATATATATATATATATATATATATATATATATGATATAAATAAGCAAATTAAATATATAAACAGCATATACATTATAACTTTAGTTTATTTTGGCACATTTTTGCATTGGCCGATAATGTCCTACATTATTTTACTTTCTCTACTAGGCATAGTAAGCAGAGAAAGTATTGTATTCCCCTTGAATCCTTAAAAATCATTTTTAGGAAAAGGCCTATATGTATGTGTGTGTCTGTCAGTCTATCGACAGCATAACTCAAAAACAAAAAGCCAGTTAAAAACCAAAGTAGGTATTTAAGTCTAATATCTTCTATGGATGTGACACAAAGATTCTGAAGAAAATGCCATATGTTTAAGATATTTTTATGATAAATGAAATGTATATTTTGAATTTTCTGACTGTAGCCTATGTAGAGGTTTCCAGGGCTTTGAAAAAAAAATCTGATACTTTCACTCACATGACTTTCGATCTATGTACTTTATGTTAATATAGATCAACTTTTGTGCAAATTATCACGTTTCTAATTTTCTTGGAGGTGCAAGGGAAATATATGGGATTACAGTAGGCTCTAAATGATAGTTAGGGACACAATTTTATGGTTAATAACAATTCTGAATGTAGGTATAAAAAGAAGGCTCAAAGCAAGATAAAAGTGGTGCAAATAAAATAAAAATGTTATATGTAGCAAGTACATTGAAATAACAATTAAGTATGGTTTCTAAGTCCCGTGCTGTAATATTGGTTCTTTTATCGGACAAAATATTGTACACCGAAAGAGCTCATTCACAATTACCATTAGAAATTGAAGTGTAGGTACATGGATTGTGGTTCTTAGTGTCCTATTCTACATTAGGCATGAAAGGCCACTTAATTTTGCTCATAGGCCTCTCTATCAAGCTTGAGGTTCTTTTACAAGCTGTATATCTATGACACGCGACCACCGGCGTTACTTCTCTTCTGAAGCAAGCCATGCTAAGGCTCTTTCATGTTCATAAAAATTCATCTATTTCCACCAGGTTTGAACCCGTGACCTAGGAAACCAGAGGCTAGCATGTTACCCCTAGACCGCAAAGGATGATGTTCGTTGTCATGGAAACTCTTTCAAGTGCATGTGGACACCTAGCTGTCAGAATGGACTTGTTTTATTGTAACCATACAATCGCACCTCTTGGCTCTAAGGTACTTCTTATGTTTGACACTGTCAATTGCCAGGATCATATCAGTGTTGCTGGTGTGCTGGAATTTCGTTTACATGCCAGTGAATCTACTTACATGGAGCAGTCATTATAAGCACGCTTCAAAACCATCATTCTGAGCTGGATTTTAACCCATGACCTTGGGATCACTAGGCCTGCGTCTAACCAACTGAGCCACCCAGACTGACTTGGCTGTATGGTGCATCAATACATGAAACAAATTCAGTATTATACTCCTGCCATTTTGACGTTAAACTCGCGATCCCGGCTGTCTATTGCAACCTTCTGTAAAATACGCGTAAACTTATCGTTCGAGGTTAAGCTCTCTGTGTTTGGTGAGTGCAGTAAAACCAGTAGAGGAAGGGGGGAGGGGGATTGTTGTCTCTGCCAGTTTGCTCCAGTGGTGGAGCTGTGGCATGGAAGGTATATTATACTATGCATTCATTGAACACTCACGTACGCCACTGGTTATCTCTTAACCTTCTTTCCCTGCCATTCTCATATATCTTTCATTCTTATTATAAACATAGTTGCATTTCTTCCAGCCACATGGAGCTTGAACTCTTCACCTTGACTTTGCATCTGGCTTTCTTGTTTTATTCCTGAAATAAATCTTTTAATGTCAGTTTCACAGAAACATCGCAATGAAATGTCAATTTCATGTTAAATCATAAATGCTCATTTTGTGAGTAAATATCGCAATAAATTATTAATTTTGTGGTAAATCATAAGTAAACATTCATTTTACAAGTTGCATTAATATTCACCTTTAATCGCGAGAGTAAACATTTGTAATTATGTGGACAATTACAATAGAATTAATTCTGAAACCTTTTTATTGCATATTGACATATTTTGTGTCCTTGTGATCCACCAAAAAATAGTGTCCCTAATGATAGTCAAATCTTTTAAAGCTGATCCCTATGTGATAGCTTTGAAATTCCATTCTCTTTTTATGGCCATGAGATAAAAGAATGAATGACTTCCCAATTCAGAAAAGCGTAAGCATTGGAACATTCAGACAAAATAACAAAGAATATCTCTGAAATGATTCACTCCACAATAGTGTGTTTAGTGATATCTACAGTTTTTGTGCAGTAAGATTGTGTTACCAGTTATGTTACAGTCATCAAGAATGAAGAGAACTTCTGAAGACAGAATATGCAAGATAAACATTTTATTGGTCATGAAAATGTCTTAAACATATGGTGTTTTACAGTGGTGTATACTGCGATTCTGACTTGGGCTATCACTAAGCCTCCCATGACCGCGCCATGGACGAGTGGTTAGACCACTTGCTTCTCACCAAAGTGGCCCAGGTTCAATACTAGACGAGCACATGTGGGATTCGTGAGGGACAAAATGGCTCAGGGGTGGGTTTCCTCCACTATCTTCATTCCATGTTTCATCAGTGTCTCCATTTGCAGTACCATATGTAGTAAATGTGTGCATAAAACACTACAAAAAACTAGACCTACCAGATCCGGAAAATAAGGGGTTGTTGATTAAATGTCAACTTAGTGAACATTGCATTTAAATAAATTTTTCATGAAACAAGCTAAACAACAATTATAAAAGTAAAATTAACAATTTTACCATACTTGCTTATACATTCATGCATTCCAGCAGTCTTTCTTTACAGGTAAACTGTGTTGCCACGCTATCAGAAAACAATTTCTCATGATGTCTTCTCAATGAAACACATGCCTTTTTGCACTGATAGAAGAGCCAAGTTGCTCAGACCAATTTGTCCTTGTGTTGCCCATAAATAAGATTTTATTTTGAGAGGTAGAACTGGAACTTAAAAATTCAATGCCACAACTGGGATTTGAACCACAGACCTTCCACTTACCGGGTGGCTGCTCTACCACTGAGCTATTGTGCCAGAATGGCATTAAATTCTCAAAATAAATAGAGAACTTCAGTTAGCAAAACAAGAAATCGCTACATTAAAATCAGAAAATGAGGACCTCAAAAAGAATCTAAAGACTGAAGCTGAAAAACCTGCGTATACTACGGTAACCAAGAAAGGCAGAGCCGAATGCAAGCCAAGACAAGATGCAAATTTTGCGAGCTTCAATAGATATCAAGTTCTTGACATGGAAGAAGAAATAGTGGAAAGTGCTGTGGAAAGTGCTGTGAATATTGAAAAGAGATACAATCCAAAGCCAGCTGGAAAGCGTAAGCATGTGTTAATAGTAGGGGACTCAATGTTAAAATTTCCGGGTGAAGAGTGCAAGGAAGAGGGTTTTGAAGTACAGTGTTTTCCAGGCATAAAAATGGATGAACTACAAGGTAAGGTAAATGACTTTCAATTGAAGGAAGCAAAGCCTGATGTAATGCTAATACATGCGGGCACCAATAACATCGGCAGGGGTACTAGTGCTAAAGAAATTATGGGGGAAACTATGGATATGATAAATAAAGTTAAATCCCAAACACCTGAAACTAAAATAATTATAAGTGGAGTACTACGTAGGAGAAATGTGAGCGTGGGTAGAATAGTTAGAATAAATAGAGAGTTAAACTGGTTATGCGAGAAAAAAAAATGTTTGTTTGTAGATGGTAATTTTTGGTTAAGTGACAATGATATTGGTAGAGATGGTGTACACTTAAATAGAAAGGGGTCACAAAAATTTGGAAATTTAATGTGTGATGTTATCTATTCTCTCTTAAAGGGAAACTAGAGAACAAAGTGGTGGATGGTAAAAAATATAAAAACAAGGAAAATGGTAACTTTTACCTAATGCATCAAAATGCTCAGTATGCATCCAACAAAATAAGGGAACTTGAAATTATGTTAAGTGAATGTAAACCTAATATTTTGGTGTTGACAGAACATGGGTTTAATAAAAATCAGATTAAATACTCTAAGTTAGTAAACTATGAGCTAGCAGCAAGCTATAGTAGGCAATCTCATAAGGGTGGTGGGGTAGCAATCTACATAAAAAGTGGAATAAATTTCACAGTACTTGACTGGGTTGAGGATTTCCAATCAGAAATGGTGTTTGAGGTAGCAGGAATAAAAATACAAATAAAAGATTAATCATATCTGATTATTGGACTATATAGGTCGCCAAGTACTAAGGTTAATGAGTTCATAAAGAGCCTGGATAATTTTCTAAACAGAACCTGTATAAATAAGAAAAACATAATAATTATGGGTGACTTAAACATAAATTCTTGTGAAAATACAGGGGACTATAAAAGTTTAAATGATATATTAAGAAGCTATAACCTACATGATGCCGTTAGACAGCCAACAAGAATCACACCTACTTCATCCACTGCTATAGATTATGTAATTAGCAATCTAGCGCAGGACAGTTATAAAGTGAAAGTAGAGGAGTTTTGTATTTCGGATCATTGTGCTCAAATATTGACAATATCAGGAAGAAATATAATCCCGGAAAAAAATATATATAACAAAACGACAAACTAATGAAAATAACCTAATGTGGCTTTAGGAAAGCCTAAACCAAGAAGATTGGAGGTTAGTATATAGTGAGCTAAACAGTAACAGAAAATGGGACAATTTTTTTAAAATATTAAATACGCATCTAAACATAGCATGTCCAATACAAAAGAGTAAAATAACTAAACGGGGTGAACAGAAGATTAAACTTCCTTTGGAATTAAAAGAACTGAGAGAGAAAATGAAAGATTCTTACATTTTTTACAAATCTACAAATCTCGTAGCCTATAAAAACAGATACATAAACTTAAAAAAACAGTACTCAAGCGCATTGACTAACCTAAAAAAGCAACAATACGGAGAGAAAATAGTAAACTCAAATAATAAAGTTAAGATGGTATGGGAGATTGTAAATGAAAGCAGTATAAGTAAAAATAAGATTGACAATATAACCTTAAAAGAGAATGATCAAGTGATAGATAATCCACAGAAAATATGTCAACTCTTTAACAAATATTTTCTAAATGTAGTAAAAGATGAACCTAAGGTTGATGGTGCACCATCTGTTAATATTGGGATGGTTCCAACCATTTTCTTGGAAGAAACAACAGAAGAAGAAGTGGAAAAGATTATAAATAAATTAAAAAATAAAGCATCTTGTGGGTGGGATGAAATCTCAACTAAAACACTAAAATATTGTAGGGATACATTAGTTGGTATCCTAACCCATTTAATAAATGCATCGTTAAATGATGAACAATTTCCTGAAACCTTAAAACTTAGTATAGTTAGACCAATATTCAAGAAGGGAGATAAATATCAAATTGGAAACTACAGGCCTATAACACTGACCTCAGTATTTGCTAAAGTATTTGAGAGTATATTAAGTAGTAGATTAATAGAATTCCTTAATAAATTTAACTTGTTTTATGCATTGCAATATGGTTTTAGGAAGAAATTCTCCACAACTACTGCTATAGCCGAACTGTATCATGTAATATTACAAGAACTTGAAAACTCTGGCAAAACAGCTGGAATATTTCTTGACTTATCTAAGGCGTTTGATAGTGTGGCGCATGTATTGCTACTAGAGAAGTTAGAGAAATACGGCATTCGAGGTAAATGCATTGAAATTATAAAATCCTTTCTAAAAAATCGGGCACAATGCACTGAAATCCGCTATCATGAGGGATGTACACTAAAATCAGTTAAATCATGTTATGAACAAGTGAAAGTTAGCATCCCTCAAGGATCAGTACTCGGGCCTCTCTTATTTATACTATATGTAAATGACCTTCCAAAATCTACAAATTACAAAATAATAACATATGCAGATGATACCTCAGTTGTATTTGCCAATAAAGACAAAAATAATTTAAACAGAGTAATAAATGTTGAAACAAATAATATTTGTAGTTACCTAAAATGCAACAAGCTGAAAGTAAATCCTCAAAAAACCAATATAATCATGTTCAAACACCGAAATAATAGGTCCAAAAATGTTCTCAGTGTAAGGATAAACAATGAAAGCATTCAACAAATAGAAAGCACCAAATTTTTGGGAATAATCTTGGACGAAAATATGACATTCAAAATGCATATAGATTATATCTGCAATAAAATTAGTTCCTATTTATATATACTAAGAAATCTATCAAAATATCTAAATCCAGACTACTTAAAATCGGTTTATTATGGTCTAATTCATCCACATTTGCAATATGGAATCGAGGTCTGGGGTAACTCAAGTATCACAAATGTAAATAGAGTATTGAAATTGCAGAAGAGATGTATAAGATGTATATTCAATCTACAGAATAGAGAATCGTGTAAAGATAATTTTGTAAAAGCCAGAATACAAACTGTAGTGTCACTGTATGTCTATAAGGTAATAATGTTTGTAGTAAATAAGAATCCTCTACAAATAAAAGACAGTCATAAGTATGGTACTAGAATACAACACAATTATTACAGAGGAAATGTAAATAAAAATGTCACAGAGAAGGATCCCTTAATAATGGGTAAAATCTTGTACAATAAACTACCAAATGAATTAAAAGTGTTAAGTGGTAATGTATTTCAAAAAGAGCTTAAAACATACTTAATTAAAAAATGCTTGTATAGAATAGATGAACTGTAAATAATTTGTAACTGAAATACTAGATTGTATAAAACTGCTTGTATATAGATTGTAAATCTTGTTTGTTTATCTCTGACGAGGCTTGAAACTTGTAACAAAGTCTATAAGCTAATAAAGATTATTATTGTTATTATTATTATTATTATTATTATTATTATTATTATTATTATTATTATTATTATTATTATTATTATTATTATTATTATTATTATTACTATTATTATTACTATTATTATTATTATTATTACTATTATTATTACTATTATTATTATTATTATTATTATTATTATTATTATTATTATTATTATTATTATTATTCAAAGACAGTATATTGAAATAGGACACATATGTTTCTCTTGGTTCACATAATACATTTGGTGGAAAACTTTTATCATAACTCACAAAATGTTTAAAATCGAGTAAAGCCAGAAATTTCAACTATTTTTGTGATTCAGATCTTAATTTAGTATTGAGTTATTAATGTGTCCAGGACTTCACAAAAAATCCTTGAAGTATGAAGAATGGGTTTCATCTTCATGACAATTCCTCCTTCTAGACCTTTCTTCATTCTCTTCATTAGCAATGCTCATTTCTGACCACATTTCTTCAAATCCTATGTTTCTAATTGTTGATCTCATGTTTATCCATAGCTGTGATTAAGTACACTAAAATGGCAAAACCAGTTGTATTTCAGGGGGTTTTCTCAGTTGTGAACACCAACAGACCCTGGTGGGGGTGCAAACAAACATCTTGAGATCAAGGTGTAAACCTCAGCGAAACGACAACATAAATATAGACGGCATCTAAGACAGCAAGATTACTATGAAGAACATAAAAATAAAGAAGGTGCTACCAAAGGGACTAAACTCAGCAAGACTAAAGAGAAAAGAGAACTGAATAAGGCAAATAATGTAAAAATAGATGCAACAAACCAGTGGTAAGCTGCATGGAAAGCAGGAAGCAAGAGATATTCCCATTATTATTGTACGTGCAACAACATTTAGATCTGAACAGCATTTTGGAATTGCAGAAAACATGTTTCGGAAGCACTTCCCAAGTCTCTATGCAAAAGATTACAGCTGATTGCTGGCCTAGCAGCAACAGAACGAGTAACTGTCGGCAAGTCAGAGAAAACAGCATCAAAGCATAGATTTTCAGAAGATGGTAAAGCTGAATTCTTAACTTCTATAAGTAAGACTCAATATCATATCAGGCTCCAGGGAGAGATGCATTCAAAAGAATCCATGTTGATGGTGAGGTCAAAGAGGTCTGGATCAAATATTTAGTGGTTACACTAAAAGAGGCATATGCATTATTTATGCAGAATAATGAAGAAGTTTGTGTTAGCTTTTCTAAGTTGCAGATTTACTTTCTGTTAATGTGTGTCTCCAAGGTAACATTCCACACACTTGTTCATACTATGCATAACAAAACCTAACACACATATTAGTGTTCAGGAGATATCCCAGAGTGATATTGAACAAGTGAAAAAATATCTTCAGAAAAGGTTTCAACATCTTTCGACTATTCCAGCCACTCACAGGGTTCATTGTGTGAAAATGATAGATGAATATGTTATTAAGTATGCTCACCTTTCATGTAAACAGTCAGTCAAATAAATTCATGAGTTCTGCAGTTTAGCACCAAAGCAGGACGTATGTAGAGTGCCTGCTGCATTAAGTGATCCCACAGTATAAACACAATGTGTATCATGTGACAAAAAATATGTGAATCAGCTCTTATAATGTGTTGGTCTGAAGTTATCTGATGCATTTGATTCGAGAAATATGCATTTGCATGATTAACAAACTTGGTTGTACTGTGAGAGGGATTAAACAAATATGCATTCCAATAATCCTTATCACAAACTACTATTGTTTGAAATCCTAAAGTATTGAAATTAATATTCATTGTACATATACTTAAATAATGCTGAATCAAATAAATATGTAACAGTATATTTTATTTCCTTTATGCAATGTGTTAAAGTTTTAATAATCATACAATGTCTTTGTTCTGATGCATTAAATAAGTATAATTTCACAGATGTCAGTCTGTTACAGGCACATTTTGGATCCTAACTTCTTCAGTCATTGGAATATTTTGATTTCTAAAAACTTGTAATAAAACTTAAATCCTCCCCTACAAAGGGATTTTTGCAAAGTATTTTTAATTAAACTGCCAGAGAAATTTAGAATTACCTTACATCACTTGTAAAGAGAGTTTACAAAAATGTCTATATTTAGTAAACCTAATGTCCTTTTCGGTTAACCCAAACCTAATGGTCAAGTCCAAGAGGAAATCTGTGGTACGCTCTCCTACGAAGTAAACAACAGACCTAATTGCAGGTGACCTTCACACCAAACACCAAATTTGGAACTGCAGGGCAACTAATGCAGTGGAAACTGCATGCTGCACCACAACAACTCTGACTATATAATCCACGCTCCTAATGAGCACACTTACATTCCCTTTAACAGAGGCAACATGAACTCTAGCATATTAACAGGATTCATGTTTCAATCTTTAAAGAAACACAAGACAATGGAACCCACGGTAATATCATATATACACGCATATCCACGGCAAACAGAGCACACTGTTATGCACATGCAGGAAACTGGCTCTCACTTGCCAGGGTTCTCCACTCCCTTCTCTGCTGTGCTATGTTATGTATCCTATATGTTCCAAGATATTTGCAACTCATCTTTGGGTACTTGGGGTTGAAAACAGCAACTCGTTTTTGGAACATCAGCCTCTTAGCACCAAGATGATACAGTAAAACTTTTGAGATGTTTGCGATGTGAGAATATCAATAGGTTCCTTGTTAGAAATGGATAGAACCTCAACTACTGATTAAGTGAAAGGACTATTCCTCCCCACTTATGGGTGGATCATGGCTGATAATATGATGAAAGGTCTATAGAAGGGTGCATGGTGAAAGCCATGACTCGAACTTAAGAATCAAACCAACATGTTTCCTTGCCAAATATTGTTGTAGCTCCACTCATTTGTTGCAGATGGTATGAGTGTTTCACTGCATAATTCCAAGGGATTGGACGATATGACTCAAGGTGGCAACGCTAGAGCATCTGCATTTGAACAAGTCCCAAGATTATATGCCTGGCCTGTTCGACTGAGTCTGTAGCATTAGTTTGCACCATTGTCAATTTATTACAATATTAGAAAACAAACACATTTATTACAATATATAAAGAAAGATTATATGTAGATAGAACCTTCTGGTTCCAAGTACCTCTAGATATGGGGAAAGGTACATATTAATGTCAGTTAAAATTGCTTCGATGAACTCTGAATCAACATTGGGCATCAATTTCATCATGCATTGTGTATCTGCAACCTTTTCTTTTGACAATTTTTGCTCTAGGTATGAAAGTGTTGCTTTTGGTAGTTAGATCTGATGTTCTTTGTTTCTTAAATGTACATTTTTAAGATATTATGTTACTCCATTCCTGATGACCATGACTCCTCTTAAAGTAAACGCTGAGAAGGTCATTCCTTTCAAATATTAATTGTGACACCCTGGCACTTTACTGCTGTGAGTGTAATAGTCATAGAAACCAGATGCTGTCATTTCAATTACCTCCTGTTGCAAGCCAGAAGTATACTGTTTAAAGAAAGTGGAGACCAAACTTTTCTGTTTGAATGTCTGTTTTGACTCCTTGAATGCCCTGGTGTTGAGTATTTGATTGTAAAGTTTCTAATTTGACAATTTTCTTAAAGAAAGGAAGCTACAGCAAAAGAAATAGGGAATTCCTATCTTGAGGAATGCAACTGTAACTCTGAAGAATATATTCTTTAACTTCAGGGTACATGGAAGCAATCTTTTTCAGAATTGTAATTACAGCATTGGCCCTTTTTATCCATTGTAACATGAGCATTAAGATTGTAAACATTTAGTTTTCTTTTATAAAAGAAAGAACTATTATTTGCATGGGGTAAACAAATCATATTCTGGAGACGAAAACAAACTACCGTTGCATTATTTTCTCTGTCAATACTCCTTTATTGTGACACAAAAGAATTTTCTTTTCAATGTGTCATATTTTTCAGACTACTTTCAGTGATGATTCTTTATTTTTGTGCCAGTTTTTCACATTACTTATTTTTTTTTTATGAATTTCATGAAATGAGTCCTAATTTTCCTGTTTTTTCACTCTATATAGCTTGTATTATCACTTTAATTTCATGATATTTTTTTAATTAATGGTAAGCACAATGGGGGAATGTTTTCATGCAATTTTCAATTTTGGGATTTTTCTAATTAATGACAAATAACACTGGGAGAATGTTTTCCCACATTAATTTTTTTGGAAATTTGTATTAGAATGGAAGACATTGTGAAGCGTAGAAACTAGAATAGCAACACAACAGTAATGTTACTTTAATTTTATTTCTTATTGGTGCTATAGTACTCTGATACATTGAACATACGCATTACAGAATCATTACACACCTTTACTTTGCGAAATATAACATAGCACATGTTGTCTGTCAGTGAGTGAGTGAGTGAGTCAGTCAGTCAGTCAGTGAGTCAGTCAGTGAGTCAGTGAGTCACTTTATTCACCATTTTGATCTTATACAAGATACTGACTTTGTCAAGCTTACAAGTATGAAAATGACAAATATTTGAAAGTATAAAGTATTAAAATTCACACAATAACACTATAAAAATTAGAAGACAGAAAATACAATACAAAAGAATATTACATAAATATTTACAAGATAAATTTGTATAATATTGCTTTCTTTCATCAATTACCTTTGATCGCTAACAATTAAATTGTACCTCGAAAAACACCCCTCCATATCAACTGATGAACAGGGAATCCAAATAGATTTTAATACAGCATTTGCAAAATCTAAATGTATTAATTTCAGTACCTTTAATGGCTGCATAATATCAGTTTGCTAAGTAGAATTCTTATTGATATGCTGTAGAATTAAATATTTCAAATCTAAATGGCCTGCAATAATATGGGATTCTTTAAGCAGCTTGAAATGAGGGAGTTGTTGCACTTTTCTACTAAGGGTTAAAACATTTTTGAGTACTTATTTGCACAACATAACTTGGATGAAATAAGGGTCAATTACCAAGAATGCTAATCTGTCCTAGACTATCTAGACCATCACTTCACAAATGACAGAATGGTCAATTTCCAAGAATGCTAAACCATCCTCAGTCATCTGCCATCATTTCACATTTTTGTAATTGCGAGTTTTAGTTTATTCTTTTTTGTAATTTAACAACTCACGGGAATGAAATTAAAAGAAATGAAATAAGGGTCAATTACCAAGAATGCTAATCTGTCCTAGACTATCTAGACCATCACTTCACAAATGACAGAATGGTCAATTTCCAAGAATGCTAAACCATCCTCAGTCATCTGCCATCATTTCACATTTTTGTAATTGCGAGTTTTAGTTTATTCTTTTTTGTAATTTAACAACTCACGGGAATGAAATTAAAAGAAATGAAATAAGGGTCAATTACCAAGAATGCTAATCTGTCCTAGACTATCTAGACCATCACTTCACAAATGACAGAATGGTCAACTTCCAAGAATGCTAAACCATCCTCAATCATCTGCCATCATTTCACATTTTTGTAATTGAGAGTTTTAGTTTATTCTTTTTTGTAATTTAACAACTCACGGGAATGAAATTAAAAGAAAGTGAGAACAAATTCTTATATTCAAAATCGCTACAATTTCATGTTTTTTCGCAAAATAAGGCAATTTTGCTTCAATATGCACTCATTGCTAAAATTTGTTAAAATAATAATATTAATTTATTGGTCAAGATCACATAATTCGGAAAGATAATCTGAAATCGCTTTAATATAATGTTTGTTGCTTTTATTGTAAATGAGAAAAAAAGGATGTCCATACTCATAATCATTGCACCAGAGAAGTATGCTCTAAAACATCGCTTCGTTTTCATGTGTTGCACTCTCAAATGGTTGATATTAGCCAGTGGGGTACTGGTACTTCAGAAACTTATAGCCATAACTTTGAAATTTGAAGAAACAGGTCATAAGTCTCCTGACTCAAATTACTTGTTTAAGACATTTCCATATCCTCTGAAAATATTTAGGTGTAGATCATTAACACTGCTCATGTAGATGTTCCTACAGTCATAAATTATGTTTTCAAATGTATCATAAATAGTTGAGTCTGTTTCATCTTCCACTTCTATTAAAGTGTCATGGGGTGGGTGTGTGTGTGTGTGTGTGTGTGTGTGTGTGTGTAGTAATGAAGGGGGATACGACACACCGTGACCCCGACATGGATCTTTTGTGGGCTACCACCCCCCTCCCCCACAGGGGGAAGATGTGAAGTGAAGTGAGACCATAGGCTGGTCAGAGAGTGGAGCCAGCAAAGCCCAGAGATGCACAGAAGTCCCTAGTGGTTACAGATATTGACACCTGGTGCACAACTGAAGTGTTCCCCACAGGGAGAGGGAGACGAGGCGACCCTTGTGGCCCATGCAGCAACTTCCAGAAGGGACCAGGGAAGGTCTTCCAGAGTGCAAGCATCTGTGCCATCTGTCTGCATTTGCCAGAATGTACCGCACTAACCACCAAGCCTGAAAGATGACAAGGAAGGGAAATGAGGAATAAAGGGAAAGGAATCCATAGAGAAGAGCATCCACCCCAGCATTTGCCTAGTGACAAGTGGAAACCATGGAAAAACCCAAGTCAGAGTGATCGGTCAACTGGGATCGAATCCGTTACCTCCCGAATGCAAATCACACACGTTGCCACAGCACCACCTCGCGTGTTTAGTAAATTGGGTTATGTCTTTGCTTTGAAATTTGCCATGTTTTGAGGAATTCAGCTTCACAAGACTCATAAACTTCACAGTGGCATATGCTGGGATTGTGACTTGGGCTATCACTAGGCCTACCATGGTCATGCTGTGGCCAAGTGGTTAAACCATTTGCCCCTCACCAAAGCGGCCCAGGCGCGGGTTTCCTCTGGGTTCTTCGGTTTCCTCTGCCATCTCATTTCATCAATGCTCCATCTTCATTCCAGGTATCATCAGTGTCACCACCTGCGGTGCCATATGTATTAAAGGATTTAACTGTATGCAATTTTTATCTATGGAGGAACTTGAAATATAAACTGTATGCAACAAACCCATACATTGGAAGAACTGAAAGAAAACATCAAGCGAGAAATTCACTCAGTTTTGGTATATAGAATTCTTGAATGTGAATTTAAATTTCTTGACAAGATGCCAGGAATATGTGGATAGAGGACAACATTTTCAACAGATTCTATTTCTCCATCAAAATGTGTGGAGGAAATATCACACATTTTGATGGAGAAATAGAAGCTGTTTATAACACTGCAAAATATATTTCCCTGGCTGCATCAATGTAAAAATATAGTTATTCTTTCAGACTCGCAGGCTGCTATACAAGCAATAGTAACACTCCCTAAAATGGAAAAAATTAAATAAATCCAAAAGATGATTCCACAAATTGGTAATCTGGGGAGAAAAAAAAATTTATTACAGTGAATACCATCTCATAGTAAAATTATCAAGAAAATCAGCTTTTGGCACCTTTTGTCTCACAACTGAACATGATTATCTTAATAAGCATCTCTTTAGGACTGGCCTTTCAACCTCACCAAACTGCCTACTGTGTTCCAGAGAAGAAATTATGAATATGGAACAGCATGCAGCTGCACACAGACTCTCTCTCTTTCAACTTCCCTTATGATAAGTTATGTTATCATTTTAACAGTAACTATAACTATGAGAATGGGAAGTGATTGCAAGACTATTATACCTCTTTCAGCAATAGAACAAGCTGATGTAAGCCACTGAGCACTGGTCAAACTGTGAGGATAAAGAAGAATAAAGAACAGGCAAAAAATTAATACTACCATAACTTTAGTAAAGTGCTAATTTTATTTTGATTCTTTTATTTACAAATTATGAATAAAAATAATATGAAATTTATCATCAAATTTCACTTACAACATGACTTATCTTCACATTAAAATATCTCACAAGAAATGAAGGAAACCAGAAAAATAGCTTATTTTCTGCTATTAATGATAACTTAATTAAAAAAAAAAAAAAAAAAAAAAAAACATAGAATAATGTACACAAAATAATACAAGTTCCGAACACTCAGAGTGTTGAGAGTTGAAGTGGCAGTGGAGCTTCTGAGCATCACCAAGAAAACATTCACACCAGATTATAAATTCACACATGTATCAACTATGGCTATATTAACAATGTTTGTGACTGAATATGTAACACATTATAATATACTTCTTTAAGTTTGACTTGTTGTGCTACATGATGTGATGTATTGGTCACATACTTCTGTTCCTTGATAGTGCTGTTATATTAAAGACCTGATCACTTTGAACACATTAAACGTTGTCCATAATGGCTTATGTTATTCGGACTGAAGAAAAGTATGCTGAAAATGGAGAACTTTGTGTCAAATTTCAGCCAATAAATTCTGCATAAACAAGCATTCATTTTATATGACTGCAGGAGATGCTGGTGCATGTAATTTCTGTATGTTAATTCTTTTAAGCTTTGAAACCTTTCTTCCCTTTAAAATGCCTATATTTTTCTACCTTACACTTTGAAGAAATCTTACTAAAGTAAGCTCTTTGAAGTCTAGATAATATATAAAATCAGTCAGAAAAAAGCAGAAAGCTCATAAGGTTATTACACTTGATAACTTATGTCATATTAAAATGTTCATTGCATAAAATAACTTCTATAACTGGTGTGTTCAACCACTCTATGCTGCAATTGTTAATGATGTTTAAATCTTCAAGTTTAGTATTTTGAAACTCTTAATCAGAACTAATTTTATGGAGAATTTTCAAAATCAATTCTGTTGATGGGTACTCTTACTGCTGATAAGTTATTTATTAGTTTATTGTGCAAATTTCTTCAAAGACACAATTTAATTATTTACTATAGTGTTTAGAAGCAAAAATTTATAAATTATATTTTGTTATGACCCTGCCTTCTCAAATATACTCAGGTTCATACTTCTTGTACTTCTACAGGAATACTGTTATAGATATGTTTAACGAAAGGAGAAGGAGCAATTACAGAATTATTAAATATTGGTATTAATACCAGTTATGTTTTGTCAGTTTATTAATCATTTGCATTAACTGCACTGGCCTATTTAATGTGGCATCAGTGTCTTTAATATAACAGGGCTTTAAGGCACATGATTAAGGCTCATTACAAATTTATAAGAATTAATGTGTTTTATTTTTGGACTCTTTTCTCCACATTACCTTATTTTAATTACTTTACTGTACACATGCCTATGTGTAAATTATTTTGTATTAGCTTATGTCCAGAATGTGGTATAATGGATCACATTATTGAAGCAGGGTGAAATGGTTATAATACAGTTTGGTACAGTTTATTGTACTGCACGACTTCAGTCAAGAGTAGATGAATATCACCTCAAATATATTATTGAAGAGGCGGTTATTGGATGCACTTAACTATTTCAGAATTTTAAACTAAACATATTAAATGCATTAAGATATGATTACTTGTGTATTCTAAAAAGCAATCATAATTGCTCTTTGTAATTGAGTTCTATAAAGTAAATGGAGACTTGCAAGCCCAGTTTATTTCTAAGTCTTTGTTTTGTGTAGGTTGAAGCAGGTAATTTTATAAGAACCTAAAGACCTTGTTTGCATCACCAATGATATTTGCAATAATAAGGATCTGTATTCCATTTTTCTTCTAAAATGATGGTACCTAGTAGTCCTTCTAAAGGTCACCTATGAAATCACACGAAAGTTCTCTGGATATTGTTTGCTCCTATGGGATTTTGATTTTGCTATGTTTAAAAAGATAAAACATGTAAGCCAAGCAAGAATTTATGCCAAGAGACTTAAAACCTTTAACCATATTAGCAGACTGAAACATAGCTTTTGTATATATCAAGGAAATATTTTTTAAAGCATAGTAAGGCTACTAATACTTTTCTTAATACATGTTAACTATTTAGTTTTTGTATGTATTGAGGAAATATTTTTTAAAGCATAGTAAGGCTACTAATACATTTCTTAATACAGGTTAACTATTTACCAAGCTTCCTGGGGTAAAATTACAAAGGAAAATTCTTGCCATCATAAGCAAAAAAGCATCTGTTACTGTATCGTCCATAACATTCTAGAAAAGGAAAGATGACAGAGGATCCAGCATCTATGAAGCTACAACCATATAAGCGCAATATTTGTGCAAGAATTGAATATTGAGCAGAAAAAAAATGTTATTTGAGAAAAATTATCCCATATTTGCCAGAAGAACGGACCACATTTTATAACACTATCTCAGAATAAACATTTGTAATGCTGTGCATCAAAATATTAATGCACCAAAGTAGAATGTCACAGAGTTAATGTAATTATTTTAAAAATTGAACCTTTGTTTATCACATGAGCAACATGCATATAACCTTTTGCAACCTCAAATTTTCATTCATTTGTCTTGATTGAAGCAGTTTTGTCATGTACTTTTATTAGCATAACATGTTCATAAGCCTATTATTTAGAAAGTTACTCGTTTATTATACAATGAAATGTGATTTAAGGTTTTCTCTGATGTGCAATGTTGATGCTATATACTATTTTTCTTTAAAATGTCTATGTTTTGAAGCTATGAATAGATTTCTAGGACAAAGTTTGCACTGAAATTTTTGTGATCTGTGGTTTCAAATGTTGTAATTTCTTGCAAAACAAAGGTGTTTTGCAGATTCTGTTATAAAACTGTATCCTTTGCGAGATTTGCTGCAAGTAAATTTACCCTCATATCTAAGCTTTCTAGTTGCTGTTCTGCATCCTTTGATTATTCTGCATACTCTATTTGTAAATAAACAAATCTGCATTCAAACTACGCAAGAAGAAGCAAAATGTTCAGTGTGTGATCATTCCACACTGGAGTAAAACAGATGAAAGAAAGATGTTTTTGGAACCACACACCACCTTTGAAACCTCTACTCAGAAACTCCAGCAAGACTTCATCTTGGAAATTCACAGATTTTCTTGTGTAAGGTTAATCTGCTTAGTTAATAGAGCTTACAATAGATATTCAGCACCTTTGTAAACATCTTGGTTATATTTTATAATAGCATAAAGGCTAATTTATTCTTATTCTGTTGGCATACTGATGGTTGTAAACAGAGTAAAGAAATTAAGCATCCAATAGTTCTCTCACCCTGCCTCAAGCACATTCTGTCTGGAACATTAGAACGTTCAAATATAATTTATTAATGAGTTGTGGTAATACTTTTTTTACACGTGGAATGAGTTTTTTATGTTTATAGATATTGTTTGTAAAGAGGCAAAATTGCAGCAGGAACACATAACACTGTCTTAGCAGTCTATCAAAAGTTCTTGAAGTATAATTGTATGCCTCATTATGAAGCATCATGAGTGACTAGTGATGATGTTCTTCATTTTCTTCTCCTGCTTATGCCTGTACCTGTTTTTTCTAGGTGAGGCCCATGAGATGGCAGCTGTCCTGCTAGTGTGCAAGACTTGCAACAGAAGCGTGCATAATACTTGTGAGTACAGTATTGTGCTTCCACTATCAGACGACAATTTGCAAAGAATGGATTGTCTGTGCAGTCAGGGTGTATATATATTCCTGCAAGAAATATTTATAACATATTAGAAAATATGTAACTACTTCTTGGTACTACTTTTATGTAATGCTTATTTCATACAACTAACAAAAGCATTTGACATGTCAGTCACAACATCCTTATCCAAAAAATTAAAAACTGATGTAAGAAGATTACCAAAGAGCTTAATCATATTTATTTAAAGGATGAACATGGTATACACAATTCCAATACAAAAGCTAAAATTCTCTTCATGATTACAATTCCACCTGGAAGTCTATAAAATATGGTATTCTTTAGGGCAGTGTATTAAGATCACCTTTTTAATATATATAACTGACATATCTACAAAATATGTATGAGGATCACTATGAAACTTTTGAGATGTAAGAAAATGAAAGTTGATCCACTCAAATTGAATACAGGATGGGTTAGCCTCATCCTTTGTGAGTAAACTGGTATTGGGTAGTAACTCTTCCACTCCAGAAATGCCAACAGTGCAAGGATGAACAACCAAGGCATGTAAGTAGTCAGTCCCAGCAATGGAGCTGGGAAGAGAGCGTTTTTGCTCAATGATTTTCTATGGCCTTAAAAGTGGGTTAAACCAGTGCCAAAGTCTTGAATGTTTGCAACAGGCTATTGGGGTCATTGCTTCTTCCTGTGCCACAGTTTTTCAGTGGTTTCAGGAATTTAAAAGTGGCTGAACATCCTTGAGAGGTGAGAAAGAAGCGCATATTGGACAATAACAGTGAGTGAGGAAAGCATCGCAGAATTGAGAAGATGCTTCACGAAAATAATCACATAACATTTAAACAATTAAGGCAACATTGCAGATTGACTTGCCAGCTGTTTTGAAAATCCTCCATGAATTCTTTCGTGTGAAGAAGGTCACATCCCGATGTGTGCTTCACAGTTTGACGGAAGAACAAAAACATGCCCTGTTGAATGGTGTGAGAAAATGCTGACAAGATTCGAAAGAGGGGACTCTGGACAGGTTTCTCATATCGTCATAGATGATGAAACCTGGATTTGTTAGTTTGATCCAGAGACCAAACTGCAATCGGTGGTGTGGATCTATCCTGATGACAATCCAGCGACAAAAGTGAAGTGTCGTCAAAGAGTCCACAGGAAAATGGTGGTCTTATTTTTCCTATAGGTTGGTCTTGTGTCAATCATTCCTCTGCAAAGCATGGTTACACTAATTGTTACATCATGGTTTGTTTGCCAAATGTTTTTGCCAAGCTTCAGGAACGTCAGCCATACATAGGACTGCGAGGGATCCTTCTCCATCACAACAAGGTGTCCGCACATGGCCAACATCACCATTCAGTTCTTGGAGTCTACAGAGGTCAAACTTATCATTCATCCACCATACAGTCCCAACTTGGCCCCATGTGTTTTGTTTTCTGTTCCCAATAGTAAACAATTGCATGCATGGAAAGAGATTTTCAACCCCTGAAGATGCTATTACCACCTATGAAAAGGAGCTTGCAGCAATTGAAGAAAACATGGGGCTGGAGTGCTTTCAGAAATGGTTTCAGCGAGTGCAAAAGTGCATTGGCAAGTACTTTGAGAAAGTGCAACAATCAAAATTAAAAAAAAAGAATATTCTTGGTGTGTCTCAAAACTTTTGTAGTGACCCTTGTATCTGTTCTCCAGACCGCCAAAACATTTTAGTTCAGAATAAGAGTTCTCTCTTAGAATATGTACCTATTTTGTTTATTTGATGAACATAATCAACCTCAGTACAACAGGCATAAAACTATACTGATGTAAATGGCTTGATAACATAAAAATCATTTGAATATCAATTTACAGGTAACATACTATGCGACAATATATAAACACTGATAAGCACACATGAATTTCTGCATTGGACAGCAATCTGACAGTCTACTCACATTGATCATATATTTAAACGAGCAATTCTTGTATATATATATATTCCTCACAACTTGTAAACGGCTCTAACGATTTCGATCAAATTTTGTATTCAGATAGGGTTTTGCTTTTTAAGTTCATCTATATAGGTGTAATTCCCAAAAAAATGCGATTTTACATAAAAAATAACGTTTTTTATTGCCGCTTCTAAAGAGCAATTCTTGTATATACATTCCTGGTATTTCAGAAATGGCTCTAAAGGTTTGGTGAAATTTTCGTATACATGCATATTACATTCACAGTGTTTTTTCTACTCACCTTTAGGTAACACATTCACATCTCTTTCTCTACTCACTCCTCTATAAACAATTTTCCATAAAAAACGTGATTTTACACCAAAAAACATTTTTATCTCCCCTTTTATAATTAGTCATACCATGTTCTGTGTGTTTGAAATAGAAATGCTGTTACATTCACGCTGTTCCTTTTAAGTAACACAATTCACAGTGGTTTCTCTACTCACTCTTCTACAAAGAAATCATACAACTTTCTGTATGTTTGAAGTAGAGATGCTGCATATTACATTCACAGTGGTTTCTTACTTACTTTTAAGTAACACATTCACATCTCTTTCTCTACTCACTCTTCTAAAAAGAAGTCATACAATTTTTAGTGTTTGAAATAGAGATGCTACATTCATAGTAGTTTCTCTACTTACTTTTATGTAACATATTCACATCACTTTCTCTACTCACTCTTCTATAAACAATTTTCCATAAAAAACGTGATTTTACACCAAAGAAACATTTTTATCCCCACTTTTAAAATAAGTCATACAATTTTCTGTATGTTTGAAATAGAAATGCTACATATTATATTCATTTATATTTCTCTTCTCACTTTTAGGTAACACACTCACATCTTTTACATCTCTTTCTCTACTTACTCTTCTATAAACAATTTTCTATAAAAAACGTGATTTTAGACAAAAAAAATTTTTATCCTCGCTTTTAAAATAAGTCATACCATGTTCTGTATGTTTGAAATAGAAATGCTATTACATTCACGCTGTTGTCCCCTCTCACTTTCAGGTAACGCATTCACATCTCTTTCTCTGCTCACTCGGCTACAAATGTCATACAATTTTCTGTATGTTTGAAATAGAAATGCACATATTACATTCACAGTGGTTTCTCTACTTACTTTTAGGTAACACATTCTCATCTCTTTCCCTACTCACTTTCCTATAAAAAATTCATATCATATATACGTATACACACACATAAATTGGATGTTTGTATATATGTAACTGTTAATCTCTAAAACTGCTTAATCGAAATTCGGCACTATATGTATTTTTTCATGGAGAAAGTTTTTATGGTGACAATTTTACTACACAATATATTACTTTCAAATGGTTTTCTACTTGCTTTTCTTTCACGTAGCACGTTCATATATCCCCTGTTTGCCCTTCAACATACAATTCATATAATTTTCTATGATTGAAATATAAATGCAACGTATTACATTCACACAATTTCCTCTACTAATTCTTCCTTTGCGAGACACAATCAGTCTTCTTTCGCTACTCGCCCTTCAACATACAATTCATACAATTTGCTGTATGTTTGAAACAGAAATACAACGTATTACATTCATACTATTTTCTCTATCATCAATATCATCAATAATCAACACCGGGAAAGCTTCAAGTCATTATTTTCTCTACTCACGTTGTTTTACGTAACAATTCACATGTTATTCTCTATCGTTTATCAACTTCATGCATACCAACACCTATACATATTGTATGTTGAAGAGTGAGTAAACTCCAAAACAGATTGACCGATCGCCATGAAAATTGACATATCTAATTGTTTTCATGGTGGAGGTTTTTATGCAATCCATTTTACCATGCAACGTATTAGGTTCACATGTTTTTCTCTACTCCCTCTTCTACAAACAATCCATACATTTTCCCATACACTTGAAATATAAGTGCAACGCATAACATTCACATGTTTTTTCTACTCATTTTTCTTTTACTAAACACAATCACATTTCTTTCACTACTCCCGCTTCGACGAACAATACAAACAATTCATACAATTCTCTATATGATTGAAACAGAAATGTGTAGTACATTCACATGTCTTTATCAACCAGCTTTTCTTCCTGTAGTATTTGTTATTGTTCAACAGTGCTTTTACTTGGTGTAGCTCCGGTGTTTTAATAAAAAATAAAGAAATAGTTAAAAAAGTAAAGTAATCACAATTAGTGTCAGGAGCGCAACGAAAAGCACGATATGGAACAGTTGATGAAACAAATGTTAGCCAAGATGGACATAATGGGAAATGAAATGAATTCCGGAATGTGGCAGAGCAAACAAATATGATAGCCAAATTGGAAAAATGTAAACTACGGAATAGAAAATATGGGAACAAAAATGGACAAAATGGAGACAAAAATGGAAGCCAAATTGGAAATGTAAATTCCAAAACGGAAAAGATGAAGACATGGATATCCAACATGAAGATAGATCTATTGGAGAATACTAATGAGTGACTGGCCGGGGTTAAGGAAGCCATGGAAGAACTCGACGGAAATATGAAGGACCTTGGCCAACCTGTTAACGCCCTGGAGTCAATCGCGGCACCAAAGAACTGAACTCAATAATGGAACAAATGCTCGACGAAAACCTGAAACTAGGTGCATATCTGGGGTAGGCCTGCGTTCAGCAGTAGACGTTTTACAGCTGAAATGATGGTGTTTATGAAATATTTATATGAATTTCTATATCTCTTGTATCTCGAAAATGACTCTTAACAATTGTGAAAAAAAGTTTTATATAGTCAACATTCAGGTTTATCTAAATAAGTATCTACTTCCACAAAAAACAAGATTTCACAAAAACAGAGGCAAAAACTGGCAAGTGAAGCTCAGTCACCCAGGTACTTGACCATAATGCAAAGAAATTAGCAAATCTATTTTTTAAAAGAGGGACTTTAAACCAATTCATGATTCTACTCTAATTAAAGTGCTTTATTATGGCATTAAATAGCCATGTACATTGTATGGAAAAGAAGCACAGGGAAGTTTCCCACGGTACACATGGACAGAAAAAGCATATTAGATTAATTTTAAAACTTCAAGTTTCCAACTCTTGCATGAATGCATTCAAGTAATATTACATTTTTGTACTTCATTCATTGCAGAAGATTAATTAAAATATGTCTGAAAAAAAGAAAACAACCTGTTGCTTATCCAAGAGAATGCTTGTCTGATGTATTCACTATACTCAGAATCCATAAAATGTATTATATTACAATATGTTAAATCCGTGACACTACAGTCCTTGTAGACCTAGGTCTATCAACCTGCTTGCTGAGCTCATGTCCACATGCACACTGCAGAGGTGGACATACATACATTCATTCGTTCGTTCGTTCATTTATTCATTCATTCTGATATGGGAGTTGATGTGGTCAACACTATGCTTCCTCCAATGAGAATGTTGGCTTTTGTGACCTACAATTGCTACCCATTGTGGCTCCTCAAATGTATCACGATGCTAAGTCTTATGTAATTGTCTTGAGTATTATATAGCATTGTACAGCATTGTGCAGTAATAGATGACGGCTGTTGCAATGGGATACAAAGAGAAGCTCCTTAATGCTCACCGAAAGTATAGGACAGACATGGAATATCAGTATTTATCTGGTGACAATAGTATCCGTGAAGGTAACTGCAAGGGTAGAAATAATAGTAACAATAGTGGATGTGAATCTGGAAATACAGGGTCATCTAATGAGATGGATATAGAAAATAAAGCACAAGAGGAAGAGAGTATAAAGGTAATGTCACTACAGCAAATAATTAATATCCTAACAAAAAATTTACAAGCAGCAAACAAGGAAATAATACATCTTTGATTACAAAATAAAAGGAAAGAAGATGCACTGAAAATGATACAAAACATGATGGTCAGTAATTGGCAAAACTCTTGGCTGCATTCTAACAGAGCAAAAGAGTGTCTGAAAGATCTAATAATTGAAACAAGGAGTATATTTTCCTATCTCTCAAACTCAGATATTGAAGAGAAGCTAATAACACAGCAAGAAAATAGGACAATAAAACAACCACACATGCAATGAAGCAGACAACTTTGAAATATTAGCCAAAGGTTCAAATTCTCACATACAGTTATGGAAAAGAAATAAGTGGAATTATACCTAGAAAGTCAAAAAAATTCCAAACTGGCTGCACTGTTTTGCCTGTCCATGTCTGGTGCTTGTTCCTGTCTACCACTATCATAGAAAGGTGCAGATGAAACCATACAACATTTTTGAAACTACTTTTAAAGGCTTTACTTACCAACTTTATGAAAGGAGATAGTTTGAGAGGTAGGATCGGAACTGAAAACATTAATGTCACAGCCAGGATTTGAACTCTTATTTATACAGGTTTAGCGTCATTGCAGATGCTAAATTACTTAATATTTCTATGTATTACCAACCACTATAACAGTACTTATAGCATCATTTTGCACTGATGATGTGATAAATACATCATAAAACTGCAGTTTGTATTTAATTTCAAGAACTTGCAGCAAACAGTATTTTCTAAAGTATTAGAAAAGGTTATATATTCGGTTGTGTAATTATCTCAAACATGTGAATATACTCAGTAAGTCACTGTTTGGATTCATAAAAGGTAGATCTACAGTAGACGCCATTGTCTCCCTCATTGAAGATGTTTTGCAAGCTCTTGAAAATAAAAGACTAGTGATAGTGAACTTTTGTGACTTAAGCAAGATATTCTATTGCATGGACCATGTTCATTTGATAAATAAACTGAAACATTATGATATAGCAGGTTCTGAAAATGATAACAACATTTCTTGATCATCTAACACAGGTAGTTTGTACGGGAAAGCATAAATCAGAAATCTTAGAAATAAAATATGGTGTTCCACAGCGCTCAATTCTTGTACTGCTATTCACAGTAATGATTAATGATCTGCCTTCTTTAATGGATAAACATACTGTGTTATATGCTGCTGACAGAACTTTTCTCAATATAGTAAACTCATAAAAATGGCTGAAAATACCCTGGCTTGAGCAGATTTATGCTTCAGGGCCTATGGGTTTTTACTTAATAACAGCAAAATATGGCAAATTATATTCAGTTTAAAGGATATACAACCTAAACTTTGATGTATATGTAAAATGCCTGGGTATAACCTTCCTTTCTTCCTTCCTTACTTTAATAAACTCACACATTAGGAGCATTTCAACAAAATTCTCTAGAGTTGTTTATCTAATAAAAAGCTTAAAATACTAAGTACCAGATGGTTAAGTGAAGTTTACAGATTTTGTCTTCTTTCATAGTGTAATGTTGTATGGCGTTCTATTATGGGGAAGTAGCAGCCGTGTAACTGAAATACTTCTATTACAAAAAAAGGTTATTTATATAATTTCAGATTGGCATACGTGAACATTGTAAACCTTTGTTTATTAAATTAGTATTTTTACAGTGGTAAACTCTTATATTTACACTGTAGTCAATTATATGAAAAGCCTAGTTTATGAAACGGGCTAAAAACAGGACATACATGGATATAACACCACATGGGCATCGCGAAATGAGGGCAAGGTGGGGCCGTGGCCCCCCCTTGGAAGTTGGTGAACTTAATATGCAGCCAGTTACTGACTATTAAACTATTATTTTAATTTTGATTTAGCACAAATTAATACGGTTATCTGCAACAAACATTATAAATTTTGACAGTAAAATAATGATTTAATATTACATGATTGCAAATTCCCAACATGTGGCCCCCCCCCCCCCCTGGAAAAAAGTCTGCCGACACTCATGTAACACCAGGAATAGTAATCAAATTTATGTCCCATATCATAGACTTACAATAACAACAAACAGCTTTAAAGTGATAGGATTAAAATTGCATACATTAAAACCTCATTTATCCAGACTAACTGGGACCAAAGGTAATCCAGAAAATCTAAAACCTGGATAATCCAGGTTATATGGGTAATAAGCAAAGCAAAATTATTAAATCTTTAAATGAGCAAACTTGCCGTTTATGACAGTAAAAAAGCTATGTATTGCAACAAAATTATGTACAGCACATAGTATGTATTGTTTACTAGACATTTAAGAATATGAAAATCTTAATCAAAAAAATCACATCATTTCTTAACAAAGAATTGATCCACAGTCTTCTGTTTTAAACACGTGTGGCATTTGAATGAAATACAGTCACGCAAACACTTTATCATTAAAAGTTCAGCTGGAGTGGTGTCGGCCTGACATTCCAAGTATGCCATAATGTTTATCAGCTGTTGCGCTATTCTTTTTTTTAATGTTTCTCCTTTATCTCTTTTATAGAGGATTTTTTGAACAGGCTCAAAAATCTTTTAAATCTAGTGCATGAAAAGAACAAAAATATCATACTTAAGGGTGACTTAAATATAAATTCATTAGCAAATACAGGGAATTATAAAAGCCTGTCTGACCTACTTTATACCTTCAATTTACTAGACACTGTTAACGAACCAAGAAGAATCACACCAAGTACATCATCTGCTATTGATCATGTGATAACTAATTTAGAATGTGGTAGGTATGCTTTGACTGTACAGGAGTTCTGTATTTCTGATCATTGCGCTCAGGTAATGGATATAGTAATTGTTAGCAAACTCTCTGAGCAATTAAATTATAAAACAATTAGACAAACAACAGTAAAAAATCTGAGCCGGATGCTTGAAAGCCTAAAACAAGAAAAATGGGAAGTAGTTTATGAAACACAAGATAGTAACCAAAAATGGGAACGTTTCTTCAAAATTTTAACAAAACATCTTCATAACCATTGCCCAATAAAGAAAGTCAAGGATAAAGAGAAGGGAGACCAGTATATACAAATACCAATAGAAATTAAAAAATTGTGGGAAAAAATGAAAAATTATTACACATTTTATAAGTCTACAAACTTATAGCTATTCAAATGCAAATATAAAAATCTGAAAAACCAATACTCACTAGCACTAACTAACCTAAAGAAGCAACAATATGGTAATAAAATAACAAGCTCAAGCAATAAAGTTAGGACCATATGGGGGAATTGTAAAACAAAGTAGTATTAACAAAAGTAAGCATGAAAATATAAAATTAGTTGAAAAGGGACAAACTATAGATAATCCACAAGATGTATGCCAACATTTCAATACATATTTCCTAAACATAACAAGGGGGGAACAGAACGTGATAGAAAGCATTCAAAGAGAACTACCAGTATGCATAAATTCAATATATTTGGAAGAAATTACAGCCGAAGAAGTGGAAAAGATAATAAATAAATTAAAAAATAAGTCCTCATTGGGATGGGATGAAATATCACCGAAAATCTTAAAACATTGTAACACTGCGCTTATTACCATTCTGGTACACCTAGTAAATTCTTCGCTAAACAGTGAAACCTTTCCAGATTCCTTAAAATTCAGTATAATTCGGCCAATCTTTAAAAAGGGGGATAAAACACAAATAGGGAACTATAGGCCAATCAATTTACTTCTATTTTTGCAAAAGTTTTCGAAAATATACTGAGCTGCAGACTGATACGATTCCTAAATAAATATAGTCTCTTAATTCATCACAACATGGATTCAGGAGCAAATTATCAATTACCACTGCTATTGCAGAACTTTATCAGGAAATACTTGAAGCACTTGATAAAGATAACAAAACTGCAGCAATTTTCTTGGATCTATCCAAGGTGTTTGATAGTATAGCACATTATAAATTACTGGATAAGATTCAGAAAGTGGGTATCAGGGGAAAATTCTTAGAAATTATAAAATCGTACTTGTTAAACCATAAGCAATGCACAGAAATCTATTACCAACAGCATCACATGACAAAATGTGCAAAGATCAAATTATGAAATAATGAAGGTGGGTGTGTACCTTAAGGATCTGTACTTGGACCAATCCTGTTCATATTATATGTAAATGACATTCCTAAATCTCCAGAATATAAAATAATATCATACACAGATGACACTTCAGTTATATTGACAAGTAAAAATATACATAGTCTAGAGAAGTTAGTAACAACAAAAACACAGGATATATGTGCGTACCTAAAATATAACTTAAAGGTAAATTTACAAAAAAACAAATATGATCATGTTCCAGCACCGCAATAATGGATCTACTCAAAGATTACATGTAACACAAAATGATGTGTATATAGAGCAAATACAAAGAATAAAATTTTTAGGGGTAATGATAGATGAGAATATGACATTCAGAAATCACATTGACCTTGTAGGTAATAAAATTAGTACTGGTTTATATCTGTTAAGAAATTTGAAAAAATATTTAAATTTTGATTATTTAAAGTTAGTATACTATGGGCTAATTCACCCCCATCTTCAATATGGGATTGAAGTCTGGGGCAGCACAGGTAACACAAATATGAATAGAGTACTGTTAATGCAGAAAAGTGTTTAAGATGTATCTATGGCCGAAATAGTAGAGAATCATGTAGACATATATATGTAGAGGCTAATGTTTTAACAGTTGTATCACTATATGTATATAAAGTAATTATGTTTGTAGTTAGTAAGTCACTCTGTAAAAATAAAAGATAGTCATATATATAATACTAGAACACAAAATAATTACTACAGAGATAATGTAAATAAAAAGGCCACTGAAAAGGATCCACTTACGATGGGTAGGATACTCTATAACAAATTACCCAATGACATTAAAAGTTTAAGGGGCAAAGAATTTCAAACGAGGTTAAAAACATTCTTAATTCAGAAATGCTTGTACAGGTTGGATGAATTGTAAATATTGTATATACATGTAATTTTGTTTTGTAACTTTTTATAATTGTTTGACGATCCTTGAAATTTGTAAGAAGTCTATAAGCAAATAAAGATTATTATTACTATTACTGTTACTATTACTATTAGTATTAGTTTGAGAGGTAGAACTGGAACTTAAAAATTCAATGCCACAACCTCTCAAACTTTGCCCACACACGGCTTGTGTGTTTAAAAACACCAACAGTAAGTTTGTTGGAATAAATAAATATTACTCTTACTCTCACTCTGACTCTCACTCTCACTGTCACTGTCACTGTCACTGTCACTGTCACTGTCACTGTCACTGTCACTATCACTATCACTATCACTATCACTATCACTATCACTATCACTATCACTATCACTATCACTATCACTATCACTATCACTATCACTATCACTATCACTATCACTATCACTATCACTATCACTATCACTATCACTATCACTATCACTATCACTATCACTATCACTATCACTATCACTATCACTATCACTATCACTATCACTATCACTATCATTATCATTATCATTATTATCATTATTATTATTATTATTATTATTATTAGCATCCAACTATTTATCCATTAAAACCACAACCTTCTTTCTCTTTGTTGTCATTTTAAACTTGTACACTGAACTATGCACCCAAACACTTTAATAAGACAGAAAAACACTCCGGTTGAAACACACATAATAAACTTAATGACACGTGCCGTTTGAAAACAGTAGGAAAACTGAGATTGAGGGAGGTGTAGTGACGAGTAGGGATCAAGGTCAATGCTTTCTTCTGGTGCTATTTATAGCTGGTGAGACATACTGTGTCAGCACTGTGTATCACACTACTACATCTTTCTTAAATTGAACAGATAGCATTTTAAAGTACAGTACAGTAAAACACGTATTACCATAATTATTATTAATTGTACAATTTCTGCAGGAACCATATGCTGAATCAAACTAAAAAGTGAATATTTGGCATATGTACTTATAGTTACATTCTTGTTATCATAGTTAAATTTATTATCTAATGTGAACATTAAATTAATAAAAGTCTACAAATCTGATCTGGATAAACAAGGGCCAGATAAGCGAGGTTGTACTGTAATAGTCTACCCCCAAAAATAAAAATCCTACCTGCCGCAAGATTTAAACACAAGACATATGACTGGTAAGTTAATACAGCATATTATTCAGTTCTAGAGTTTTGTGATGTTAATAACACTTTTAACAGTAAAATATTAACAAATGATACAGTCATAGCTGAAACCTTCAATAAATATTACGCTTATTCACATAAAGTAACAAGAAATAATAAAAAGGAATGTAAACAATTTAAGAAAGTAATTATTATTTATTTATGCCAACAAACTTACTGTTGGTGTGAGAGGTAGAACTGGAACTTAAAAATTCAATGCCACAACTGGGATTTGAGCCACAGACCTTCCGCTTACCAGTCTCTGATGTGAGACTGCCTTTGTGGTTTGCCAGGAGAAATACGAACTGGTTAAAGAATTTAATGCCATTCTGGCAGTTTGTCACAATAACTCAATGGTTAGAGCAGCTGCCTGGTAAGCGGAAGGTCTGTGGTTCAAATCCCAGTTGTGGCATTGAATTTTTAAGTTCCAGTTCTACCTCTCAAACTTTGCCCACACACAGCTTGTGTGTGGGCACTGTTTGAGAGGTAGAACTGGAACTTAAAAATTCAATGCCACAGCTGGGATTTTAACCACAGACCCTCTGCTTGAATTGAATTTTTAAGTTCCAGTTCTACCTCTAAAATTTAAGAAAGATTTGAAACAAAAACGAGAATGTGATCCTAACACTCAACACAATATCTTCTTTCAAAATTTTAATATGCAAGAACTGAACATTGCAATTAATAATCTAGAAAACAAAAAGTCTCCTCGACCAGATCACATACATCCAGAGTTCATAAAAAAACCTTGGAAAAACAGCAAAATAACAACTACTAAAACTCTACAATCTATCCTGAAAAACCACTGTACCTGCCGATTTCTCCCACTCTTGAAAAAAGGTAAAACAGCATCAGAAATAAAAAATTATAGACCAATAGCTCTTACTAGCATAATAGCATAAGTGATGGAAAGAATGGTGTCAAACAGATTAAATTGGTTTCTAGAATCACAAAATTTAATTTCTCCCTTTCAAGCTGGATTCAGAGAGTTCCACTATATAAATGAACAAGTCTTACTTCTCAGTCAAGAAATCAAAGACTCTTCAATAGAAAAGAAGATAATGTATCAGTTTTTATTGATTTCCAAAGTGCATGAGTCTATATGCAGAACAAAACTACTAAAGAAAGTAAAAAAAATAGGGATACAAGGTCCAATGTTTTCATGGCTGTCATTTCTTAACTCAATGCTTTATTGCTACCAGATATGGAAGGAATATATTGAAATATAAACTAGTACACCGTGGCTTACCACAATGTGCAGTGCTCAGCACAACACTTTTTAATATATTTATTTTGTTAACGATTTGCCACAAGAAATACAAGAGATAGGACAAAAGACGCACGTGACTGAGTTTTATGGTACTAGTGAGTTCAGTGTTTAAAATATATAATTTTTCGCCTAAGGATATATTTCCTTTTTGTAACAATTGTAAAATATTGCTCTATATAAGGCGAGTTATTGGGTGAGATATAAATTACTGAAGAGGAACCCAAGCACGGGTTAATGTAGCTGTTTATAAAACAGCTAACCTAAGCATATTCTATACCAACAGTAATGGCTACCGGCGGAAGAATAAGCCAAGGCAATGTTACAACTACTGCTACTAGAACTAGTTATGCTACTGTTACACGATCATTGCCAACCAAAGATCAGGCAATAGTTATAGAAGCCATAGATCAGATTCCATTAAAGGAATATGTTATAGGTACTGGAAAAATCACAGATCCAAAGAACATTAGGTTTGTTTCCTGTATATCAAACTCGAGGATATGCATGTATCTAGCAAAACAGAACTATAGCTGAAGATATAGTAAGCAAGCACCCAAAAGTCAAAATAAACAATATCCTTCTAGAAGTGAGACCCCTTATCACACAAAATATCTGAGTTGTGATTTCCAATGTCAGTCCAGTGATCCCTGATCATGTAATAGAGGAGTATTTATCAGAGCAAGCCGACATTAACCCGGTTTCCCACCTACAGCCCATAAGAGCAGGAAGTACAGAACCTGGTTTCACTCATATTCTCAGCTTTATAAGGCAAATGTTTATAAAGCCTAGTGACCTAGAAAAACTACCCAATAGCATGCAAATCAGATTTGATGATACAAACTATTGGGTTTATTTCACTACTGATACAACAATTACTTGCTTCCTGTGTAAGCAAGGAGGCCATGTAGCAAAACAATGTAGAAGCAATTCCAATGAAGAAACAACAGAGCGAAAACAAACACAATCTGTGCCAATAGAGGAGGCCAGAAACCCAGGTATTTCTGATTTTCCAGTGCTTACTAGCACAAAAGGCCCTCATAACCTCAAACAAACACTGATGCACAGACCCCTATACTATAGTGTGAAACTGCCAAACAAGGCAACACAGAACATTCTATACCTCCTGTACAATCCAGATCTGACTTCAGGAAGGAAGTGCTATTCAGAAAACTAATACAAATAGCTCAGAAATTGAAACACAGAAGACAGCAGCAAAACTAAAAAGAACACACCCATATTGTAGCCCCTACACTTCAGTTGAAGATGACTATGATAATTCATGCTCTGATGCAACTGTTGAGGAGCAGTCAGACAAAGAGGAAAGTAGCAGTAAGCCTTCTAAGCCTGTGAACAAGAGAGTAAACCTATTGATAAGAAAGTTCAAATATTTGAAACTTTAACCCCACTTAAGAAAATTATTGAGGCTAAACCAGAAGAGTTTATCCTCAACTTTACACAACTGTCTGCTTTTATGCAAAATACAGTGGACACTAAAGATGTAGTTGCAGAGGCTTTAAATTACACTAAAGACTTACAGGGATTGGCGAGTAACCTTAAGAAGTTACATCAATACCTCAAAGGGAAGAGTATTAGAAATCGAAGCACATGAATTCAAAAACAACTATGCTTAGCAGTAACCTTGGAGAAACCATTAGGAGCAGCACTAGAAGAAGACTTAACTACAAGTTCTTAAGAAATGCACTTGGTAAAACTTCAAAATTATGGCTCTAACACTATTACAATGGAATATAAACAGTTTCAAAACACAATTTGAGTATTTAAAATTGCTCATGCAGAATAATAATCCTGACATCATATGTTTACAAGAAACAAATTTCAAAAATAATGAACTGGTTAAACTTAAATCCTGTGAGTGTTACCATAAGAATAGACTAAATCCTGGATGTGCTAGTGGTAGTGTAGCACTTACATCAAGAAATCATTAATGAGTAAAGAAATTATATTACATACCAATCTAGAAGCTGTAGCAGTTACTCTTACTTATGTAAAAGAAATAACTATGTAATATCTATATACCAAATAATGTTGATATTACTTTAAATACTCTTAGAGATCTTTTAAATCAACTGCCTAAGCCATTTATACTCTTAGGAGACTTTAATGGCAACAACAGAATCTGGGGAAGTAGATCAACCAATACTAGAGGAAATATTATAAACAATGTCATAGAGCAAAATAATTTTACATTGTTAAACACACGTGACCCAACTTACTATAACCTCGTCCACAATTCACTCAGCTCCATTGATCTGACCATATGTACTTCAGATACTGTCCATCTATTTCAATGGAAAGCTCTAAACCAGTTGTATGGAAGTGATCATTTCCCAATTATTTTAGACACATTTTATTCTTCCAACATAGACACCATGCCTAAATTCATATATACTAAAGCTGGCTGGAAGACATTTCAAGAATACCTAAACCAAAACATAGGGTACTTAATACCAGCATGGGATTTTCATAAGACAACAATTGACTCTATAGTAGACAAATTTTCAAATTTAATAAACAGAGCTGCAGATATTAACATTCCAAAAACAAATCCTAGTGTACATGGAAAAAGTATCTCTTGGTGGAATGAATCCTGTAAAAATGCAATTAAGAATAAAAATGCTGCATTTAACCATTACAGAAGACATCCCACTCAAGAAAATAGAATCTATTTCCTAAAACTAAGAGCTGCAGCAAGAAAACAAATCAAACAAAGCAAACGTGATTCTTGGTTACATTTCATCTCCAGTTTAAATGCTCATTCCACTGCAACTAAAGTGTGGAATGGAATTCGGAGAATCAGAGGAATGAATATTCAAAAAGGAATTAAACTACTAAAAAGGCATGGGGACAACACAGTGCTAACAAACCCCAAGGAGATAGCAGATTTTCTTGCCAATACATTTGCAGATTCTTCAAGCAATGCAAACTACTCAAATGATTTCATTAAAATAAAAATGCAGAAAACACTTGATGTAGATATCATATTCAATGAAGACTCTGACCAAGATATTAATAACATTTTAAGTATGGAAGAACTAACAAGGTCATTAAACAAAAGTAGAAGCCACAGTGCAGGACCTGATAACATTACATATGAATTACTGAAACATCTTCCTTCGAGAACTTTAGATTATCTTCTACATATATTTAACCACATATGGATCCATGAAGTATTTCCAGATCAATGGCGGAGAGCTACCATTATACCTATACCAAAACCTGGTAAAGATAATACAAATCCTCAAAGTTATCGACCCATATCCTTGACCAGCACATTATGTAAATTAATGGAAAGAGTAGTAAATGATCGCTTAAGATGGAGGCTAGAACACACAGGATTCTTCTCCAAGATGCAAAGTGGTTTTCATGCTTTTCATTCTACCTTGGATAATCTTATATTTTTGGAATCTGAAATATGGCAAACCTTTGTTAACTCTCAAAAATTAACCATGGTTAGCCTTGACATAGAAAAAGCTTATGAAACTGTTTGGAAGGACAATGTAATACAAGTGCTTATAGACAACAACATTAAAGGAAATATGCTAGCTTTCATATACAACTTTTCACAGTAAGGAACTATACAAGTGAAGACAAATGGCATTATTTCTAAAACAGTAACAACAGAAAATGGAATTCCGCAAGGAGCTGTAATTAGCATAACTTTATTTCTTGTATCAATCAATGGGATATTAGACAACATACCCGCCCCAGTAAGAGGATGCTTATTTGCAGATGATCTGACATTAATTTGTAGAGGAAGTGACCTATCAGTCAACAATAAATTAATGCAAGCTGCTCTAGACCAGACTTAAAATTGGCTTCACAAAACAGGATTTAAGCTCTCCAAGTCAAAATCTACTGGCATCAATTTCAGCAAAGGAAAACATTCGGAGAGACAACCTGAATCATATGTAGCTGGGGAGAAGCTCAAAACAGTGAAGGCACTTTATTGGGACTCACATTTGATACTAAGCTAACATGGATCCCTCAGCTCATAAACTTGAGAAATAACTGTTTGCAGGAGCTAAATGTTTTGAGAGCTCTGTCATCTGACAACTGGGGTGGAGACTATACGGTGCTAATGAAAGCATACCACACTGTAGTAAGAGCCAAACTTGTTTATGGAGCTATAGTTTACAATTCTAAATCTCCAAGTCCTCTTAAAATGTTGGATACCATTCAAACTTCTGCTCTGAGAATAGCGACCAGTGCATTCCATACCAGTCCAATTAAGAAATTACAAATTGAGACAAATGAACTTCCTTTAAACAACAGAAGAAAGCAGTTAACTTTGCGTTATGCACTTAAGGTAGCAGCAAACAGAAATTTACCAACATTCACATGCCTTTTTTCCAACAGATATTTTGACAAATACCCTGAAAACAGAGCCAATCAAATCCCACCACACCTAAGAGTAACAAAGTATTGTAAAGAATTGAATTTCATCATTCCATCAGTGAAAACAAGGGATATTAATAAACTACCTCCTTGGACATTATCATCACCCACAATTAAATTAGATCTATTAGAATATGCCAAAAAAGACACCAATCAAGCAATCTTCAAGTGCAGATTCAATGAAACAATGAGTAAGTTCATAAATCACATACCAATGTACACTGATGGATCCAAAACCAGTACAGGCAGTGGATGTGCAGTAGTTAACCAAGATAAAGTTCTAACATTTAAGCTTCCTAACTCGTGTTCTGTATTCACCTGTGAATTATATGCAATTAAACAAGCATTGCTAAATATTGAAAACATAGAACACCAAAAGTTCATTATTCTTTCTGACTCCTTAATTTCCATAAAAGCAATAAGTGATAAAGTACCTAATATAAATGTTAAATGGTTAGAAAATGTATACAATATGGTAGTTGAAGCAAAGATGTTATATGGGACAGAAGTATGGGGATTAGGAGGAGGTTGGGAAGTCATAGATGAGGTGCATAGAACTTTCTGCAAAGAATTGCTTGGATTACCAAATGCAACTGTTAGGCAGGTAGCACAAATAGAACTGGGAAGGGTAACAAGTAAGGGGAAGATTATGGAGAGGGCACTGAAATACTGGTTTAGAATATTGAATTTGGAAGAAAGGAACCTGTTGAAACAGTGCCTACTATATCAAGAAAAAAGCTTAAAGAATAAGGGTTGGGCAGACTGTCTCAGAAATAACTTGGAAAGTAGTGGTTTAGGGGAAGTATGGAGGAATAGAGAAAATAATATACACAATTTTTGGAAACTGGCAAGAAAAAGATTTGACGATATAGAAATACAAAACATATTTAGTGAGATAGCTGAAAAGAGATCCTTAATTTTTTATGTACAAATGAAAAACTCTTGGGGTAGGGAAAAGTATATAGACGTGACAGATAAAGAGGAGCGAGAAGGCATTGCATGGATGAAAGCAGGAGTATGGAGATTAAAGGGTCTAAGGAAGGGCATTCCTCAAAACCAATGTCCTATATGTGGTGGAAATGAAGACATAGAACATATAATATTTAAATGTATTGGGACTGAAGGTTGGAGAAAAGAATATATTAATAAGAAATGGTCGAATATGAATAGAAATAGATCTATAGTTGAAATGCTTCATAAAGACAGTAAGAGGGTAGGAAGATTTTTACATAAGGTGAAAAATAAATGGATCTGGACAGTAAATAGAGTTGAACAATAAGATATAAGTGATAGAATAAGTTAGAATTAAGGAATTATTGTAGAATAAGAATATGACTGGCAATGAGCCAGGGCTGAACACCGGTCATATTCACATGTATATAGCTTAGTAAATAAATAAATAAAATAAATAAAAATAAGTGATAAATGGACAACAGATATACTGATTCAGGACATTCTGATACTGCTCCATTCACTAAAAACGAAAGGAAAAGAAATTGTTCTCCAATGGATACCTTCATATTGTGGTATAACTGGCAACAAAAAGGCAGATGTTGCAGCAAAGAAGAGCATACAAAGCAACTCTGAATCACAGAATATAATGATAGCTGTAATGGAGTTACACTTGAACATATGGCCTCTGTGTATAAGCTACAAAGAAGACATCAAATTTTACTGACAAGATTGAGAATGGGGCACGCCAAGTTAACCCACTCATTTCTACTTTCCACAGAAGAACCGCTACCTGAATGTCATCACTGCCAACAGCCCCTAACTATCAAGCACATTTTTACAGAATGTCCAACACATGAACAGAAAAGAAGAGAATTCAATATAACTGCTCATATACCAGCAGTATTCAATAGCCCAAAAATGATTCACTCTTTACCTAAATTTCTATACTCAACATTATTACATAAGAAACTGTAACTTAAACTATAAGACTCACTCTGTAACAACTTAAAATTAGCAACTGTTGTAATATAAAATTGTAATATATTACATTGTACACCTTTTTCTGTAATGTACACTGGGTATGTCATTATTATGAACTATATCCAATCTCCAGATTTTTCTTTAAAGTGAATATTATGCTGTAATGATTGTATACACATCCTACATTGTACAGTGCTTATATTGTATTGTATTTTATGTATTATTATGTATTGTATCCAATTTCTTGATCCTTGTTTAATGTGAATCTTTGTTGCTCTGATGTATATTATGTTATCCTGTGTGTCGCAGAAAAACCGCTAGTAGTTAAGCGACAATAAATAAATAAATAAATAAATGAATAAATAAATAACTAAGTAAGTGAGTGAGTAAGTGAGAGAGTGAGTGAGTGAGTGAGTGAGTGAGTGAGTGAGTGAGTGAGAGAGTGTGAGTGAGTGAGTGAGAGAGTGTGAGTGAGTGTGAGTGAGTGAGTGAATGAGTGAGTGTGAGTGAGAGTGAGTAAGTAAATAAATAAATAAACAAACCGATCACCCGATCAACCCATCAACCGATCAACCCATCAACCGATCAACCCATCAACCAATCAACCAATCAAATAAATAAATAAATATTAAAAAAAAAGAAATACAAGAATCAGGCGTCAAGTGTGCACTATTCACTGATGACTTAGTAATGTGGACTTCAAAACCAAAAAACAAGTACAGAACTAGAACAAGCCATGCAACAATCCTTAACCAACCTACAAAAGTGGACCAAAGAAAATTTAATGACTGTTAATACAACATAATCAAGCTACCAAATCTTTTCACTAAGGAAGAAAAATTAAAACATTAAAACATTAAAAATAAAAATAAATGTTTTAGGGTCAACAATTACCAGAAACAAATGAAGCAAAGTATTTGGGAGTTATATTTGATACCAAACTTACATGGACCAAACAAATAGAAATGTAATACAAATAGCAGAAAGGCACCTTTCACTGTTACAATGTCTAACAGGAATGAAGTTGGGATGTTTCAGAGCAACTCTTAACACAACATACAATGTATATATAAAGCCATTATTTACTTACTGCAGCAAAGTTCTTGTAACAGCAAATACAAAAAAGATTCAAATCTTTCAAAACCAAAGTCTGAGACTAATTACAGATGCTGTCAAAACCACACCAATACCAGTTATGGAAATACTAACCAACCAATACCCCATTGAATATGAAATAGAAAAAAGAACTGCTCTTGTTCAACATGAAAAGTTGATCAGACTCCTATTCAATACATGGAACAAGAGAAATTTTGCACATACACTAAAGACTCAGGAGAGCTTTCTTTACAAAATTCAAGACATCAAGAAGATGGATACTTTCCTAATTCAAAGGAAAACTTCATATATAAAGTTAATCCGACACAAACATTAGAAATCACGTATTATTTACAAAGAGAAGAAGTTAAGAAAAGTGACATGCTAACTAGTGTTCTAAAATTATTGGCATTAGAGACAATCAGTACTAGATTTCCAAAACATGAATGGCTCCATATTTATACTGATGGATCATTGATATCAAACCGAGATGGAGCAGGGGCAGGAGTCACGTGTTACCTCTTTTCCTATTACAAATCTTTAAATTATGAAACTACAAACTTTGATGGAGAAATTGAAGCAATTCGAATGGCCCTACAAAATCTTTTGTATAGAATTTCACATTTTCATCAAGTAGTTATTCTCTCAGATTCCAGGGTGGCAATTATAGCAATTACTTCCAAGTTGTCACCAAAAAGTCAAACAGTTATAGAATGTTGGAAAATACTTATCCATCTAACAGTGCTTCGAATACACCTAGTCCTCCAATGGATACAAGCTCACTGTGGACTGAGTGGTAATGACAAAGCTGATTTTCTTACAAAAAAACGGTACCAGCAATGTACAGAAATCTATAGTTAATCTACCATTTTATGCAGCTAAAAGATTGGTCAATACTGAATTCAAAAAAATTATTGCAAAAATATTACTATAAAAAATAAAAAATCTGATATGTTGCACACACATGACTTTCTCTCTCTTGTACTAATCATTCTTACAAACTCTTATATCTATATCTTCTTCGTGTTAGTTAAGATAAACATTTGTGCAACTTATCTTATTGCTTATTTCTTTGTAGGTGCAAGGGGAATGTTAGAATACAGTAGGCTTTATGCGATAGTCAAATGTTTTAAAGCTTTGAGATTCTGTTGTCTTTGCACACTTAACATATAAAAAATGAACAACGATGATTCATTTCATGAAAGTTCCAAGTTTTCCAAAACTCACACACATAACAAGGAATATCTCCGAAATGGTTCACCGTACAAGAAAATTTATTGAGACATAAATTGTGTATTTTAGCAAGATCTACATTTTTTGTATAGTATGATTTGGTCTATCTCTAACGGTTTACCAGTTATGCAAAAGTTGTCCAGAGTAAATACGACTACAGGGGCTATAGCCAGAAAATTCAAGATATACATTTCATTTGTCATAAAAATATCTCAAACATATGACATTTTAATCAAAATTGTTACAGCCATTTTCAAGAAAATAAAAATTTTCAAAAAATTTTCCATGTAAAGGGTAGTTTAGGGTGGGGCTATTTTCTTCAAAATCTTTGTATCACATCCTTGAAAGACATTAAACATAAATATCAAGCTTGGTTTTTAACTGACTTTTCGTTTTTGAGTTATGCTGTCCACAGCCTGACACACAGACAGACCTTTCTCTAAAAATGCTTTTTTTGGATTCAGGGTGCCTCAAAACATATCTTTCCGGTGAAATCTCAACATCGAATTTTTGGGTGGAATACAATACTTCCCCTACTTATCAGTAGAGAAAGTAAAAAATAAAAGATGGGAACTACCAAACATTCGAACAGTAATTACTAAGTATCCTCGAGAAACAGCAGTTGCAACCTTCAGGTTGAATATGGGACATGATTGTCTGGCAAAACATTTATACAGAATTGGGATATATTCTTCACCACTCTGTCCTCTATGTGATCTGCAAGAGGAAAAGGACCAAGACCACCTTCAGATATGCCCAGCCACTTCTAGTGCCCCGTCCATCAGTGAAAAATATTGGAGAGCAAGAGGATTAATGCCTTCATTGTCAGAAATCGAGCATTAACTAACAGTAACAACAACAATTTGTTGTATATGGCATGGTATTAATCATTTGACGATGATTATTGTTGTATTTTAATGTACTTAATTTGTTGGATATAGCACTGAATTCATTTTATGTTGTCTATCAGAGTACAAAGCCTAATGGTAATAAAATATATTCATTTCAAGAGATGGAATCAGGACTGAAAAATTCAATGCCATAGCTAGGATTTGAACCACCAATCTTCTGCTTCACACACGTGACATGGAACAGCCATGGTTCAAATACCGGCTGTGGCGTTGAATTTTTCAGTCCTTATTCTACCTCTAAATATTGCTCACACATGGCTCGTGTGTTTAAAAACACCAGCAGTAAGCTTGTTGGCATAAATAAATAATATATTCAATTTGTTTATTTATTTACCATTACAGACTGAAAAATCTGTACTCGCGTGAGTGCACTCAAATCACATGCATTCCCTGCAAACTAGAGCACCATGCTCCAACCCATTAAGCCAGGGTGCAGGACAATTTATTAAAATTTTCTACAAAAATGATAAATACACTAAATTGGGAGGTAGAACCAGGACTGAAAAATTCAATGCCATAGCTGGGATATGAGCCACAGATCTTCTGCTTCACACAGGTGACAAGGAAGAGCCATGGTTCAAATACCGGTGTGACATTGAATTTTTCAGTCCTTATTCTACCTGTAAACATTGCTTGTATGTTTAAAAACACCAGCAGTAAGTTGGTTGGCATAAAAAAATAAGATTCAATTGAAATAAATTCCTGCTGTATTATGGTAAATGCAAAACTAAATATCTGCCAGTGTGTGATTCTCTGAACCTAAACATTTAAAAATTTCAGCTTTCAATCACAATATCTATCTTGGTCCAAAGTTATATAATGCAATGATAAAAAATATTTTATGTGTTACATTCACACAACACTTTGCACACTCTTCTGTAAACTAATCCTACAAAAGCTTAATCGTCTATTTGCTTCATATTAATTCAAACTTTTGCAGATATAGTTTTATTATACATGTTGTTGTAGGTACAAGACAAAACCAAGAGTCAAATCTTTAAAAAGCAGCTCACTATATGAAGGCTTTAAAATTCTGTTGTCTTTGCATGACCATATGGAAATAAATGAATAGCGACTAAGAAGTTGAAAACGTACAAAGTATTTGTCAATTCAAACCAGTAATAAGAATACCTTGGATACAGTTAATGATATAAAAACTTTCATTTGATATAAGTTGTGTGTTTTAATGAGATATATATTTTCTGTGAGTAAATTTTTGTGTATCTCTTATGGTTTAAAGGTTATTGTGACAAATCATAAGTCTGCTTACTTTGAATGTCACTTTATTTCTTCTAAACCTGAACCACAAAAAACAGTTCTCTATTTTATTATTAACACGATTTACAATTTGTTATGACCTTGCAACTCAAGCTGTTTTATCCTATCGAATCCTTGACACAAATACTGCTCAAACCTTGCTCTAACTGTTCTACTCACTCACTCACAAATATCTCAACACTGACTGTCATGTCCAGGCAGACTTGCTTATATACAGACGAGAATTAGGTGCCAGTGACTTCTCTAGAACTTGTTTCTCCAAGTTTCTGGTAAAAGCCTGGCTCAAAGCCTCTTGAATTGTCTGGAAACAGCTTTTGTTCCTGTCGCATGTTGTCTAGCAATGTTGTGATCTGAGTTAACTGACCTTCAGCTTCCCTTTGATATGCGGCTGGCGTCACATTATGTAAAATTCATTCAGAATGAGATTTTGCTGGTTATTCACAGAAAATTTAGATAAACGTTTCATTTGTCATGAAAATAACCTAAACATTTGTTGCTTTAATGAAAATTGTTAGAACTAATTTTAAGAAAGTCAAAAATGAAAGTTTTTCCATGTACAGAGTAGTTTGGGTGGAATGACTTGAAAATTTTTGTGTTGCATAAACATAGCTAGAAGCATAGTCTGTGATAACATGGTGCATGAGATAAAAGTCACAAAGAATAAGCTGCTTTCAGACCTGTCATCTTGAAAGCCACCAGCATTGTTATTATTGCTTGTTTCTGTCTAAAAAAATTTGAGAAATTTCAGTAATTTTGTAGTTTAGAAGTAGAAAAGATACACAAAACAATTCTAAAATTTATGTAAAATTGCATGGTAAGCATAGTGTAAGAGCTCAGAAGTGTATGCTGGCTTTCGCTATATAAATCAGTTCAATACCATGTCACTATCAAAATTATAAAACTCTCACAAATTTAACTCCAGTCAGAACACAGCAGCAGCAGCAGCAGCTCACTGAGTCATGTTTCACAAACACATCTAAACTTATTGATAAAGTTTTGGAAAGTTGAAGCATAGACCATGGCTTTTTTTCTTTCTTTTTAGTGGAATAAGTTCTTTATTCATTGTCAAACTGAATTTACTGTATTCATAGAGCAGCATGACTATGGTAGTAATGAGTAATGATAAACATATGATGGTCACTGTTGCTAGGTTGAGGGATTTTTTCCTCGGTGTAGACATTTTACAACTCAAAAGGAAATGAGGGAATTCTTTGGAAATTACGGGGTTTTTAAAATAAAATTTTGAAATTCAAGAATTCAAATTCCAGTTATCTATGCACTTCTGCTTCTAACTAAGAATTTTTCCTCATTAAACGTTTCAGCATTAAATGGAAGTATTACTTTATTAACAGTTTCTGCAGTATATTTAATGAAACACCATTTGGTGGCTTAAAATTTTCATTCCCCCCCCTTTCTTTCTTACAAAGATAGAGGGAAATAATAGTATTATTGGTGGTGGGTATTATATAGTTTGAGCGAAAGTCGGTTTTCCACTTCCTTACAAAGCAACCGCTTTACTTATGTGACAAGCTGCCAAAAAAGTCCGCTTTTCAGATCATTACAAAGCTAGAATCAAAGAAGCCAAAATGGCAATGCAAAGAACGGCCCAACTATATTAGTCATGATGCATGTTCCAAGTTGAATGATGTGTTCAATAACCCTGAGCTCTGCTCGCAGTGGAACCAAGCAAACAAACAAACAATTGATGTAACTATGGCAGAAAAGAAAACACTACCACATTTCTAAAGTGAGTACTTAAATATTTCTACATTTAATGCCTTATTTTAAGCATGCATTATCATAAATAAAAGTGTTTAATATTTATTTTGTATATTTTCAAATATACATAAATATACATATTTCAAACATGTGTTTTAAAGAGGTAGAACTGGAACTTAAAAATTTAATGCCACAACTGGGATTTGAACCACAGACCTTCCGCTTACCGGGCGGCTGCTCTACCACTGAGCTATTGTGACAAACTGCCAGAATGGCATTAAATTCTCAAACCAGTTCGTATTTCTCCTGGTAAACCACAAAGGCAGTCTCACATCAGAGAGAAATTACCCCAATGGTGACTTACTATAAGTACTTTATATCCCAGGATTAAATAACCTTCAGATGGTAATTATTATTTATTTATGCCAACAAACTTACTGTTGGTGTTTTTAAACACACAAGCCGTGTGTGGGCAAAGTTTGAGAGGTTGTGGCATTGAATTTTTAAGTTCCAGTTCTACCTCTCAAACTTTGCCCACACACGGCTTGTGTGTTTAAAAACACCAACAGTAAGTTTGTTGGCATAAATAAATAATGTGTTTTAAAGTTAGATTTTATGAACAGAAAGGGAATTGAGTAGGCGTAGGCTTTCACGGCCGGTGTTCGAAATTCTAAAAGAAATTTATAAACATGCCAATAACTTCAATAGGAAAGAGGAAGCCCTTAAGCTCAACAAAACTTGGTACCCCATCATCGATAACATTAAACAACACAGACAATCAAGCAACACAAACCAATCAGAATCTAGTAGCGCCCAAGATGCAGCTAGCCCCCTCCCACCAACCACACTGCCTCAGCGAGCCCCGAGCCAATCAGAGAAGACCCCTCCATGTATAAATTCTGCATCCCAGACAGTCAACGCCTCAGACGCAACTGTACCTTCACCAAGAAGACTTCAACCATGCCACCGATGATGTCCACCGCAGTAGTGGACGAAACGTCTGGACCAAGTTACTCCAGCAGACCACGGCAAATCAGCCCGGAAGACTCTTTTAGAAAGGGAATTATTTTGATTTTGAGGGATTTTCAAGGCCGATAGCAGGATTTTCTCTACCAAACACCTGGCAACACTGATAATGAAGACGATGATGATGATGATGCATTTGTACTGCCTGTCAACAGGAAATTCCAATTTCACGGATGGGAAAAGAATGTTTAGCAACTTTATATATTGAAACATTGACAGCTCATGTTGTGCAGAACTCCAACTAAACAAACCAACAGCAGAGCACCTTTGCAATATACAAGCAAGCTTTGCTGACTGGTATGGTGGTAATGACGGTCATGCCAGTGAAGTGAACAATATGAAAACTCTTAGATCATAATCAGGATGCAAATAATGAATCTTTTACTTAACCTTTTATTTTTAATAATAATCTTATGCTTACCTTCTACTGATATTGAGATGGAATCTGAAGATGAACCATATTCATTGGTAGCTTCACATCTATAAATTCCAGAATCTCCACCACTTGCTCGTATTATAATTAATCTATGGGTTTCTGTGGAAAAAATAATCAAAATGATTATAACTTTTATAAATTCTCTAGCTTCTTAATAGCTAAGAGACTTTATTAGAGAGATGGTCGAAAATAATGTTTTAAATAGAGTAGAAAATAATGAAACAAATTTCTCTGTATTCTTTTTCATATGCCTTAGATTGACAGAAAATATTAATTAATTAACTTTTAAGCAAATGCTGATACATAATAACTACAACTTTTTCTAAGAAAATACTTAAGTGCATTGAATATGAGATGATGTACGAGTGTGCCTTATACATATCTTCCAAAAGCAAAGTGGAATAAAAATACTATCGATTTTCAGAATGCATAGGAAAGATAATACAAATAACTGTTATTCTACATATATAGGGCAATTCAACCCATCCTTCAGATCAAGGAGCTAGATATGTAACATCAGGATTTTACAGGCAATGCTGTAAACAATATTTGTCTAGATATACTCAATATAGTAAATTGTAGAAAGAAGTATCTTCCGGGCTGTTATGCCGTGGTCTGCTGGAGATCTGTCTTCCAGACGTTTCGTTTACCGCAGTTGTAAACGAAACGTCTGGAAGACAGATCTCCAGCAGACCACGGCATAACAGCCCGGAAGATACTTCTTTCTACAATTTAGACGCCGGCCATGAAAGCCTACGTAGCTTTATCAATATAGTAAACTTTGATGTTTCTTTTAAGAGCATATCCTACTATGGTAGTTGTGATGGGATGGATTTGCACTCTGAACACCCCAGGTTTGAATATTTTTTGGTTTAAGATAATTACACTAAAGCCACAAGTAATTGTATTTCTATGCACTTTTAACACTTAATAGTTAATTATATACTATTTAAGTTAAAGATGCAAATAGGCTTTGAATGCCAGTCTTACTGGGGAGATCTCATTTTTTTTCAGATGATTAATATAATGTTGTGCAAAATGATAAGAAATGATTCATTCTCTGCACATGATATTTATTACCAAGCATTTCATAAGTTCATAAATATAATGCAGTTGTGATGAATCTAGTGATATATGTGAAGCATTCACAGAGGAAGAAGTTGGCAAACTCACTTTCACCAGCACAAAATCTATATGCCTTAATTGTGAATGTAAACATCTAGAATATCTAAATGTAGATACATTTACATTCAGACAGACTGAAGATCTGGGAATTATTCTAAAAAAAAGTCTTTAAATACAGGGGGCATTCTGAAATGATTTACAATGGTCTTTGAAGCTAATTAGTCGTTCTTCGCTTCCTGATGTATCGCTGTATCGGCCGTTGATGCTTAAATGTCGTTGGTGACGTGGTGTTGCCCTTTGATGTGGTTCGCTCCGGCTCTGCAAGAGATCTCTTTATCTCGGGTCTGCGTAGGAGTAATGGACAACCCAAGGAAACTTTTTATATGTTATTTATTGCCTCTTAAATATTTTCGGGAGCTATGCCGAAAATATTTGTATACGTAGAGGAATCGCACTCACATCCGCACAGCACGACCTGCCGTACTGGTCTCTGGTTGAGTAGTGCCCAGACGCTTTCTCTCTTACCCACGCTAAGAAAACCGTTCTTCAATTTGAATGTCATGACGTCATCCAAGAAAGCCTCGTATCCAAAATGCTATTTCCTTTTCCCGCAATTTAGAAATGTCCCTTTCTATTATAACATGTTCTTTTATGAATTTCGAATATATAATTACCTTTTTAGGATTAAACGATGTTTACTTTATATTTTATTAAATATATCGCGCGACTTTTAAGGTTAGTAGACTTGACTTTCGAACGTGTATTTAAACTATGTGGTATGACGTCATGACTCGCTAATTTCAAACCAATAATGTGTTTATCCTACAACTTTAACGACTATTATTTACTCATATCTTGCTCACCTTACAACACTTTCTGCTCTATTATCTATTTATGTTATTACTTAACACTTATCGCAAATCTCACATCCGGCAATTAAATTAAAACGTGTCTTTTTCAAAAGCCCATTCGATTGGAAATCTCAATTTCGGTATCAAATGCCCCCATTTATATCATTTTATTATTTCATAATAAAATAATGTAAATGTCTTGCCCGAAAGAAAAATTAAAAATTACTCCTGTATTTTGAATAATCGGCAACACTCCCATTATATACAATTTTCAATTACACTGTTTTGAAATTGGTTATTAACATAATTTTTCTCATTAATCTTTTTAACACGACAAACAATTATACACTTGACTTAACATTAATCCTTAAATACTAATTACAATATGTTATGGTTTCTTCTGTGAAGCTTTTATATAAAGGTGAAATTTCAAGAGTCTTTCTTTATACTTCCTTCTTTTAGTTCATGTTTGCTCACTTCGCTCTCACTATCACTTGCACTGTGATTTTTCACTTTTGTTATTGTAACACATATCTGTACTAGATCCATTAAGCACTAAAATGTACATATATTTATATAAATCCATTACACTCTTCAGACAAGTTCTTTCTTTGTCTTGCTGTGATAACTATCTATACATCTAAATATTTTAACAAATGTTTACAAAGTAAATATTCTGTTTTCTCTCTATGCGGAGATGAACAATTTAACAATCTTTCTGAAGCTGTTATTGTGAGCTCTATACAATATATTCTTAAGCTCTTTGTAGTAGATAGCAATTCACATTCTGCATTTTTCATGAATACGTAAGTACCTGACCAATATATGATTTTCAAGTAAGCTAACATTTACATTTTATCTCAAAGCTGATTGGGCGCCAATAGACAAATGACACTTCCAATTTTTCTTTTACATTAAATCAAGGTTCCAAGGCACCACACGGTTTCTTGTATGGTCGAAGGAGTTGTTTATGCCATCTTCCCAGACATTTTTCATTTTTAACATCTTTTAATTCATAGGTATGATAACCAAATTTTGATATAATTTCTGCAGGACCTTTATATAACAATTCCATCCTTTTGTTCCTACCTCGCAAGGCACTTGATAACTTATGGTCTTTAACTAGTACCCAGTCGCCTATCTTAGGTTCCCATTTATGTTTTCAACTCTTTTTCTTTAATTTTCGCTTCTCTGCCTTTTTCTTGATTCGTTCAAAAGCAATTTTCACTCTTTCTTCCTCACTTAACTGAATGTCATTAATTTTCAGTGTTTTTGGTACCCCGATCAATATTGGTTCTGGTTCAATTCCTAACATTAATTTTATTGGTGCAAACCCAGTAGTTACATTAATGGTGTGATTGATAATCTTTTCTATCAATGGACAATATTTCACCCAATCCTTGTGATTATGATGTGTAAGTACACGTAAATAAATTCCTATATCTCGGAGGACACGTTCTGTTGGATTCCCTGATGGAAAGTATGAGGAACAATGATATAACTTTATCTCATGATTTTCTAGGGTTTCTTTAAAGATTTTGCTCCGATGAACTGTAGCATTATCTGTTAAGATTGCCTGAATCTTGCCATATTTAGGCACATAATCTTTTATTATCTTTCCTACACATGTTTTGCTGCTGATATTCCTAACAGGATAAATTTTAATAAATTTACTAAAAACATCATGAAGAACAAACATATATCTACATCCAAATTGTCCTACTGGTAGCTCCCCATGTGCATCAGCAGTAACTAGTACATTTTTCCCTTCTCTTATGATTGTCTGAGGTTCTATATCAAATTTGATATTAAATGGTTTGGCCCTTTGACATAAATCACAGCTTGAACATATTTTTCTCACTTTCTTTGCCAAATGTTTTATATAAAAATGGTCACTAATTACCATGATTAGCTTTTCACTACCTGTATGAGCTAGTGTTTTGTGATAAGCAAGTATAAGTTTCTCTTGTAAAGCTTTTGGTACCATTACTTTCCATTTAGGTTCAATTCTTCCATGAAATTTATACATTTTTCCCTCATAAATACCTATATTATCTTTTAGATTTTCTGTGATTGGTTGTGCCTTTTCTCTCAATTTCCTAAGTTCATCGTCCTCTGTCTGTAATTGTTCCAAATTTCGAAATTCTTTAGCTAATTGAGTCCCTTCTAAGGTTTTCAAATATAGTATGGTTACATCATGTTTGTTGTCACTAATTGTATCTGGTATTGTGTAATTGGTTTTCATCCTTGATAACAAATCACTAAAAATATTTTGACTTCCGGCTATGTGTTTGATTTCTATGTTATGGGATGTGATCTCATGTATATATCTAGAAATACGTGTGCTTGTGAGTTTGCAAGAGTTCATAAATGCCAAACTAACATGATCTGTGTAAACTATTACTGGGTTGTTATATACATATTGCTTAAATTTTACAAGTGCAAAGTAAATAGCTGCTATCTCTTTTTCTGTAGTGCAAGCCTGTGATTCAGTCCTTGAAAGCCCCCTTGAAGCTACAGCAATGAGGTGATCTTTTCCTTCCTCATCTTTTTGTAATATGACACTACCATAACCAAGTCCTGAAGCATCTGTATAAATTATGTAGGGGAGATCTTCCCTAGGTTTTTCCAATAAAATTGACGCTGCAAACAATGTTTTTACCTTTTCGAAAGATTCTTGTTCTACTGATGACCATTGCCATTTTACATCTTTTCTCAAAAGTTGTCTTAATGGGGCTACTACGGTTGCATATTCCAGGATAAATCTTGACTGATAATTTAGAATACCAAGAAATCTTCTCAATTGTTTTATATTTTTAGGAGCTGGTATTTTATTTATGCTTTCAATTCTGTCGGGATTAGGCCTGATTCCCTCATTTGAAATAACATAACCTAAAAATTCTGTCTGTTTCACAAAGAATGCAGTTTTACTTGGCTTTATTGTCATGTTTGCTTTCTTTAACTGACTAAGCACATAATTGATATGATTTAAATGATCCTCTATATTTTCTGAAAAAATTACAAAATCATCCACATACTGAGCTACAAATTTCTTTATGGTTTCTCCAAAAATTTCATACAAAGCTCTTAATAGTGCACTACCACTGGTATTCATACCAAAGGCGCAAACTCGAAACTGATATAATATTCCTGAATGTAAAAACGCTGTATATTTTCTTAAATCTTCTCTAAGTGGGATCTGCCAAAAAGATGCTGTAAGATCTAGAGTAGAAAAAATTTTGCCCTTCTGCAATTTGTTCAATATTACCTCTACACTTTCTGGTCTAAATCTATCAGGTTTACAATGTTGATTTAGTTTTCTCGCGTCTAATGTCACCCTAATCTTTCCATTGGCCTTATTTACAATACATAGGGGATTCACAAATTCTGAATTCGAAATCTCAATAACCTCATCTTCTAACATTGACTTTATAACTACATCTACCTCTTCTCTTATTGTACTAGGGATAGCTCTCGCTTTATGTGTAAAAGGTTTGATGGGTATCATCTCAAACGAATGAGTATAAATATTACATTTACCAGGTTTCTCAGAGAATACTTCTTTATTTCGGATTAATATTTCAAACAATTTATCCCTCTGTTGTTCATTTAGTTGATCAGCCTGAGTTACTTTTTCCCTCAACAATTCTTCTAAGTCTTCACTACTCTCCCTATCATAGTACCTAGTTGCATCAGAAACCCTCAAATTGTCTATGAAATCATTTTTATCCCATTCTACATTTTCTTTATTATCGACACTGTACTCTTTGACATTTACTTCAGTTAATTCCATAGCTCCTACTTTAACATATTCTACAAAGAATGTATCCCCTTGGATTTCTTCTTCCTCTTTTTCTCGTAAAATATTTTCTGAACTACTATCTTCCACAAAAGGCACTATAATGGTCTCATCTTCAACTTTCATTTCTACAATCATGTTTTTAAAATTCACCACAGCTTCCCAGGCATAAAGACAATCACAACCTATTATAATATCTGTCACAAGTCTTCCTACAATCAGAAATAAAATTCCTAGTATTCTCCCATTTATTTCAATATTTATCATTGCTTGAAATTTTACTCTCTCTTTTCGTTTTCCCACAGCTAGCGAGCAATATATCCCATTAACTGGTAAAGACATTACTTTAAAACCACTACTTTGTAAATTATCATAAAAATTTTGTGAGCATACTGTGCTATTTGATCCCGTATCTATAATTGCATTGTATTGTTTTCCATTTATTCCAATTTTGATTTTAGGTGGATCTCCTACTTTTTCGTTTTCGTCGTTTCTATTTTTCCATTCTCTTTTCTTTTGTATCATCATTTGCCTTCCAGGACTATTTATTTCCGAGTACTTATCACAATCATTACTAGGATACCCAGTTCTCACTGAAGGCGCGTTTGACCGGGTCTGGCGTTTCCCTGATTTTTAGGTATTGCTCCTGTACTATTTCCCGAATTGTTACTTCTGTTTTCCTGCATTAAATCGGGGTTACTTCCTACCATGTTTTTGACCGTGTTAATGGCCTCAACCATTTCTGCATTTTCGGGGGAATTTCGTCCATTAGAATACCTTTCTCCCTGTCTTGGTGACCTCGGTCTAAACTCATTATCTCCGTTTGTCCAATATCCATCATTTGAATTTCTACTATGTCCAAAATAACGTCCCCGTCTACCTCGATCAAATCTATTTGTATTCATATAATTCACCCTTATATTTCTTCCCCTTTGATTACCATTTCTATTTTGGTGACGCCCTTCCTGGTTATATCTACCTTGATTTTCCCACCGGAATGATTCCATCCTTGGTACTGGTCCTTTATATCTTTCCCTAATCTCACTTCTATTCTGATAATACTGTGCCCCTTGCCCGAAAGAATTTACAGTTTCTTTTTCTTCATATTTATTTCCAAATGCGTGTTTTGGCTTATTGACTTCTAAGGCTGATAATAATTCTATCATAGCTGCAATGCTATCGGGTCGGGCTATGATTAGGTAGTGTTGAAGCGTTTCCGGAAAATGTGGAGTAACTATATTTATTAGATCTTTTTCATCTAAAGGAGGATCCAACATCTTCGATTTTCTCGCTATTCTCATAAAATAGTTTACCATCGATTCCTCCGATCTAGGATTAAACTTTCCATTGCTTAATTCAACTCTAATATTAGCCTGCCTACTAGCTCCCCAATATCTGGTTAAAAAGATGTTCCTAAAGGTCCTGTAATCATTATTGTTACCCATAGAAAGGCCTAGCCAATTAGCAGCATTACCCTTTAGGCATTTTCTTACTATCACCATCTTATACTCCTCTGGTATACGTTTCACCGTGAAGTACTCTTGTAACCCTTCTAAAAAGGCTTTAGGATCATCTGAATCTTCATTTTCAAAAACTGGAGGTGTCATTTCATTTAAGACATGGTTAGGCCAATGTAAATTTGAATTGTCACCTGTCCCTGCACTATTTCTGAAATCAGAATGAGAATTACTGTTACCTCTATTTTGCATCGAAATGTCAGCTGATACACCTGGTATTGCCTCGTTTCTTGCAACTTCATTACTAAGATTGTTGTGATTACATGCATTTTCATTTAATTTCAAATTTTCTAAGGCCTCTTTTACCTGAGTAATTTCTGTCACTACTCCTTTTATTTGGTCTGTAACATCCTCCAAATTTCTAGCCTGCCTTTCACTTTCTACATCAGATCTTTCTATTCTAACTTTACACCCCTGTAACTCTTCTCTAATTTCTTCCCTTTGTTTGTCTAATCTATATGTTACTTTTACCCTTTCTTTATCTAATTTTTCACTCACTTGTTGACCTAATTTCTTTTCAGAATTCTTTACTTCTTGCCTTATTGTCTCTAATTCTCCCTTAACCTGTTCTCTATTTTCTTTTACTTCACTACTAACTTTATTAATTTCCTCCCTAACTTCTTCCCTAAAGGTTTCGAAAGCTCTCTTCTGATTTTCCAATTGCATTCCCAATTCCTGTTGTCCCTTCTCTAATTTCTGTCCTAACTCTGTTCTTAATTCTTTACTAGTTTCATCTATCTTTTGACTTAACTCTGTACTCATCTTTTTCACTGTTCTTAATTCTTTACTAGTTTCATCTATTATCTTTTGACTTAACTCTGCACTCATCTTTTTCATTATCTTTTGAAACATATTCTCTATTTCTGACATAATCACTGGCCTTTCTGAATTAGTACTAAACATTTCTGAACTACCTCTAGGTGTTTCTCTAACGTTCTGATCTTCTACTTCTTGGCATATTCTGCTACCAATTACATTCTGATTAAATTCTTCCATCCTAACTACACTTTTCTCAATTTCCGGACTCTCAAAACCTAGAAAATCGCTATCACTGTCTTCCATTTCTAAGCTATTTACATGTGTTTTTCTACTCACCAAAATTTTCAATATTTTCACTATTTCACTTTAACTGCACTTAAACTTGTTCACTACACGTTTCACAGATGTTGACACGCTGGGCACCTTCTTGTCTGCTGGTTCGATGCTGGCCTGGTCGTCTTGGGGTTGGTCCATTCTTTCGACGCCACACGTTGGGATGCCATTTGAAGCTATATAAATCGTTCTTCGCTTCCTGATGTATCGCTGTATCGGCCGTTGATGCTTAAATGTCGTTGGTGACGTGGTGTTGCCCTTTGATGTGGTTCGCTCCGGCTCTGCAAGAGATCTCTTTATCTCGGGTCTGCGTAGGAGTAATGGACAACCCAAGGAAACTTTTTATATGTTATTTATTGCCTCTTAAATATTTTCGGGAGCTATGCCGAAAATATTTGTATACGTAGAGGAATCGCACTCACATCCGCACAGCACGACCTGCCGTACTGGTCTCTGGTTGAGTAGTGCCCAGACGCTTTCTCTCTTACCCACGCTAAGAAAACCGTTCTTCAATTTGAATGTCATGACGTCATCCAAGAAAGCCTCGTATCCAAAATGCTATTTCCTTTTCCCGCAATTTAGAAATGTCCCTTTCTATTATAACATGTTCTTTTATGAATTTCGAATATATAATTACCTTTTTAGGATTAAACGATGTTTACTTTATATTTTATTAAATATATCGCGCGACTTTTAAGGTTAGTAGACTTGACTTTCGAACGTGTATTTAAACTATGTGGTATGACGTCATGACTCGCTAATTTCAAACCAATAATGTGTTTATCCTACAACTTTAACGACTATTATTTACTCATATCTTGCTCACCTTACAACACTTTCTGCTCTATTATCTATTTATGTTATTACTTAACACTTATCGCAAATCTCACATCCGGCAATTAAATTAAAACGTGTCTTTTTCAAAAGCCCATTCGATTGGAAATCTCAATTTCGGTATCATCTTGTTTTAAAAATACTGCTCAATCTATTTGCATGTCCTCTCATAGGACAATGAACTGATACTCATACACTACACAGACCTACAGTTTGATTTTTAAATGAAGATACATGACAGATATCAAGCAAGAGTAAGAGGGGAAGGCCGTTGCTATGGAAGTGTAAACAAATGTACACTGATGAATGATGTACTCCTCAGGTCAGTTACTGGTAGCTGCTTGTGAGAAACTGACCTTGCTTTGGCATTCAGTTGCATTGTATGTTGTTAGTCTACTTTGTTAAATTTTATATTAAAATACTTATACTCAATCTGGCCTTAATGTGTGTACAGATGTCAACATTACACTGGAGCACAACTTTTACAGCAAGTGAAATAGTGAAGCAAGATTGGAACTAGTTTACTACTACATTGCATATACCATCTCTTTTTCAATTCATTCAAGTAATGAATGGGGTGAATAAATACTCTAGCTCAACTTTCAAAATATGAGCATAAATATTTCACTTCCATTTATTGTCCAAGTATTTACTTCCCCAAATGCATTGTTTACTGCAGCGAACCAATGCTCTGACACTCCTCCTATTAGTATTGCATGTTTGCACGTGCAGTCAGCAAGGCAAAGTGCTCAGTTCCTCAAAGTAGTGTACAGAAACATAAAAGTGGAAAGCCTCTAAAAGGTGGTGAAAAGACCATTGTATTAAATGTGTTTAACTTTTGCTTTCAACGTTATGACACCCTGGCTATTCGCTTTAAAGTGCATCATTTCTTTTTAAACAATGACCCTCCTATAGTAGATAAGGTACTGTATGCCCACAACAAGAAGGCTAGAGGGGAATGAAGGGCAGAGGAGCTTGAACTATTTATCTGCTCCGGCAGCGGACCTGTTTACTAGGAAATGAGTGTATGAGAGTGCATATTTCTAGCTATGGGTGAGTTATGTGACAACATTGTGTACTTTAAATGAACCTAGCATCCTTGTCATACTCGGAAACTAGGCATAAACTCCGTGCAGGAAGCACAAAATGATTATGCTACACATTCCTAAGACTTGCCATCTTGTCCTGGGCATACAGTAGTTTCTTTAGTGAACAGTGATCGAGATCTTCCAAATTTTGAGAAAACCACATTCCACACTTTGCTGAAAGACAGTGGGTTTCGGTTTACAAAAAGAAACAAAATTAATGTGATAATTGATCAGGAAGAAATTGTGGTGTGGAGAAGACGTTACCGCAGATCTGTGAGTGTTGTGTCTTTATCTGACAACTTAGATTAGCCTAAGCTTTTACTCACAAAATTATATTTCATAACTTTTTCTTAACCAAATCCTTTAATGAGTTAATTTAGTTATTTAGTAAATATGAGCCAAGTGAAATTCTAACCCCACACTGCTGTAGTGTAAGATATGGTCGTAATAAGTTAGCTGTAAACAGCTGTGCATAGGTCAACATGTGTTTGTTGGCAGAGTGATACAACTGCAATGTTTATATGCATCCCCACTTTAAGCCAGGAGGGGCTATAGTTATGGAAGCATGAGTTGGTGGAGATACATGTAGATAAAAGAGTCACTGCCCATAATAAAGTTTAACCTCTGGTTGGGGTGTTACATTGCACAGTCAGACTAGAGAACTTGTCTGTTCTCTTACAGAATTCTTTGAACAGGAAGAGGAGAATTTGCTCCTTCACAATGAACCTGTTATTCCTTTCAATCAAGTGAGGAAACAAATTGCACATGCTCTTAAAATAAGTGAGATGACTATTTCTAGAATCTCTAAAGAGAATCAGGTTTTGGCAGGTCCAGTCCAAGTTGCAACTCCTGGGAAAGAGAGACCTAGAGCATCTCCAGTTGGGTAACTGGACAGTTTTCAGTCAGATGTGATAAGAAGCCATATCTATAGCTATTACACATGAAAGGAACATCCTACCACATGTAGCCTTCCTTCTTCTGTTAAAGAAGCAGAGCTTTTTCCGGGAAGCCCTAGTTCTTTGAACCAAATGTTCCACAATCTGGGACTTAAGTCTAAAAAAAAAAAATAATAATAATAGCAAATGACAGAAAACTGATATCTGAAAGGTCAGAAATTGTAGCGCGGAGGGGCTTTGTTTTTAAGAGAAATGAACTTGAAGGAAATAGTGTGGTTGGATGAAACTTGTGGAAGCACTGCCCATGTCATGTCAAAGGGCTGGACTGATAGTACTCTTGAAAGTACCCCAAGAGTCCCTATTATAATCGTGAGAGAGAAAGAGAGATTCATTAGGTACTCAGAATCACAACTGTGAAGATGCAAAGATGCAGTGAATTTGTATTAGGAACATTACTTTTTTGTATTAAGAACAAATTACTTTTGTTCTGAAGGTAGGCTAATATAGATTATATCTGCATGTTTTCACTACCATGAAATAAACCCAAATGCTTGCTTATATGTTTCAAGTATTGAGAGTTAAAGAGGGGAATATTACTATTTGCTTCTTGACAACACTGCAGCTCTCCACGTGGAGAAACTGATAGCTCTCATATATCTTCTTTTAAAAATCAGACTGTAGATGGCAGTTGTGAAGAGAGTGTATAGTGAAAGGACAGTGTTTGTGTCTTTTTAAGTAGAGAAGACCATGGACAAAGATGGAAGGTGACTATCTGGACAAAAATGGACTGCATGGTTTTTGTGGAAGAAAGGAGTGCAAACATTCTGTGTATATTTGTAAATATTTAATTGCAGCATGTGATCAAGAAGCCCCTGCAAAAAAGACAGTTTACAGTGGATCACTGGGTTAGCCAGTGCAAGGGAATCTGCAAGCAAGAATGCGAATACTGGTCATCTGCCAACATCGCAGTCTGCCATTATTCATGAAGATTTGGATATGCAAAAGGTGTGTGCACATTGAGTTCCATGGAAATTCTTAGAGGCCCAGTAGGAGAGGAGAACTGAAGTGTGTTGTCGACTATTGGAAATTGAGAATGAAAATCCAGATTTTTTTGAGAAACTGGTCACAAATCATGCTGTCATTGACATACACCTGAGAAGAGAGTCTTTGATTGATACCATGGACAGACTGTGAGGTACAAGTTTCAGCAATAACAAGGAACTGCAGGCACCTGTCCACAAGTGAGTGCTTAAAACCCCCACACAGTGCTTCTTTGATGTAATAATTAAGATACCAGACAGTGGTGTAACAATTACAATGGGTAGTATATTGAGAGATCCCATGTACAGTAAATTATATTTAATAATAAATGAGGTATAAAAATAAGGAAATAATGAAGCTATTAACAGTGAACCAACAACAAGAATCTAAAGTAAGAACAAATTAGAAACTATAAGCTTCACTTATCTTAGTAATATTGCAAGTTCTTTGGTGCTGACATGTTTTGAGTTGACTCCAACTCATTCTCAAAGCAACTCAAAACGTGTCAGCACCAAAGAACTTGAAATATTACTAAGATAAGTGAAGCTTTTAGTTTCTAATTTGTTCTTACTTTAGAGGTATAAAAAGCTATTGTTGTAAATCATTTCCGAACACCTGTCATATAATTGGATGAATCAAAATGTTTTGTTCCAACATCAAATCTCTAAAATGCATTAAAATGTGCCTGTATTGCTGACCATCATACTGGCACAGCTGTTGACAGAGCACTGCTTTAGAGCCAGGCTGAATGCGGTGGCGATATGTAGGTATGCGTCCAAGGTGCACAAACCTGAATTTCACATTGTTCATAGTTGTACAAAATATTTTGTTTCTACTGAACCAGGGTATTTCAAAAGGAATGCTTTGAAACCAGTCGATGGGTACTAAATTGGCAATGGAGGAGGCTGGATATATGGCAGAATTGCTCCCACAGAAGAGAGGAAATAGGAGCTAAGTGACATGGCAACTGTGAAACATACAGGAGAAAAAGTTATAACAAGAGAAAATGGCTTGGTAATGAGATTTAAACAAGAATGGAGGAGATGGAAGAATAAAGAGTTAGATTAAAACTGATGAGATAGAGGTAATAAACACAAAGACGAAAAAAATAGAAAGAGGAATGGAAAGTATGGAGGACAGTATGAGAAGATACAACCTAATAATTTCTGGAGTGGAGGAGTGAAGAGGGATTAGGGTATTTCAAGATGATACAGAAATTTAGATTTCAAATCGAATGGGCTTGATAAAGACACGTTTTAATTTAATTGCCGGATATGAGATTTGCGATAAGTGTTGAGTAATAACATAAATAGATAATAGAGTAGGAAGTGTTTTAAGGTGAGCAAGATATGAGTAAATAATAGTCGTTAAATTTGTAGGATAAACGCATTATTGGTTTGAAATTAACGAGTCATGACGTCATACCACATAGTTTGAAATCACGGTCAAAATTCAGGTCTGCCAACCTTAAAAGTCGCGCGATATGTTTAATAAAATATAAAGAAAACATCGTTTAATCATAAAAAGGTAACTATATATATTTGGAATTCAAAAAAGAACATGTTATAATAGAAAGGGACATTTCTAAATTGGGAAAAGGAATGAAATAGCATTTTGGATACGAGGCTTTCTTTTGGATGACGTCATGAAATTTAAAATTGGAAAGAACGTTTTCCTAGCGTGGGTACGCCAGAAAGCGTTACCACTCGCCCCAGACCGGTAGTGGACGTTGTGGTGTACACACGTGAGTGCGATTGCTCTGCGAGTATCTCTATGTATCGAAAGTCGGCATAACTCCCGAAAGTGTCAGAGAGTAAAAAAATAAATAATATACAAAAGTTCTTCTGGGGTAATCTATAAAACATACCTACGCATACCCGGGATTAAAGAGATTTCATGCTGAACTAGCCGGAGGAAACAACAACCATTCCACATCAAAGGGCGACACAAACGTGACCAACATATATTCTGCTACAAATGGCGATCCAACGTGAACCAACAGCATTTTTTTTCGCATCAAATGGCGACCCAACGTGTGGCGTCGAGAGAATAGACCAACCCCAAGATTGAACTAGACCAGCATTGAACCAGTGATTAATAAGGACGACGACCAAGCCAGCATCGAACCCGCAAACAAGAAGGTGCCCAGCGTGTCAACATCGTGTGAAACGTGTAGTGAATAAGTTTAAGTGCATATAAAAAAAAAAAAAAAAAAAAAAAAAATCATAATAGTGAAAATTGTGAAATATTGGTGAGTAGAAAAACACATGCAAATAGCTTAGAAATGGAAGACAGTGATAGCGATTTTCTAGGTTTTGAGAGTCCGGAAATTGAGGAAAGTGTAGTTAGGATGGAAGAATATAATCAAAATATAATAGGTAGCAGAATATGCCAAGAAGTAGAAGATCAGAACATTAGAGAAACACCTAGAGGTAGCTCAGAAATGTTTAGTAGTAATTCAGAAAGGCCAGCGATTATGTCAGAAATAGAGAATATGTTTCAAAAGATAATGAAAAAGATGAGTACAGAGTTATGTCAAAAGATAGATGAAACTAGTAAAGAATTAAGAACAGAGTTAGGACAGAAATTAGAGAAGGGGCAACAGGAATTGGGAATGCAATTGGAAAATCAGAAGAGAGCTTTAGAAACCTTTAGGGAAGAAGTTAGGGAGGAAATTAATAAAGTTAGTAGTGAAGTAAAAGAAAATAGAGAACAGGTTAAGGGAGAATTAGAGACAATAAGGCAAGAAGTAAAGAATTCTGAAAAGAAATTAGGTCAACAAGTGAGTGAAAAATTAGATAAAGAAAGGGAAAGAGTAACACATAGATTAGACAAACAAAGGGAAGAGGTAGTACAAAGGTTAGATAAAGACAGGGAAGAAATTAGAGAAGAGTTACAGGGGTGTAAAGTTAGAATGGAAAGATCTGATGTAGAAAGTGAAAGGCAGGCTAGAAATTTGGAGGATGTTACAGACCAAATAAAAGGGGTAGTAACAGAAATTACTCAGGTAAAAGAGGCCTTAGAAAATTTGAAATTAAATGAAAATGCATGTAATCACAACAATCTTAATAATGAAGCTGCAAGAAACGAGGCAATACCAGGTGTATCAGCTGACATTTCGATGCAAAATAGGGGTAACAGTAATTCCCATTCTGATCTCAGAAATAGTTCAGGGACAGGTGACAATTCAAATTTACATTGGCCTAACCATGTCTTAAATGAAATGACACCTCCAGTTTTTGAAAATGAAGATTCAGATGATCCTAAAGCCTTTATAGAAGGGTTACAAGAGTACTTCACGGTGAAACGTATACCGGAGGAGTACAAGATGGTGATAGTAAGAAAATGCCTAAAGGGTAATGCTGTCAATTGGCTAGGCCTTTCTATGGGTAACAATAATGATTCCGGGACCTTTAGGAACATCTTTTTAACCAGATATTGGGGGGCTAGTAGGCAGGCTAATATTAGAGTCGAATAAAGCAATGGAAAGTTTAATCCTAGATTGGAGGAATCGATGGTCAACTATTTTATGAGAATAGCGAGAAAATCGAAGATGTTGGATCCTCCCATAGATGAAAAAGATCTAATAAATATAGTTACTCCACATTTTCCGGAAACGCTTCAACACTACTTGATCACAGCCCGACCCGGTAGCATTGCAGCTATGATCGAATTATTATCAGGCTTAGAAGTCAATAAGCCAAAACACGCATTTGGAAATAAATATGAAGAAAAAGAAACTGTAAATTCTTTCGGGCAAGGGGCACAGTATTATCAGAATAGAAGTGAGGTTAGGGAAAGATATAAAGGACCAGTACCAAGGATGGAATCATTCCGGTGGGAAAATCAAGGTAGATGTAACCAGGAAGGGCATCACCAAAATAGAAATGGTAATCTAAGGGGAAGAAATATAAGGGTGAATTATATGAATACAAATAGATTTGATCGAGGTAGACGGGGACGTTATTTTGGACATAGTAGAAATTCAAATGATGGGTATTGGACAAACAGAGATAATGAGTTTAGACCGAGGTCACCAAGACAGGGAGAAAGGTGTTATAATGGACGAAATTCCCCCGAAAATGCTGAAATGGTTGAGGCCATTAACACGGTCAAAAACATGGTAGGAAGTAACCCCGATTTAATGCAGGAAAACAGAAGTAACAATTCGGGAAATAGTACAGGAGCCATACCTAAAAATCAGGGAAACGCCAGACCTGGTCAAACGCGCCTTCAGTGAGAACTGGGTATCCTAGTAATGATTGTGATAAGTACTCGGAAATAAATAGTCCTGGAAGGCAAATGATGATACAAAAGAAAAGAGAATGGAAAAATAGAATCGACGAAAACGAAAAAGTAGGAGATACACCTAAAATCAAAATTGGAGTAAATGGAAAACAATACAATGCAATTATAGATACGGGATCAAATAGCACAGTATGCTCACAAAATTTTTATGATAATTTACAAAGTAGTGGTTTTAAAGTAATGTCTTTACCAGTTAATGGGATATATTGCTCGCTAGCTGTGGGAAAACGAAAAGAGAGAGTAAAATTTCAAGCAATGATAAATATTGAAATAAATGGGAGAATACTAGGAATTTTATTTCTGATTGTAGGAAGACTTGTGACAGATATTATAATAGGTTGTGATTGTCTTTATGCCTGGGAAGCTGTGGTGAATTTTAAAAACATGATTCTAGAAATGAAAGTTGAAGATGAGACCATTATAGTGCCATTTGTGGAAGATAGTAGTTCAGAAACTATTGTAAGAGAAAAAGAGGAAGAAGAAATCCAAGGGGATACATTCTTCGTAGAATATGTTAAAGTAGGAGCTATGGAATTAACTGAAGTAAATGTCAAAGAGTACAGTGTCGATAATAAAGAAAATGTAGAATGGGATAAAAATGATTTCATAGACAATTTGAGGTTTTCTGACGCAACTAGGTACTATGATAGGGAGAGTAGTGAAGACTTAGAAGAATTGTTGAGGGAAAAGGTAACTCAGGCTGATCAACTAAATGAACAACAGAGGGATAAACTGTTTAAAATATTAATCCGAAATAAAGATGTATTCTCTGAGAAACCTGGTAAATGTAATATTTATACTCATTCGTTTGAGATGATACCCATCAAACCTTTTACACATAAAGCGAGAGCTATCCCTAGTACAATAAGAGAAGAGGTAGATGCAGTTATAAAGTCAATGTTAGAAGATGAGGTTATTGAGATTTCGAATTCAGAATTTGTGAATCCCCTATGCATTGTAAATAAGGCCAATGGAAAGATTAGGGTGACATTAGACGCGAGAAAACTAAATCAACATTGTAAACCTGATAGATTTAGACCAGAAAGTGTAGAGGTAATATTGAACAAATTGCAGAAGGGCAAAATTTTTTCTACTCTAGATCTTACAGCATCTTTTTGGCAGATCCCACTTAGAGAAGATTTAAGAAAATATACAGCGTTTTTACATTCTGGGAATATTATATCAGTTTCGAGTTTGCGCCTTTGGTATGAATACCAGTGGTAGTGCACTATTAAGAGCTTTGTATGAAATTTTTGGAGAAACCATAAAGAAATTTGTAGCTCAGTATGTGGATGATTTTGTAATTTTTTCAGAAAATATAGAGGATCATTTAAATCATATCAATTATGTGCTTAGTCAGTTAAAGAAAGCAAACATGACAATAAAGCCAAGTAAAACTGCATTCTTTGTGAAACAGACAGAATTTTTAGGTTATGTAATTTCAAATGAGGGAATCAGGCCTAATCCCGACAGAATTGAAAGCATAAATAAAATACCAGCTCCTAAAAATATAAAACAATTGAGAAGATTTCTTGGTATTCTAAATTATCAATCAAGATTTATCCTGGAATATGCAACCGTAGTAGCCCCATTAAGGCAACTTTTGAGAAAAGATGTGAAATGGCAATGGTCATCAGTAGAACAAGAATCTTTCGAAAAGGTAAAAACATTGTTTGCAGCGTCAATTTTATTGGAGAAACCTAGGGAAGATCTCCCCTACATAATTTATACGGATGCTTCAGGACTTGGGTATGGTAGTGTCATATTACAAAAAGATGAGGAAGGAAAAGATCACCTCATTGCTGTAGCTTCAAGGGGGCTTTCAAGGACTGAATCACAGGCTTGCACTACAGAAAAAGAGATAGCAGCTATTTACTTTGCACTTGTAAAATTTAGGCAATATGTATATAACAACCCAGTAATAGTTTACACAGATCATGTTAGTTTGGCATTTATGAACTCTTGCAAACTCACAAGCACACATATTTCTAGATACATACATGAGATCACATCCCATAACATAGAAATCAAACACATAGCAGGAAATCAAAATATTTTTAGTGATTTGTTATCAAGGATGAAAACTAATTACACAATACCAGATACAATTAGTGACAACAAACATGATGTAACCATACTATATTTGAAAACCTTAGAAGGGACTCAATTAGCTAAAGAATTTCGAAATTTGGAACGACTACAGACAGAGGACGATGAACTTAAGAAATTGAGAGAAAAGGCACAACCAATCACAGAAAATCTAAAAGATAATATAGGTATTTATGAGGGAAAAATCTATAAATTTCATGGAAGAATTGAACCTAAATGGAAAGTAATGGTACCAAAAGCTTTACAAGAGAAACTTATACTTGCTTATCACAAAACACTAGCTCATACAGGTAGTGAAAAGCTAATCATGGCAATTAGTGACCATTTTTATATAAAACATTTGGCAAAGAAAGTGAGGAAAATATGTTCGAGCTGTGATTTATGTCAAAGGGCCAAACCATTGAGACAGAATATTTGGCCCTGATAGAAAATCGTTCATGTAAATGTTTTTTTAAAAAGTGTATAAATTTCTAGTTCTTGTTTGGGTGTATCAGGGACTTATTTTTAATATTCAGGATAGCCAATGTTTTCTTGTCACTTTGTGTTCAACCAATAAAAACTATTTGCGCGGATGAATACAAAAAAATGGCAGTGTTGTGAAGCTGAATAATCGTTGTGTCCTAGTTATTGGATCGCCATTTGAAGCTGAAGTCGTTGGTGACGTGGTGTTACCCTTTGAAGTGTTTTGCTCCGGCTAGTTCTGCAAGAGATCTCTTACTTTTATCTCGGGTTTGCGTAAGTGTAATGGACAACCCAAGAACAACTTTGCATATCATTTATTGCGTATTAAATATTTTCGGGAGCTATGCCGAAAATATTTGTATACGTAGAGGAATCGCACTCACATCCGCGCAGCACGACCTGCCGTACTGGTCTCTGGTTGAGTAGTCACCTGACGCTTTCTCTCTTACCCACGCTAAGAAGACCGTTCTTCCATTTGAATGTCATGACGTCATCCAAGAAAGCCTCGTATCCAAAATGCTATTTCCTTTTCCCGCAATTTAGAAATGTCCCTTTCTATTATAACATGTTCTTTTATGAATTTCGAATATATAATTACCTTTTTAGGATTAAACGATGTTTACTTTATATTTTTATTAAATATATCGCGCGACTTTTAAGGTTTGTAGAACTGACTTTCGAACGTGTATTTACACTATGTAGTATGACGTCATGACTCGCTAATTTCAAACAAATAATGTGTTTATCCTACAACTTTAACGACTATTATTTACTCATATCTTGCTCACCTTACAACACTTTCTGCTCTATTATCTATTTATGTTATTACTTAACACTTATCGCAAATCTCACATCCGGCAATTAAATTAAAACGTGTCTTTTTCAAAAGCCCATTCGATCGGAAATCTAAATTTCGGTATCAAATGCCCCCATTTATATTATTTGATTATTTCATAATAAAATAATGTAAATGTCTTGCCCGAAAGAAAAATTAAAAATTACTCCTGTATTTTGAATAATCGGCAACACTCCCATTATATACAATTTTCAATTACACTGTTTTTGAAATTGGTTATTAACACATTTTCTCATTAATCTTTTTAACATGACAAACAATTATACACTTGACTTAACATTAATCCTTAAATACTAATTACAATATGTTATGGTTTCTTCTGTGAAGCTTTTATATAAAGGTTAAATTTCAAGAGTCTTTCTTTATACTTCCTTCTTTTAGTTCATGTTTGCTCACTTCGCTCTCACTATCACTTGCACTGTGATTTTTTCACTTTTGCTATTGTAACACATATCTGTACTATATCCTTTAAGCACTAAAATGTACATATATTTATATAAATCCATTACACTCTTTAGACAAGTTCTTTCTTTGTCTTTCTGTGATAACTATCTATACATCTAAATATTTTAACAAATGTTTACAAAGTAAATATTCTGTTTTCTCTCTATGCGGAGATGAACAATTTAACAATCTTTCTGAAGCTGTTATTGTGAGCTCTATACAATATATTTTTAAGCTCTTTGTAGTATATAGCAATTCACATTCTGCATTTTTCATGAATATGTAAGTACCTGACCAATATATGGTTTTCAAGTAAGCTAACATTTAAATTTTATCTCAAAGCTGATTGGGTGCCAATAGGCAAATGACACTTCCAATTTTTTTTTTTTTTTTTTTAACATTAAATCAAGGTTCCAAGGCACCACACGGTTTCTTGTATGGTCGAAGGAGTTGTTTATGCCATCTTCCCAGACATTTTTCATTTTTAACATCTCTTAATTCATAGGTATGATAACCAAATTTTGATATAATTTCTGCAGGACCTTTATATAACAATTCCATCCTTTTGTTCCTACCTCGCAACGCACTTGATAACTTATGGTCTTTAACTAGTACCCAATCGCCTATCTTAGGTTCCCATTTATGTTTTCTACTCTTTTTCTTTAATTTTCGCTTCTCTGCCTTTTTCTTGATTCGTTCAAAAGCAATTTTCGCTCTTTCTTCCTCACTTAACTGAATGTCATTAATTTTCAGTGTTTTTGGTACCCCGATCAATATTGGTTCTGGTTCAATTCCTAACATTAATTTTATTGGTGCAAACCCAGTAGTTACATTAATGGTATGATTGATAATCTTTTCTATCAATGGACAATATTTCACCCAATCCTTGTGATTATGATGTGTAAGTACACGTAAATAAATTCCTATATCTCGGAGGACACGTTCTGTTGGATTCCCTGATGGAAAGTATGAGGAACAATGATATAACTTTATCTCATGATTTTCTAGGGTTTCTTTAAAGATTTTGCTCCGATGAACTGTAGCATTATCTGTTAAGATTGCCTGAATCTTGCCATATTTAGGCACATAATCTTTTATTATCTTTCCTACACATGTTTTGCTGCTGATATTCCTAACAGGATAAATTTTAATAAATTTACTAAAAACATCATGAAGAACAAACATATATCTACATCCAAATTGTCCTACTGGTAGCTCCCCATGTGCATCAGCAGTAACTAGTACATTTTTCCCTTCTCTTATGATTGTCTGAGGTTCTATATCAAATTTGATATTAAATGGTTTGGCCCTTTGACATAAATCACAGCTTGAACATATTTTTCTCACTTTCTTTGCCAAATGTTTTATATAAAAATGGTCACTAATTACCATGATTAGCTTTTCACTACCTGTATGAGCTAGTGTTTTGTGATAAGCAAGTATAAGTTTCTCTTGTAAAGCTTTTGGTACCATTACTTTCCATTTAGGTTCAATTCTTCCATGAAATTTATAGATTTTTCCCTCATAAATACCTATATTATCTTTTAGATTTTCTGTGATTGGTTGTGCCTTTTCTCTCAATTTCCTAAGTTCATCGTCCTCTGTCTGTAATTGTTCCAAATTTCGAAATTCTTTAGCTAATTGAGTCCCTTCTAAGGTTTTCAAATATAGTATGGTTACATCATGTTTGTTGTCACTAATTGTATCTGGTATTGTATAATTGGTTTTCATCCTTGATAACAAATCACTAAAAATATTTTGACTTCCTGCTATGTGTTTGATTTCTATGTTATGGGATGTGATCTCATGTATATATCTAGAAATACGTGTGCTTGTGAGTTTGCAAGAGTTCATAAATGCCAAACTAACATGATCTGTGTAAACTATTACTGGGTTGTTATATACATATTGCTTAAATTTTACAAGTGCAAAGTAAATAGCTGCTATCTCTTTTTCTGTAGTGCAAGCCTGTGATTCAGTCCTTGAAAGCCCCCTTGAAGCTACAGCAATGAGGTGATCTTTTCCTTCCTCATCTTTTTGTAATATGACACTACCATAACCAAGTCCTGAAGCATCTGTATAAATTATGTAGGGGAGATCTTCCCTAGGTTTTTCCAATAAAATTGACGCTGCAAACAATGTTTTTACCTTTTCGAAAGATTCTTGTTCTACTGATGACCATTGCCATTTTACATCTTTTCTCAAAAGTTGTCTTAATGGGGCTACTACGGTTGCATATTCCAGGATAAATCTTGACTGATAATTTAGAATACCAAGAAATCTTCTCAATTGCTTTATATTTTTAGGAGCTGGTATTTTATTTATGCTTTCAATTCTGTCGGGATTAGGCCTGATTCCCTCATTTGAAATAACATAACCTAAAAATTCTGTCTGTTTCACAAAGAATGCAGTTTTACTTGGCTTTATTGTCATGTTTGCTTTCTTTAACTGACTAAGCACATAATTGATATGATTTAAATGATCCTCTATATTTTCTGAAAAAATCACAAAATCATCCACATACTGAGCTACAAATTTCTTTATGGTTTCTCCAAAAATTTCATACAAAGCTCTTAATAGTGCACTACCACTGGTATTCATACCAAAGGCGCAAACTCGAAACTGATATAATATTCCTGAATGTAAAAACGCTGTATATTTTCTTAAATCTTCTCTAAGTGGGATCTGCCAAAAAGATGCTGTAAGACCTAAAGTAGAAAAAATTTTGCCCTTCTGCAATTTGTTCAATATTACCTCTACACTTTCTGGTCTAAATCTATCAGGTTTACAATGTTGATTTAGTTTTCTCGCGTCTAATGTCACCCTAATCTTTCCATTGGCCTTATTTACAATACATAGGGGATTCACAAACTCTGAATTCGAAATCTCAATAACCTCATCTTCTAACATTGACTTTATAACTGTATCTACCTCTTCTCTTATTGTACTAGGGATAGCTCTCGCTTTATGTGTAAAAGGTTTGATGGGTATCATCTCAAACGAATGAGTATAAATATTACATTTACCAGGTTTCTCAGAGAATACTTCTTTATTTCGGATTAATATTTCAAACAATTTATCCCTCTGTTGTTCATTTAGTTGATCAGCCTGAGTTACTTTTTTTCTCAACAATTCTTCTAAGTCTTCACTACTCTCCCTATCATAGTACCTAGTTGCATCAGAAACCCTCAAATTGTCTATGAAATCATTTTTATCCCATTCTACATTTTCTTTATTATCGACTCTGTACTCTTTGACATTTACTTCAGTTAATTCCATAGCTCCTACTTTAACATATTCTACAAAGAATGTATCCCCTTGGATTTCTTCTTCCTCTTTTTCTCTTACAATAGTTTCTGAACTACTATCTTCCACAAAAGGCACTATAATGGTCTCATCTTCAACTTTCATTTCTAGAATCATGTTTTTAAAATTCACCACAGCTTCCCAGGCATAAAGACAATCACAACCTATTATAATATCTGTCACAAGTCTTCCTACAATCAGAAATAAAATTCCTAGTATTCTCCCATTTATTTCAATATTTATCATTGCTTGAAATTTTACTCTCTCTTTTCGTTTTCCCACAGCTAGCGAGCAATATATCCCATTAACTGGTAAAGACATTACTTTAAAACCACTACTTTGTAAATTATCATAAAAATTTTGTGAGCATACTGTGCTATTTGATCCCGTATCTATAATTGCATTGTATTGTTTTCCATTTACTCCAATTTTGATTTTAGGTGGATCTCCTACTTTTTCGTTTTCGTCGATTCTATTTTTACATTCTCTTTTCTTTTGTATCATCATTTGCCTTCCAGGACTATTTATTTCCGAGTACTTATCACAATCATTACTAGGATACCCAGTTCTCACTGAAGGCGCGTTTGACCGGGTCTGGCGTTTCCCTGATTTTTATGTATTGCTCCTGTACTATTTCCCAAATTGTTACTTCTGTTTTCCTGCATTAAATCGGGGTTACTTCCTACCATGTTTTTGACCGTGTTAATGGCCTCGACCATTTCCGCATTTTCGGGGGAATTTCGTCCATTAGAATACCTATCTTCCTGTCTTGGTGACCTCGGTCTAAACTCATTATCTCCGTTTGTCCAATACCCATCATTTGAATTTCTACTATGTCCAAAATAACGTCCCCGTCTACCTCGATCAAATCTATTTGTATTCATATAATTCACCCTTATATTTCTTCCCCTTTGATTACCATTTCTATTTTGGTGACGCCCTTCCTGGTTATATCTACCTTGATTTTCCCACCGGAATGATTCCATCCTTGGTACTGGTCCTTTATATCTTTCCCTAATCTCACTTCTATTCTGATAATACTGTGCCCCTTGCCCGAAAGAATTGACAGTTTCTTTTCCTTCATATTCATTTCCAAATGCGTGTTTTGGCTTATTGACTTCTAAGGCTGATAATAATTCGATCATAGCTGCAATGCTATCGGGTCGGGCTATGATTAGGTAATGTTGAAGTGTTTCCGGAAAATGTGGAGTAACTATATTTATTAGATCTTTTTCGTCTAAGGGAGGATCCAACATCTTCGATTTTCTCGCTATTCTCATAAAATAGTTGACCATTGATTCCTCCAATCTAGGATTAAATTTTCCATTGCTTAATTCAACTCTAATATTAGCCTGCCTACTAGCTCCCCAATATCTGGTTAAAAAGATGTTCCTAAAGGTCCTGTAGTCATTATTGTTACCCATAGAAAGGCCTAGCCAATTAGCAGCATTACCCTTTAGGCATTTTCTTACTATCACCATCTTGTACTCCTCTGGTATACGTTTCACCGTGAAGTACTCTTGTAACCCTTCTAAAAAGGCTTTAGGATCATCTGAATCTTCATTTTCAAAAACTGGAGGTATCATTTCATTTAAGACATGGTTAGGCCAATGTAAATTTGAATTGTCACCTGTCCCTGCACTATTTCTGAGATCAGAATGGGAATTACTGTTACCTCTATTTTGCATCGAAATGTCAGCTGATACACCTGGTATTGCCTCGTTTCTTGCAACTTCATTACTAAGATTGTTGTGATTACATGCATTTTCATTTAATTTCAAATTTTCTAAGGCCTCTTTTACCTGAGTAATTTCTGTCACTACTCCTTTTATTTGGTCTGTAACATCCTCCAAATTTCTAGCCTGCCTTTCACTTTCTACATCAGATCTTTCTATTCTAACTTTACACCCCTGTAACTCTTCTCTAATTTCTTCCCTTTGTTTGTCTAATCTATATGTTACTTTTTCCCTTTCTTTATCTAATTTTTCACTCACTTGTTGACCTAATTTCTTTTCAGAATTCTTTACTTCTTGCCTTATTGTCTCTAATTCTCCCTTAACCTGTTCTACCTGTTCTCTATTTTCTTTCACTTCACTACTAACTTTATTAATTTCCTCCCTAACTTCTTCCCTAAAGGTTTCTAAAGCTCTCTTCTGATTCTCCAATTGCATTCCCAATTCCTGTTGTCCCTTCTCTAATTTCTGTCCTAACTCTATACTAGTTTCATCTATCTTTTGACTTAACTCTGTACTCATCTTTTGACTTAACTCTGTACTCATCTTTTTCACTGTTCTTAATTCTTTACTATTTTCATCTATCTTTTTACTTAACTCTGTACTCATCTTTTCCACTGTTCTTAATTCTTTACTATTTTCATCTATCTTTTGACTTAACTCTGTACTCATCTTTTTCATTATCGTTTGAAACATATTCTCTATTTCTGACATAAATGCTGGCCTTTCTGAATTACTACTAAACATTTCTGAACTACCTCTAGGTGTTTCTCTAACGTTCTGATCTTCTACTTCTTGGCATATTCTGCTACCAATTACATTCTGATTAAATTCTTCCATCCTACTTACACTTTTCTCAATTTCCGGACTGTCAAAACCTATAAAATCGCTATCACTGTCTTCCATTTCTAAGCTATTTACATGTGTTTTTCTACTCACCAAAATTTTCAATATTTTCACTATTTCACTTTAACTGCACTTAAACTTGTTCACTACACGTTTCACAGATGTTGACACGCTGGGCACCTTCTTGTCTGCTGGCTCGATGCTGATCTGGTCGTCTTGGGGGGTTGGTCCATTCTTTCGACGCCACACGTTGGGATGCCAATTTGAAGCTGAATAATCGTTGTGTCCTAGTTATTGGATCGCCATTTGAAGCTGAAGTCGTTGGTGACGTGGTGTTACCCTTTGAAGTGTTTTGCTCCGGCTAGTTCTGCAAGAGATCTCTTACTTTTATCTCGGGTTTGCGTAAGTGTAATGGACAACCCAAGAACAACTTTGCATATCATTTATTGCGTATTAAATATTTTCGGGAGCTATGCCGAAAATATTTGTATCTGTAGAGGAATCGCACTCACATCCGCGCAGCACGACCTGCCGTACTGGTCTCTGGTTGAGTAGTCACCTGACGCTTTCTCTCTTACCCACGCTAAGAAGACCGTTCTTCCATTTGAATGTCATGACGTCATCCAAGAAAGCCTCGTATCCAAAATGCTATTTCCTTTTCCCGCAATTTAGAAATGTCCCTTTCTATTATAACATGTTCTTTTATGAATTTCGAATATATAATTACCTTTTTAGGATTAAACGATGTTTACTTTATATTTTTATTAAATATATCGCGCGACTTTTAAGGTTTGTAGAACTGACTTTCGAACGTGTATTTAAACTATGTAGTATGACGTCATGACTCGCTAATTTCAAACCAATAATGTGTTTATCCTACAACTTTAACGACTATTATTTACTCATATCTTGCTCACCTTACAACACTTTCTGCTCTATTATCTATTTATGTTATTACTTAACACTTATCGCAAATCTCACATCCGGCAATTAAATTAAAACGTGTCTTTTTCAAAAGCCCATTCGATCGGAAATCTAAATTTCGGTATCAGTTGCGTCAGAGAGACGCCAAGGACTATTTTCATTAGCGTCTGTATGCTCAAGATGATAAGACGTGTTTCTGGTAGCGTCTGAACATGGAACTTTTATCCAGTGTAGATTCTACCAAGTTATTTAATTGTGAAAGTCTTTGATTAATTAATATGGTGCTGAGAGTGTGAAATAACGAAGTGTTAATGAATAAATAAGTTGTGATAAAAGAACATTGATTTATGCATTCCATTCTGTAACCACGACCCTGTAAATAGGAATCGCGTCTGCTATCACAGTATTTCATCTTTCAGTAAGAACATTATTCCTGCTGCTATGTAATAATCTTTATAAAAACAGCACCACCATTTAACATCAAATTCGATATAGAACCTCAGACAATCATAAGAGAAGGGAAAAATGTACTAGTTACTGCTAATGCACATGGAGAGCTACCAGTAGGACAATTTGGATGTAGATATATGTTTGTTCTTCATGATGTTTTTAGTAAATTTATTAAAATTTATCCCGTTAGGAATACCAGCAGCAAAACATGTGTAGGAAAGATAATAAAAGATTATGTGCCTAAATATGGCAAGATTCAGGCAATCTTAACAGATAATGCTACAGTTCATCGGAGCAAAATTTTTAAAGAAACCCTAGAAAATCATGAGATAAAGTTATATCATTGTTCCTCATACTTTCCATCAGGGAATCCAACAGAACGTGTCCTCCGAGATATAGGAATTTATTTACGTGTACTTACACATCATAATCACAAGGATTGGATGAAATATTGTCCATTGATAGAAAAGATTATTAATCACACCATTAATGTAACTACTGGGTTTGCCCCAATAAAATTAATGTTAGGAATTGAACCAGAACCAATATTGATCGGGGTACCAAAAATACTCAAAATTAATGACATTCAGTTAAGTGAAGAAGAAAGAGCGAAAATTGCTTTTGAACGAATCAAGAAAAAGGCAGAGAAGCGAAAATTAAAGAAAAAGAGTAGAAAACATAAATGGGAACCTAAGATAGGCGATTGGGTACTAGTTAAAGACCATAAGTTATCAAGTGCGTTGCGAGGTAGGAACAAAAGGATGGAATTGTTATATAAAGGTCCTGCAGAAATTATATCAAAATTTGGTTATCATACCTATGAAATAAAAGATGTTAAAAATGAAAAATGTTTGGGAAGGTGGCATAAACAACTCCTTCGACCATACAAGAAACCGTGTAGTACCTTGGAACCTTGACTTCATGTAAAATTCGAAGTGTCATTTGTTCTATTGGCGCCCAATCAGCTTTGAGATAAAATTTAAATGTTAGCTTACTTGAAAACCATATATTGGTCAGGTACTTACGTATTCATGACAAATGCAGAATGTGAATTGCTATATACTACAAAGAGCTTAAGAATATATTGTATAGAGCTTACAATAACAGCTTCAGAAAGATTGTTAAAATGTTCATCTCCGCATAGACAGAAAACAGAATATTTAATTTGTAAACATTTGTTAAAATATTTAGATGTATAGATATCACAGCAAGACAAAGAAAGAACTTGTCTGAAGAGTGTAATGGATTTATATAAATATATGTACATTTTTAGTGCTTAAAGGATCTAGTAAAGATATGTGTTACAATAACAAAAGTGCAAATTCACAGTGCAAGTGATAGTGAGAGCGAAGTGAGCAAACATGAACTAACTAAAAGAAGGAAGTATAAAGAAAGACTCTTGAAATTTAACCTTTATATAAAAGTTTCACAGAAGAAACCATAACATATTGTAATTAGTATTTAAGGATTAATGTTAAGTCAAGTGTATAATTGTTTGTCATGTTATAAAGATTAATGAGAAGATATGTTAATAACCAATTTCAAAACAGTGTAATTGAAAATTGTATATAATGGGAGTGTTGCCGATTATTCAAAATTCAGGAGTAATTTTTAATTTTTCTTTCGGGCAAGACATTTACATTATTTTATTATGAAATAATAAAATAACATAAATGGGGGCATTTGATACCGAAATTAGATTTAAAATTGAATGGGCTTGATAAAGACACGTTTTAGTTTCATTGCCGGATGTGAGATTTGCAATAAGTGTTGAGTAATAACATAGGTAGATAATAGAGTAGGAAGTATTGTAAGGTGAGCAAGATATCAGTAAATAATAGTCGTTAAATTTGCAGGATAAACGCATTATTGGTTTGAAATTAACGAGTCATGACGTCATACCACATAGTTTAAATTCACGGTCAAAATTCAGGTCTGCCAACCTTAAAAGTCGCGCGATATGTTTAATAAAATATAAAGTAAACATTGTTTAATCATAGAAAGGTAATTATATATTCGAAATTCAAAAAAGAACATGTTATAATAGAAAGGGACATTTCTAAATTGGGAAAAGGAATGAAATAGCATTTTGGATACGAGGCTTTCTTGTGGATGACGTCATAAAATTTAAAATCGGAAAGAACGTTTTCTTAGCGTGGGGACGCCAGGAAGCGTGTTCACTCGCCCCAGTCCGGTAGCGGACGTTGTGGTGTACACACGTGAGTGCGATTCCTCTGCGAGTATATATAATTATCGAAAGTCGGCATAACTCCCGAAAATGTCAAAAGAGTGAAAAATAAATAATCTACAAAAGTTCTTCTGGGGTAATCTATAAAACATACCTACGCATACCCTGGATTAAAGAGATTTCATGCTGAACTAGCCGGAGCAAACATCACCATTCGCATCAAATGGTGATCAACGTGAACCAACATCATTTTTCGCATCAAATAACTCCCGAAATGTGGCGTCGAGAGAAAAATAAAGTATAAACCAACATATATTCCGCTACAACTGGCTGGGGTGAAGAAGATGCAAGAACTCAACAGAAAGATGTTGTCGTTGTTGTTTTCTAGTGCCTTGCATCTGGCAATGAAGCCATTAGCATTCGTGCTTTCCAATACTTTTGAACTGTAGTTTCTTCTGATCTTCACGCTTCACAGGTCTTCAAGTGGTATTCAACAGAAAGATGTAGGACCTCAACAAATATGCTAACGCCCTGGAAGATATAGTTGACAGTAACACCAAAGAACTGAATGCATTGGTGGAACAACTGCTCAATGAAAAACCCAAATAGGTGGATATCTGTAGGGGAAGCCTATGTTCAGCATTGGACGTCTTATGGCTAAAATGATGATGATGAAATATTTATATGTATCCCTGTATCTCTTGAATCTCAGGAACGACTGATATGATTGCAATGAAAACATATATTTAGTTAATGTTTTGCTTTTCAGGTTTCTCTAAATAAGTAACTTCCCCCAAAAACACAACGTTACATAAAAGTTAAAAAAGAAGAAAAATGCCAAGCAAAGCTCAGTCACCCAGGTACTATTAACATATTACATATCAGTATCATGCAATACAATAATGCATGTTGATAAATTCCTACTGAACTGTGAAACATTTCTCAGCTGTTACTTTCATCTCGCATAATTTGGAGAATAAAATAACACCATCAATACTAAATATTTTGTTACCAAATTCATAAGCGTATTTGGGTAAAAATTTTTCACTGGCTTTTTACTTTAGGCACGTTGAATATGTGTTGAAAATATTACATATATCCCTACAACATCTCCTCTATACAGATGTTACCCACATTGTCCGGCTGCTATGTCCTCCAGCCACAGCCAAGGCCACAGAGGAGCGCAGGTTGGGGGTAGTGGGGTTCAGTGCACTGACTTTCCTGACTGTAAAGTGACCACTTGACTTTTAAAATCAGAATTAACATACAATGGCTAATCATCAAAGACCTTGAAGAGAGAAAGATTAGGAGAACAAAGGTAGGAATATTTAGTAAAAAAACCCATAAAGTTAGCCTGCCTGCCTGCCTGCCTGCATTTGTTCATATTTTCTCACAGTAGACTGAGGGTGCTGGATTAGACTAGAAGTGGAGGGGATTCCACACTGTGCTCACTGAGGGAAATTGCATGCAAGGAAGGGATGAGATTGCAGCACTCTACATGCATGCCCAAACTCGGACGAGGGGCACAGGCTAGTGTGAGGATCCCTAACGTGAGCGGAAGATTCATCTTGGCACCAGGGTTCACTACAGCTGCCAGCCACATGGGTTTCGACACCTTTCTGGGACCTTCCAAATGAAAGTCCCAAGCGTTACTGCCTTAGCTACCCCTCTCGATTGGACTTTTAAAACACTCTAAAAATCCATTAAAAGAAAACTGCACAGGAATTTCCAAGACAATATACCTGCACATTTCTAAACCATCCTGAAAAATATTTTAATCTAAAAACAGCATTATAATGAGATTTGTAATAAATATGTCACATAACGTAAAAATATCAAAAAATGCCAATTACTATAAACTACTCTGTCGAAAGATTTTGTGCACAGTGATGTGTAACAATATCTAGATAGTAAAGTTAGTCAGACTTACTGACACTTAATAAGTGATGCAATGTCAGTTAATCCAACTCACTTTACTATGTAGATATAAAAAAATGCACTACACACAATAAAATGTACTTTCTGGCTAAGATATTATACTTGTGTCATGTTTTAAAAGTGGAGAAGGAATTCAAATGTGGGGTTATAAATACCTTGCTATTGATGGCAGGAGTAGATGTTGTAACTCACCACTGTCTATGTGTGATATACGGAATACCCCCGTCAATTGTAAGCATTGTTAAGGAAGGCACACTTACTTTGCTTGCATATTTTGGTGTAACCACTGGTTGCTAAATAATGTAAGCTTGTATAAAAAAACTAAACCTGACCTAATCTTCCATGGATCAGAAACCTAAGCTTATATACAAACTGAATCATACCATTGTTAAGGAACACATGTTTGCTTAGTTTGCATCCTTTGGTATATTAATTTGTGTTCATTATGTGTATTTTTCATAATTATACAATAAAGGTATGAGGTATATACAATCTTCAGTGATTGATAGGAACTGAGACAGCAGTGAGGTGAGGACAAAATATGCCACAAGTATAATACCTTTTCCCACTTTATTTTCATCAGATTGCTATAAAACAGGTTTATATACATTTAACGGATTAAACTATGATGAGAAAAACAGAGCAGGTTATTGAAAAGCAGTCCCTAATCATTATACATCTACAGTCAAACATCCCACATCCCTTATTGCTGTAACACTTGAAAATTATCCATTCAGGTACAGCAATATTTTGTCACGGGGTCCCTCAGGGATCAATTCTTGATCCACTTTTGTTTATCTTATACATGCACGATATAACTGACTATATACCTAAAGGCACAAAATTAGTACAATTTGCAGATGACACTAGCGTCACAGCCAGCCATTCCTCTAGCCTAATGCTGGAAGAAACCTAAGTGAAATAGCTATAAAACTATTGGAGTACTTCTCAATGCTAAACTTAAGTATAAACCCAACTAAATGTGAACTGATAACATTCGGTAGCAAAACACTTAATACGCCTCTACAATTATATATTGACAACAAATCAGTAAACAGTGTTGACAAGGTAGAGCTACTTGGTGACACACTGAATAAAACACTATCGTTTACACCGCATACAGACAAATTAGCATTAAAAATAAGTAAAAATTTATTTCTTCTTAAGTGTCTAAAGAACTATGCCCCAGCAGCAACTAATAGGATAATTTATTTCTCTCTCATTCAGTCACACATGTCATATGGTATAGAAATATGGGGCAATACTTCAAAATTAAACCAAAATAGAATATTTACTTTACAGAAAAGAGCAATCAGGTATATTTCGAACTTAAAAACGCAAGACACATGTAGAGAAGCTTTCTGTCAGCATAAAATAATGATGCTACCTAGCCTGTATATCTATAAAACTATACTATACATGATAAAATACAAATTTCCGATGCAAACAAATTCAGACATACATGACCACGACACAAGAAATAAGAATGATTTGTCTATTACAATGCAAAGACTGAGTCAGTTTGAAAAGCTGCCTAGTTATGCTGGTGCAAAATTCTACAATAGACTGCCAGCAGAAATTAAAAGGTGCGAAAACTACACTAAATTCAAATCTGCTTTACAAACTTATTTAGTTAATAATGTGTTCTATTCATTAGAGGAATTTTTAAATAAGTTAAAAGTTCAGTAATCAAAAGTCAATGTTAGGTACTTATTTTGTAATCTGTGAATAGTTCATTGCGCACAGTCTCTACTACTTGGTTAATCAGTTCTTTGTATATTGTTATTATTGTTGTTATTGTTATTGTTATTATTATTATTATTATTATTATTATTATTATTATTATTATTATTATTATTATTATTATTATTATTATTATTATTATTATTATTATTATTATTATTATTATTATTATTATTATTAATGTTTTGTTATTTTGTCTTTGCTACTTATATGTACTTGTTTACCTTTGACCGAATTCAATTGTGTATTACACCATATTGAATTGGAATAAATAATAAATAAAAGTACCCTTTCACTGGGGCACATATGTCAGACTTATGTATAACTCAGAAGCAAAGACTTTATGGGAAATAAACCTGGCCAAAATATATTGATATTTTGAAAAATATGTTGGTAGGACCAAGGTTCATTTGGTTTTTTTTTTTCAGGTGGCTCAACCTGTGTACAATTAATGAATATATCAACTGGATACAGGTTTTTTCCATATCAACTGTGGGTTAAATCAATTTAGGTGTACTTACAAGTTCTGTTATACACTGTGATGCATTGGTAATAATGTTTCCACTTTGTATCAGTGCCTGTACATCAGATGGAAGCCTTCTAACTGCTGAACTGTAACAATAAAATATGTATTGCACATGGGTACAGATAACATGGAATGAATGCATGTGAAAGGCTGATACGTTATTACAATTGTAACAGTACAAATGAGATAAAATACCCAGCACAAGTTATTCCTAAGAACACTGATATGCTACTGTCAAAATTGAAATATTTTGCTTCTTTATGTGCAGTGATTAATGCTTCATTATCTTGGTATTAACATTTTGCATACTACATTTAAATCTTTATTTTTCATTTCAAATACTTATTAAATTATTAAGAAATAAATGATTGTCGCTATTCACTGTAAAAGTAGCTGATGGGCTTCCTATTTTAAGCATATTGAATATTTGCAAATTTAAGTCGTGATCACGTTAAGGTTAGGTTTATCATAATGCACTTATTTGAGAAATTGATCAGCAGAAAACTACAGTAATTGAAACGTGTCCTAAGCTGTCCAGCGTCAAACACTTTTAAGTACTATTAGGGTTGGAATTTTTATAATAGTTACACCTTATATTTCTATCCATTGAGACTTGCAGCAGCCTCTGATAATTAAAAGATACGTTGCTTCAAATGTCTCATCTGTTAAATTAAGGGCTCATCTTTAGAAACGTTCCCTTTTTGCCAGCCAGATTCCAAGTGTCCGAACCTACCTTCTGCGCATGCGCCGGCAGTAGTTTCCCTACCTTCTGCGCATGCGCTGGCAGTACCGGCAGTAGTTTCACAATTGCCCACTAGATTGCAGCACACGCTATTTCACATCTGCCCAGTAGTTTCACAATCGCCCACTAGATTTCAGCACACGCTATTTCACATTGCCAACATTGCTTTTTACACTACACTAGTTTTCATTGCCAACACATTAAACACCGATATTTATTTAACACGTGATGCAACCACCTGCAATCTAGCAGTAACATAACAATGACATACGCCGCTATCGCGTAGCGCAACTCCATACATTATTACTGGCTCGTTCTTTATTATTGGCTCGTTCTTTATTCGATAACCCATTCGCAAAACTGTACGTCAGCAGCAGTACCTGGGCTGGTGGTATTTTAGTATTTGCGAACCACGTACCTTTTGCTACGGACTCGCAAAATTGTTCTGGGTGACCCCTCCTGCAGGAAAAATATTGGAATTTTCCTCCACTTTTATTCACGGGGTGTAGCACGGCATCGCATTCCCTGCATAGCATGCGTGTCCGCAACAGTCCTTCATCATACAAAAACTGCATGCATGTCTCTTCGTCTGACAACACAGGCGCCAAATCTAAAATGCTTACGAAACGAGCCATTGCTTCTTCCTTGTACCAAGCACAATAGCATAATGACGACTCCCGCAAAAACATTCAAACTTACTGTTGGCAACAAAGTCCTAGGGACATTTTGCTGTTGGCTGCGTTGCATTAACACAGCAACTTCGGCAACTTTCGTGACCATTCGTACACACTGCCGAATGGGACTGCCGAAATTCTGACCAACTCATCGCGGGAACGTTTCTAAAGATTATCCAAATTAAGTATTAAAACATTATTCCTTGTCTTACTAACTGCGGGCTAAAATTTACGAAAATATACACATGGTTCTATTACATATGCACATGCGGATAATCTTTAGAAACGTTCCCGCGATGAGTTGGTCAGAATTTCGGCTAAGTCCCATTCGGCAGTGTGTACGAATGGTCACGAAAGTTGCCGAAGTTGCTGTGTTAATGCAACGCTGCCAACAGCAAAATGTCCCTAGGACTTTGTTGCCAACAGTAAGTTTGAATGTTTTTGCGGGAGTCGTCATTATGCTATTGTGCTTGGTACAAGAAAGAAGCAATGGCTCGTTTCGTAAGCATTCTGGATTTGGCGCCTGTGTTGTCAGACGAAGAGACATGCATGCAGTTTTTGTATGATGAAGGACTGTTACAGACACGCATGCTATGCAGGGAATGCGATGCCGTGCTACACCCCGTGAATAAAAGTGGAAGAAAATTCCAATATTTTTCCTGCAGGAAAAATTATATAATAATATAATAGTATTAAATATAATTAAATATTTATAATATTTTAATATAAATTTATAAATAAATATTTATATTTTAATATTTAAATATTAATAAAAATAATATAAATATAATAATATAATAGTATTAAATATAATATATATAATATAAATCTAATAACATTAAAAGCAATAATATAAAATAAATAAACAAAAAAGATAAAGATAAAAGATAAAGGTAAAAGATAAAATAAATAAACAAAAAAAGATAAAGATAAAAGATAAAGGTAAAAGATAAAATAAATAAACAAAAAAGAACGATAAATAATAAACATAATAAAAATATAATAAAAAAATATATCCCACTGCCGAGTGTGACTTTGCCGAAATTCTCACAAAATCATCGCGTAAGCTTTCCTAAACAATATCCATTTCGGCTCATAATAATAATATAATAATAAAGAAGGAGCCAGCGTATCGTATAATAATAATAATAATAATAATAATAATAATAATAATAATAATAATAATAATAATAATAATAATAATAATAATAATAATAATAATAATAATAATAATAATAATAATAATAATAATAATAATAATAATAATAATAATAATAATAATAATAATAATAATAATAATAATAATAATAATAATAATAATAATAATAATAATAATAATAATAATAATAATAATAATAATAATAATAATAATAATAATAATAATAATAATAATAATAATAATAATAATAATAATAATAATAATAATAACAATAATAATCCATAATAATGGATTAAAAATAATAATAAATGCATTTCGGCTCAAATCCATAATAATGGATAAAAAATAATAAATCCATTTCGGCTCATAATAATATAATAATAAAGAACGAGCCAATAATAAAGAACGAGCCAGTAATAATGTATGGAGTTGCGCTACGCGATAGCGGCGTATGTCATTGTTATGTTACTGCTAGATTGCAGGTGGTTGCATCACGTGTTAAATAAAGCACGTGTTAAATAAATATCGGTGTTTAATGTGTTGGCAATGAAAACTAGTGTAGTGTAAAAAGCAATGTTGGCAATGTGAAATAGCGTGTGCTGAAATCTAGTGGGCGATTGTGAAACATGTGAAATTGCGTGTGCTGCAATCTAGTGGGCAATTGTGAAACTACTGCCGGTACTGCCAGCGCATGCGCAGAAGGTAGGGAAACTACTGCCGGCGCATGCGCAGAAGGTAGGTTCGGACACTTAGAATCTGGCTGGCTCTGGCTGGCAGAAAGGGAACGTTTGTAAAGATGAAATGGTAAGTAGTTTTCGCATTTCGTATGTGTGTCGCACTTTCACTACAGTAATGTAGCAAGTATGAACTAGTTTTGGGGGAATAAACCTATCTGAAAATTGCAGGTTATTTCCATTTCAATTCGAGTGTAAACATTTGACTTTGACCTTGTATAAGGCACATCCTCACTTATTTAGGTATCTTCTTTAAATATATATATTTTTAACGATTTTTCTCAAATTCTAGTTCGTGATTTGGTAAAGTGTGGCACAGCAAACATTGTAGGCTTTTTGTTTGCCTTTGATTTTGCCTTGCCTATTTCTTTTAGACAAATCAACTTTCTCCCTCATCTTCTTGTTGCCAGAATGACTCCAAAATCAAGTTGTAATTTATTTAGGTCTGCCATCTAAGTTTATAACTCAGGTTTATTAGCAACTTCATGAAAAGAACCAGTTGCACTGTACATGTGTGTGTCTGGGCAATCAATTGCAAAGATAGTGCAATGCAATGTAGTTATAATGCTTTTTAATTATGTTGCAGAACAACAACCCCAACTATATACTTGGTGATTTTTTATTTATTCCTTTTTTATGCAAATTGCAAGATTAGTGTGTGTATATATACATTCCCTTTGAGGAATGCCACGCTCAGGAGTATGATGCTTATGGTAATTTACACCTTGCCCTACATACAATTCACATTCACTTATGAGTGTGGACAGTCAATTGAAGCAAATATATTTTTAATATGCGAGCAGAAAAGTTCACAGCTTTGAACACACCATATTCCACTGTTGGTTGATGTCCTGGAAGTGAAGCTGAGTGCATTTGCTTGCAACTCAAAATCAGTTTATAAAGTGCTAATGATCTACTGCAGTAACCTGTATCTATGAGCAATACAAAGCGGAAGTAGAAGTAGCTTGTTGTGGCTTGATAGGGGGAGTGGTAAGGTTGACCAAAAACAGTTCCTCTTTCAGCCACACTCCCCCCCCCCCCCGCTCCTTAATGCTTCTGTTTATGCATTCACTTCTGATTTTCATAGTTCCATTTCATAATGCTTTTAGAATTTTACGTAGAAGTTATTTCTGTTGCAGTGACTGATGATTATATGGAGGAAATTAAAGTGGATCTGCCAGTTATGTATGCCACTCCCAACAGCAGCCTTTCTGCTGCTGCGGAGGTTACAACTCCAGCAAGGGGACCAAAATTTAAGAATCGAGAAACAGGAAATATATGTAGTAGTTACCCCAAGGAAAGGAAGCTTTTGGACTTCAAGCATATGGAGGAGCAGCATGGCACCGATTAAAGTGTGAAGCTGAACGTTATGCTGCACTGATGCGGCATGAAGAAGAACTTTTTAAATTAAAAGTTAAAAATTTGCAAGAACTGCATAAAAAACAAATGGAAAAATAACGGTGGTTCTAACAGCAACTATTAGTACATATAAAGTGGTCTATGTAATTATTTTGCTTAATAAATTTATATTCAGGATCAGAATGTTGTAGCCATTGATACATAATTTTGAAATAATACTTTCCTTATAAAACTGATGAAAATAAAGTGTTTCAAACGTGGAGCATATTAATAAATTGAAAAATATGTCAATATTTCTAAACATATTCTGCACAAACTTCATTCTGGAGCAGACTGTGTTTAGAATCAACATATTTTTCAATTTAATAATTTTGTATTGTAATGTGTACCAGGAAAATTGCTGAGCAATTTGTGCAAGCACAATAATTCATTTTAAAAACTTCAGAAGGCTGTTTAGCTTGATAACTAGCTAAAGAACCAAACATACATTATTCAACTATTTATAATTTGGATTTTGTTCAGTATTATGCCCTACAACTGTTCAAATGAGGACAGCTTGATATTAGTGTACTATGGGGATACAGTAGGCAGTGTGCTGTCTTACTCAGGTACTATATAACTATAGTGGCAGTTTAATGCAATCAGTTTTCATTGAAACACATAGACCAGGAGGGAAGGAGCAAAAGGAAATTTGCTATTTGTTAGGAAATGGACAGTAATATCCTATACTATTATAAGGTCATAAACCTCAATTTTTAATTTGTTTAAGGTTTCTAGTACAATACATTTTCTAGTTAAATATTACCTTACAGACAAATAGAGGCAATACATCTGTCACAGTTCTACTTTTGTTCCTTCTCAGCACTTACATCATGGTACACATGTGTAGTAGCAGCTGCAGACATGTAATTGATAGTGTAAGTCTTGTTTTATATCTGTTTGTATCAATAGGTTATGAGGAATCAGGAACAGTTATTTATTTATGCTGACAAACTTACTGCTGGTGTTTTTAAACACACAAGCTGTGTGTGGGCAATGTTTGAGAGGTAGAACCGGAACTGGAAAATTAAATGCCATGCATGGGACTTGAACCACAGACCCTCCAATCCTTAATGATGTAAAGATTTTCCCACACTGTTAACTCCCAATCGGCTGATGAATTTCGACATACCAATCATGGACATATTACGACTAGCCAATAAGATCCTGATATAAGGCTTGTTTGACAGAGGGTGGACATTTCCAGCAGCTTCTATAAGGTAAGAGGGTTATACATGCTTTATGCGCAGTTGTTGATTGTAGGGACAAAGCTAGCTGTGGCACACCCAATCACACACAGGTGAAATGCCATGCACCTGTTAGGTTGTAAATGGAGAACCCTGTACAAACAAAGTGCAATACTTCTAAAATAGTAAACCAAAAATATGTAGAGTGGTATGATGAGTTCTAGTGTAATAGAAAATTTAACTCTTTAAAGTGCAAAACAAAATGCTTTCTGACTGCCTCTGCAGTCATGTGGTCAGCATTCTGGCTTCTCAATCCAAATGTCCCAGATTCGATTCCTGACTGGTATGGGGAGTCTTCTTTAACGAAAAAAACTTTCTATCCTAACAGAGTCTGAAAGTATGCATGTGTTCGAAAACAGAACACACTTAGGCTGAATATTATGGTCAGGGGGGCAGAACACTCACTGCTGCCATGATCTTGGGTCTACCTTTCACACTTATTTACCTCAAGTGTGTTTCTTATTTCGGCAAGAGTATAGCTTATGAGGTAAACCTCAAAATATGCACTCAGACAAATAAACATTAATATGCCTGAGCTTTTCTGCTGTATACCATGATTCAGTTTTTAGTTGCCTAATTAAAATAACGGGTAATTATATTCCTCCTGGCTATTGCCCCTAAAGGTTGCGGAGGTGGCTGATGAGCAATGATATTATCTTCTATAGCATCGGGTTCCTCCAGAAGTCCTCAGTCTGCTGCAATATTGTGCAATACCACAGTAGCCACAATAACCGCTGGAATATTGTTTAGCTTTATTGTGATTTTTCTGTTTAAGCACTGAAACTTTTTCTTCCAGCATCCAAATGCTCGCTCAACCACATTTCTGGCTTGTATATGTGCAGCATTGTATGCTGCTTCTGCTGGTGTTGTGGGGTTTAACACAGGAGTCATCAAAAATGGCCTGCAGCCATACCCACTGTCACCAACAAGAATGCCTTGCCTCACCCCTTGTTCAAACTGCTAGCAGATCCTGCTATTGTTGAATATCCTGTTGTCATGCGTGGAGCCTGGCCAACCAGTCACAAAATCTATGAACTTTCGCTCATGAGTGACAATACCCTGGAATAAAGTAAATATATTTAGCAACGTTTACTATAGTCTAAGAAAAACCTGCATTTTACACATTTTCAACTTCATCACTATACCTGGCAATTGAAACTGAAGATGCCTTTCCTCCTATTGCGGAAAACTTCAGCATGGTCACCTCCAGGATTTAGTATAGGGACGTGGGTACCATCAATTGCACCCACTACTCCAGGAAGTCGTGACTGCTCACACATTTGACGACCATTGTTTCGACATTCTGCTCTGCCTGGAAATTTTACAACCTGTGGCCTTCTCTGCGCAATTAACTTTGATGTTCTTTTGATGATTCTGCTCACTGTTGGTCGACTTACTCCTTGTAAGTCACCAGAAACCAACTGAAAATTACCTGAAATCAATACACAAATTACAATATCATGTACATTCTTTAAAGAAACAGTTTGCCTAATAAGCTGTTTGAGCATGAGCCTGCATATTGCAAATTCTGTAGGTAGTTGGTAAAATTGTTTTGTGGGTGCCCTAGCAAAATGACATGCATTTTCCACATTGTAGCTATGTTGCATATTCAGACATATGTATGCATCCTGCTCAGTCAGTATTTACTTTTATGAAACTAATTACTTGTGAATTTTTTACTGTGTAACACTTTTTTATACAGGAGAAAAGCTCTTGGTAATAGAGGAATTATATGTTCCCTGCACTTCGCTTTATATTTCCCCCAAAGTATTTGTTCTTCAACATCCAATTCATATAATTTTTATATGACTAAATATGATTTTGTGCAATTACGTATTTGTTTCTATATATGTTGATGGTGCGAGAAAATGGCATCCTCTCATGCAGTACTTATAATTAGACACATTTTAAATAAATATCTCACTGGTCTTGGTTTAAATATGTAAGTACTTTGGCAGCAATAGATAGAAATTACTTATATCTAGTACATATTTGATGCAAGCAGCACATTTTGCTATTCAGCACCACGAGAACAATGATGCATTATTGGTATGAATAGACTGAATTACCATTTCATTTCATCACGATGAAAATTATTTTAATCGTTCGAGTTTAATTGTAAATTCCTAGTTTGTATGGGATCAAGACCAATACAACAGAAACGTGCCTCAAATTACAAGTGCGCACCATAACCTACAGCTCATTTTAACCAAGGGTGGCAATAATTAACCTTTGTTTGAAACTATTAGAAAATTAAATAATTCTTACCTGTAGCATAATATCAAAGCGCAATTAATAATTGTATCACGGGCGGTACAGGTAATCCTCTTGCAGTTTCTTTAACGATGTTGTGTATAAACATCGCCAGTATGTCAATCACGGTACGCTTATCGAATCTATACATGCTTTTGAATTCATTGTCCCTATAATATTCAATTGGGTTTTGCGCATCTCTTATTATGCGTCTAGGAACACGAATATCACCAGCATGGTGTTGGATTTCCTCCATATTCTCGGCAAAATCTAGTGCTGCTAGAATGTCAGCCATAATGCGAAGTCAAGGTAAGCACGAAAGTCAAGAAAATCGGCGACCTCGAAGGAAAGTCCCGATCGAGACTATCACTCTCGAAAGTTTCGTTCTTGAATAAGAAATTGCCAAGTCTATACTTTCAAATCTCTACTTTCATCGAAAGTCTCCTTCATGAATACAAGCCTTAGAGAGAGGTAACACATGGCATTTCAGTATGTTGCAGAAGAAAGTAATGTTTGCAATCAATACTTAGACATTAATTGTACTGTTTACAGGAGCAGCTAAAGGCTTGTATGTCTGAGAATTCAAGCCTTGTTCCCAGCAACATCAAGGCTATATTGGAAAAAGAGGAGAAACATTTTAGAGAGAGGTAACACAATAAACATTTTATACAGTATAAAATCAGAATTATTAATAGTGATGTTAATAAAGTGGATAAAATATCAATAGAAATCTACTTTGTAATAATTTATTGAAACAAACAGGTAAAAAGGTAATATATTTTCTACACAATCCCTTGATTTTAAAATATAGCTCAACCAATTTTTTATGAATTCATGTAAAAAACCATATTGCTCCTTATAATTTCAAAACATTCATAGATGGCAACAATATAGGCTTCAGTCCAACGTGCACATTAATATTTCCAGATGCCTAGGGCTATGATATAATTATTTGATACAAGCTGAATGCTTCATTAGCTCTGTATTTTTTTCCTCAATAAGTTTTACACTATACAGTTTGGTTTGCCAGATCCCAGTCACATCAAAGTTATTGAGAATGATGAGAACCTCAAATGCTAATTTGTAGAAAATTCAAGAATGCACACATTATATATTATGTCAATACTTCAAATATATTCATCTGGGGTGTCTTAATTACACAAAAATAATAAAAAAATGTTCACATGATGGGTAATTTTGTTTGAGAGAGGTGTATGGGTTGCTTAAAAGGTGTTTTTACTCAGGTATCGAATTTTGTATTTAGACTGCATATGGTCTTTGATTTATGTTTTTTACATGCACACAGACCCACACCTACCCACATACCCATTCACCCACCCTTAACCACCCACACACACCTTTTTCTAAAAATGCTTTTTTTTATTTAGGGCGTGTCAAACCATATATTTCTGGTGAAACCTCGACATCGAATTTTTGAGTGCATTACTTACATTACTTGCCTGAAAACATACCAGATCCTTGAACCTGAACAAGCTGAGCTGACAGATCAACTGCTCAACAAACCATGAGACTCACCCATGAAATCAAAGCAGCTTTCAATAGGCAAGAAAGTGTCCTTGCAGCATTTATAGACTACAAAGGGCCATTCTGGAGGTCAAAATTAATATAGAAACTCAAAAATTAATTGTAACAGGTAAAATGTTAAGCTGGACCAAAAGTCTTCATAGCACAGAGAATGAGTACAACAAGATATAAAGATGTAAATTCTAAATTCAGTCAAACAAAAGTAGGCCTCCCCCAAGGTTAAAAAATAAGCCCAACACTATGCAACATATACAGGTGTCCCAAATAACACTGATAGTGCTTAGATTAGATTAGATTAGATTGCGTTCTGTAGGTTCAATGATGGCCAGGCAGACCTTGAACATAGAACATGTCAAAAGCATTTACAATTAAATGGATAAAAAACATGCAAAACATGTACAGGTTTCAAATTTTGCTGTTAAAGTACGAGATGAAGATATACTTCTAGTGCATTGACATTTACATAGTTATTATACATGTACAAAATCATGTTACTTGGCTTTTACAGACTGTGTCATTGCTTCAATGTTTACATTTTTGCTTGTATGAAAAAGCAGTCCAAATTTATAGCTAAGTAATACATTCTAACATGTTACACATGTACATTTAGCTTATTAGTAAAAAATATTCTTACTCATGTGTTAAGTGTGTCAAATTTAAGATAAGCGACCTCAAAATATTAACTGTGGACATTAATCATAGCATACCTATTTTAATTCTTACATAGTATGTAATGTACAGAGTAGACAACATTTCAATTATGTTCATATATACAGAATATCTATTTACATCCTTACTTTTACATAAAGTGTGTCCAACATGATTGTTCAAATATACATTTTCAAAATATCAACAAACATATTAACACTGTTACATAATATTGGAACTTAAATTATAATCAATTAGTTGACTTTTTGTAGCCTGCACGTCATTATTGTATTTTCAGCTACCCTTGTTATACTTAATTCCCTAATTGGTACCTATCGAACAATACAACTGATCTGACATTAGGCTGATTATTGATTTATTTATTGATTATTGATAGTATGTTGTGTGAGATGGCAAACTGATTGGTTTTCAAATAGGAACCCCTGTCTGGAAATGCACAGTTTGGATGCTGTAGTGCATCCCAGTGTGAGATGGGTGTACGTTCACATTTCATCAACAAACCCAACATCGAGCTGTCTACGTTACAAACAGGCTTCGAACTGTGTACCTCCTACATCATTGCAGAGCCTATATTGGTGGTGGTGAGCCTCATACACCCAATACATGCGATTGTCTTTGAAGATTTTCAATCGCTCTATGGACTTGAGTCATAAGGACCTCCTCTGACATTACAGGAGTGCCATAAACCATACTCTTCACACAACTCCATCAATCTGGCTGGCTCAGCTGGTTAGACATTGGCCTACCGATCCCAAGGTCATGGGATCAAATCCGGCCCAGACTGATGGTTTTTTAACTGTGCTGTAAGTAAGTATAGGAAGTATTGTATTCCACCCAAAAATTCAATGTCGAAGATTTCAATGGAAATAAATGTTTGAGGTCCCCTGAATCCAAAAAACGTTTATAAAAGAGGCCCGTGTATGTGTGTGTGTGTGTGCCAGCATAACTCAAAAACGAAAAGTCAGTTAAAAACCAAAGTTGATATGTAAGTTTAATGTCTTTCAAGGATGTGACAAGATGTATTTGAAGAAAATTCCTCCACCCTAAACTACCCTTTACATGGAAAATGTTTAAAACATTTTGATCTTCTTGAAAATGCCTCTAACGTCTTTGATTAAAATGCTACACGTCAAATATTTTTGTGGCAAATGAAATGAAATGTATATTTTGAATTTTCTGGCTATAGTCCATGCAGTCCTGTTTACTCTGGATGACTTTTGCATAACTGGTAAATGGTAAGAGATAGACCAGACCTTACTATACAAAAAACGTAGATGTAATTAATGTTTTTTCCACGCTAGCCATGTGTAGGATGTAATTGCAAAGGGTAGAGTGAGGCTGAAAAATTTAATACCATGACCGGGATTTGAACCACGGATCTACCGGTTACTGTTTGGTTGACAACTTACAGTGCTGTAAGTACTTATGTCCCAGGCTTCTAGTATAACCAAATATAAGGTCAATTAATGTAATTAATGTTTTTACCACATTAGCCATGTGTAGGACATAATTGGAAAGAGAAGAGTGAGACTGAAAAATTGAATGCCATGACAGGGATTTGAACCACGGATGTACCGGTTACCGTCCAGTTGCTCTAACCACTAAGCTATCATGGCCAACATGCTGATATGACATTAAGTTGCCATTGAGGTATGTTATCTCAAAGTAAATTGGGATCTTCTTGTGTGGTTTACCGGGAATAATGCGAGCGAGTTGGAGAATTTAATGTCATATCGGCACATTGGCCATGGTAGCTTAGTGGTTAGAGCAATTGGATGGTAACCGGTAGATCTGTAGTTCAAATCCCGGTCATGGCATTCAATTTTTCAGTCTCACTCTACCCTTTCCAAAAAATGTAGATCTTGCTAAAACATGCAGTTTATGTGCAAATACGTTTTTCTCCAGAGTGAACCATTTTGGAGATATTCCTCGTTATTTGTGTGAGTTTTGGAATGCTTAAACTTTTGTCAAATGGAAGATCGTTATTAATTTTTTATATCTTAACCACACAAAGAGAGCAGAATCTCAAAGCTTTAAAAAATTTTACTATCACTCAAAGCCTACTGTATTGGCATATTCCCCCTGCACCTACAAGGAATAAACAACAGTATAGTTTCTGCAAGAGTCTGTAAGAATGGTTAGTACAAGAACAGAGAAAGTCATGTGAGTGCCACGCATCAGATTTTTATTATCCGACACCCAGTTGCCTGTGGCATCATTCTTCCAAACACGTGCAATGGGGGAACTTTTCATGATGCAAAAGTTGTATTAAAAGCAGTAGCTATCATTTTCTCTTCAATTAGTTCTCTAATTTTATATATAAATGTATTTGCTTTGTTAATTGGTGATATATATTTTTAGAGCTGGTCACAGTCTTTATGAAAGTCTATATTGTTAATAAACTTGTTGAAACAATTTCTTTCAGCATTGATTATACATTTTTTAAACGATACTGTTTTCTTTTTCCAATCAAGCACATTTTAACTATCTTTTTTGATCTCAGCTTTTTGCCTGGACTGCTCTCGATCATTTTTCATGTTTTCTAATTCTTTATACCAAAAGGGTTTATACATTTTAACTTTGCTTCTCGATATGTATTTTTTTGCTGTTTGATGTACTAATTGACTGAGTTCATTATTAATTCTGTCTGAACAAATATTATAAACTTTGATTATATCAAATAACCTCTTATCTAACTCTTGTTCATATTTTTGCTAAATTCAATATAAGCTATTACTGCTTTAAGATTATAGCCCATACTTTCAGATACCTTTCTGGTTGTTCTTTCAGCTTTATCTGATGATTACACTGGTTGATAAAATTCACCTTTGTAAAATTTTGGAGCACAAAAATGGGTTATCTTTATGTATTTAAACCTGCTGAACAGGAATCTGGCATTGGTTTTTGTGATGCTTAAACAATATGATTTCATCTGTAAATGCTAATATATCTACACAAAGACCATAAAATGCTAATGAAATATGTCTTCATACATACCTAAATTTTTGGACACTTGCTGAGCCTCTTATGTGTGCCACTATTATTCTGCAGTAGTGTCCAACAGTAGTCAGCCATCATACTTGTTGTACATTGCCCTTGATAGCATTACTTCAATGTAGATACGGTTTGATGAAATCTTTTCCTATGTTCATTGTAGACTTCTCCAAGAGCACCAGCAGGAAAAGAATCCAAGTGTGAGTGAAGAACATGCATTTTTCTGTTACAACCAAGATTATGGTGAGACTATAGTAGTTTGTTGACTAGCACATCTCTGTTGTCTGCTCTATTGTTTCCAAACAAATTAGAACACTTTTTGAAAGAATTCCAGCAGTCCAGTGCAAGAGGGCTCAAAGCTGTGTGCATTACAACAATGAACTACTTCATAAGTCCAAGTTCTATTTTAAGTGGTGGTAACAAAATGTCCTTCATTTTCGCCAATGGAACCTTTGCTATGTTCTTGCAACCAGGTTCCATTTATGTACAGGCAGGCCAAATTCTTCTGTTGTACTGACTCTTACGATCATGGTTATCCCAATCACAAAGGAAACATCAATGCTTTGTATATCCAAATTGTAATCCTATAAGTAACCCAATTACTTCTAAGTCAGCACAGATTTGCCACTTGTGGATGTTATATTGAATTTTACTCAACAAAGGTTCCATACTGCTGTATGTTTCCATCATTTTAGTGGCATAAGCTATGGGAACAGGAGGATATACATTGGTTTTGCAAAGGAGTACTGCTTTGAGGCTAGTTTAAGGGGCTACCAACAAGTAATCGCCATTCCACTGATAAATATTTCATTCCCATAGCATTAAATAGACATTAGTGTCATTGCAGGAACAGAGGGAGCCTTTCATGACAAAGAATGGTGCAAAGGCAGCCCAACAATGTCAAAAGCAACAAACCTTAGTGACTGTGTAGTAGATTCTATTGTTTCAGTAGTGAACCCAAAAGTTCCATTTGTGCCTAAGAAGATTCAGTTCCTAACACGGTCAGCCAATCATTTTGTGTCTGGAGATGTGATATTTCTTCACAATCGAAATCAGAGCTTGCATTCTCTGTGTCTGTACTAGCTTCGACCCAGGTTTCATCTCTGAATGACTATGTGTCTGGAGGAATGGGTACAGGTAAAGAGGAACTGTGCATATGCATTAAACAGTTGACTTGATGCAGGGATAATTGATCTTTCTATCCTTGTGCTTCTTCCCTACTAGTATAACTATGAAGATATAGCATTCATCTACATGATTGGTCACTTCCCTCCATATCATCACAATAGCAAAAGACATTCTTCATCCAGCCATTAAGACAAGATGAACAGTTCATATAGACAATATGTGGTGTAAATTCTTGGTCCTGATTACCTAACTTTCACCTGAAATAAAGATCTTACTATTTCTTCAAATGTCATCTGCATGATTTAATAGTGTACTCCCCACAGATGTAGATGCAGATGTAGCAAAAATGTATTGGGTGATTCTTAAGAACTCTACGTAATTGCTTTTTATAACCATTCTTATATAATGAAATATTTTTAAAATTGAGGGTTCTACAAAAAACAAATAACATATTCATGCTTGGGGGCTCAAAATACATAAATGCCCATTTCCATTCTTGAAAATGTTTCATTGTAAACCAGTATTATAAAAGAATACCTGGATTATATGTGGAACCTGTGTGATGTAAATAGGCACCCTTCTGATCTTTGTTGAAAATTAGCTCTGTCGTTTGTGTTTATAAATTCTTCTACTAATCTACCTGCAGCATTTGAATTTTTATATCCCCAAGAACTTGAGTTACATTAAAATCCCGAATAATGATACATGTGTTATTTGGAACAAGCTTAGTTTTGGTATCTTTTTAGCTGGGTTATATCTAAAGCATACTGAAAAGTGTTAATTACATTTCTAAAGATCTATATTACTATTTCAGCTTTATCATTGTCATTCGTTTCTTTGAGAACTATGAACCTTTATAGTAAATTATTCTTCACACCTATGAATATTCCACTAGCTATCTATGATTTTGTTGGTAGGAGATATGTTGAATAACCTCTTATATTGTAAAAGTTTTTTGATCATCAGCTATATTAGCTTCCATTAGGCAACTTGGTAATTTCTGTCGTTTTATTTTGGCTTAACGATGCTAAGTTCCAATGAACAACCTTAAGCATTCGTTCATGTTTTCTCAAAACAGTTGCAGTCCAGAGATCTGAATGAAGACTATTACTCAGGAATGGTTTGTTTTGGGAAACATTTTCATGAGCAGATTTCACCCGTTTCTTTCAGGACCCACTTTTTGAAAGTTGGCAGTTGAATCATCCTCATTCAACCCCAAGAGTGTCTGGAGGACTACACCTACAGTTGGTCAATGAGCTGGGAGATCAGTATACTGATCATCAACCTTTCCTCCTCTTGCCAATGGAGGATAACATTATGCCATTGCAGGTCAGCACATAGAGTAAAGAATTCCAAGATAAGTATATGAAATCAACCCTTAGGACTTGAGTGCTCTAATACCATTAGGGTCAAAGAAAACAAGAGTTCAGTCAAGGATAGGAAAGGAGAAAATCCAGTGTCCCAAAATCACCCAGTTTATAAATAGACTGCTGGGTGTTAACAGTATCAAAACATACTGTAATGACTAGGGCCCGGAATTTTAGGTTCTTAAAATTGACGTTTTAGTTATTTTTGTATCTTAAAAAAGTTTTTTTTAGTTCTTTAACCTCCTGAAATAGTTTTTATATTATTATTATTTATTAATTTTATTATTAATTGTCCTGTTTTTTATAGCAATGTTGCTGATATGTCCTATAGATCCTTTGTGCTGCTCAAAATGCGATTTTTTGCCAGAGGGCACCTGGAAAATACTTAAAATTATAGTTTATACGCTATGTACATAACAGGTGTTTAATCCTTACCTGCATTTCGGCATTCGAGAACAGGTCGTACAGGTTCTCCTGTATGGTGTGTTTATCTGCACAGCACCTAGCCGCTTAATGCGACTTTATCTGTGCAGTATACATAGAAGGTGTTCATGTTTGTTCAATCTTTTGTGTCTGTGGGCATGGTTTCTTTCGCTTTTGGCAGATTTGGCAAAATATTACTTTTTATATTTAACTGTGGTGAAGTTCGGATTGTTAGCTATCCATTGATGAATCAACCACCTTCGAGATGAGTTGACTTTAGGCATGACACTGGCTTCTTAAATTACCTGTCTAATCTAAGGAAAATTGACTTCCAACGATGTAGTAATTGTATGCATTAACAATACACGATAGTTGACTGAACACAACGGATACTGTTTTTAAACGGAATGGTTTGAGTTTATGGCGGGTTCTCCTAATGACCCCTCTCCCCTCGTCAACAATCCCCGCATTCCTTGCTTGCAACAATACAGAGTTTGGTCCCACACAGCTAAGTACTAGTCAGTTGCCTCTTGCATTGTTGTCTTTACTCCTCTAAGCATACATAAGTGAAAAGACGTAGCAAAGGTGTAACAGTCAAAGTCCATTCATAATTTCATAAACATTTCATTTTCCCATTTTAGAATACTTTTTTTTTTCATTTTAAAATAAATAGGACATTTAGCCTCTTTTAGTTTTTAAAGTCTCATTTAGCCATTTTTAGGTTTTATAAGATTCAAGCATTTGGCTTCGATGATCATGAAACAGATAATTAAATTAAACCACTGCAGTTAACTATCAAGGAATAAAATAGTTAAAAAACTAAGAATCCGGGCCCTAGTAATGACGAATGAATATGTTTCTGCCAAAGTTCATGTATTTTATGATTAAGCTATATCTCTTAAAGCAATTACACATCATTTAAAGCCAAACCACTTATTAAATTAAATATTTGTTGTGGTAAATGCTTATTATCAACTGTCGTAAGGATCAAAACACCTGTGGAGGAGTGTTACATCACATTGTTTGCAGAATCTCAAGTGGTGTGCAATCCTTCAAACTTGTTTTCATTTCTTCCCATTTAACATACATCTACAACAAAATGTGTAAATGAGTAATGAAGGTTTCTCTTTATTAACAATAAGTAGATAGGAGAATAAGCTTTCGTAAGAATAGTTTGTAGAAGAGTGAGTAGAGAAAGTTTTATGAGTGCATCATATCAGATTTTTCTAATTTGAGCATTGCATGTTAATTTTGTTTTACAGATTCTTGATTGACTAAATAATAATAAATTAATTAATAATAAGAATAATAATAACAATAAGTATAACAGTTTATTTACCTATAGACATACAATATGTTTCAAGCATTGTAACAATCTAAATTTGTTGTTAAATACAAGGAATAGTTATCCACAATTTTGTTAAATATTTTACAACTCATCTGTTCTATATATACATCTACTAAAAACCTTTTAGTTCAGTTTTAAAAGTCTAACCATGCAATAATTTTAAATATTTTGGCAATTTCTTATAGTATATAATTTCTTTTAATAGAGGATGTTTTTCAGTTGACCTCTAATTTCTATTTACATTATGTTCATTTTTATGTACAAGTAATGTCTATATATGTACAATGAGATAACAATTAAATTTGTTTTATTGTTGTGCCTTTCTTTGCAAGTGAGTCTGCAGCTTCGTTCCCCATGACTCCACAGTGTGCTGGAATCCATTGGAGATGAACAGTCTTATTAACTTTTTGGAGTTGTGTTAACATTTTGTGGCATTCTCTAATTTTTGTTGACTTCTTTGTAGTATCTGAACATATTCCCTGAATTGCAGCTTTAGAATCTGAAAGAATTACTGCCTTGTTAAATTTATTTAAGGGAAGATTTAATAATTGTCGGAGAGCAATGTATATAGCCTCTATTTCTCCATCATAATTTGTTGTGTCTCTGCCAACAGAATGATAAAAGGAAAAATGTGAACACGTAACTCCAGCCCCCCTCTTCAGCCTAGTTTTTGTGTTTTTGATTGGTTGTGTGGCGGATTTCTTTGGCGTATGTGTATATGTGTGTTGGTGTTGTGGGTTTTGTGTTTGATGAAGATAGTGTGTGTTGATCATCTCTAGCTTTGTGGCATGTCCCCTACCCAAGAAGAAATTGGCTTTGTCGCTGGATTTTTATTGGGTTTATATGTCTACTGCTACAGCTCATCGGTAACTTTTTTGTGTTTGTATGTGTGTGTTTATGTGTGTTTTTATTTTGTGTGTTTGTGTTTATTGTGTGTTTAAATGTTTTGAAAGTGTTGTAAGTGTGCTTGTAGTCTGTCTTGTTCTTGTTGCTGGTATTTGTCGTATACATCAATTAGTGTTATGAGAGGAGGGTTTTTGTCTTTTTGTGTTTGTGTTATTGTTTTCATTTTTTGTGCGGTGTTGAGTAGTGTTCTTCTGTAGTGTCTGGTGTGTGTCTGAAGTCAAATTACTGGGTATAATCTTAGATAATCAATTGTCATGGAATGCGCATATAGATGTTGTATGCAGCAAATTATCCCAAGTAGTATTTTTAATAGCGAATTTAAAAAAAGCTGTATCAAGGGGTTTCCTAAGGGCAGCTTATTTTTCTTTCTTTCAGAGTATATTCAGGTATGGGTTGATTTTATGGGGCAGCAATTCACGTATATTAGAAGTACTAAGGATTCAAAAAAAGGTAGTTCGAATTCTATGTGATGCTAAAGCAATGGATCATTGTAAAATACTCTTTGTAAAACAAAAGATTCCTACGATTATAAATTTATATATATATATATATATATGATGTACTAATATATGTAAAAGAAAATATGCTTAATCACAGTGTACGGAAAGAAATACATAATTACAATACAAGAAACATAAACAAATTGGATATGCCATATCATAGACTAAGCAAGACGAGTAAATGTCATAAAATGATAGGTATAAAGCTTTTTAATGCACTGCCGAACAGAATATGTAACCTAAGTCTTCAAGCATTTAAGAATAGAGTTTATACATGGCTAGTAGAAAATCCTGTATATGATATGCATGAATTTGAAGAGCTGGACAAGAATAATATATGATTTGAAATTTTTAGCCGTAAGTGACGAAGTCTATTGTAAATTGTGTATTTACTTAATGACTTAATAAATAAATTGTAAATTGTAAAATTGCATTATGTATGTATTTTATCATGAGCTTTGCTATGTTTGTGTCTATGGGTGTTGTGTGCGTGTAGTTGTATAGTGTGTTTGTCTTGAATGAAGGTAAAAGTTTATGTGCAGTTCTGTCCTCATCCGTTCAGTCTTGCTAGGTAAGTCAGTGTGGAGTGAATGGGTCGTGTCTTGTTAAGTAGTCACGTGAAATGTGTCTTGATTTTCAGTCGGTTATGTATGTGAATACCCATGGTAAGGGATTCCATCGCATATTATACACTTTGTGACTTAGTGTTTCTGGTTAGGAATGACAGCTATTAGCATATACTAAATAGCCTCATTTACTGGAAGGGCTATCAGTTTGACAGCATGTTATACAATATGTGATGCATACAAGTCAGTCTTTGGTTACTAGAGCTGTGCGCGAACAACAATTATATACTGTCTGTTCACCAGCACAGGGTCTTAGGGGACTGAAGAGAAGAGAGACATTCCATGTAGTGTAACCCAAGTTTTGTAACCTTCGTAAATAACATTGCTGCTGGTTAAGTTGCAAACTTACCTCCAGTTAAAAATTGGACAAGTCACTAGCGTTATCTCGGAAGTAAAAAAAAAAAAGAGGAGCATTGAAGTAGATAACTCCCCACCTAGGAGTGCTGTGAAATCTGCTATGATACTGTGGTTGCAGAACAAAGGGGCTCAGACTGACAGTTCCATGTGTAAAACAGATTTTTACAGGATGATTGAAACAAATAAATCTAAAGAGGTTTCTAAAGCAGATGCATTTTAGGTTCCATTGGGCCACACTGTCGTTTGCTTGTACCCATCCATATGTGATCTCAATCCCATAGAACTAGTTTGGGCCAAAGTAAAACCAATATTGAAATAAATGTAACAGGTGACTTTTCCTTATCGAAATTGCATGACACAATGCTCGAGCGTATATCACTTGAGACCAAAACAGACAGGGATTTTGAAAACATATAGGAAAGGTAGAAAACAATCAGTGGGAGAAAGACAGAGGAGTTGAAAATATAGTTTACATTTTATAAGCTAAATGTACTGCATGAACTAGAAATAACATTTCAGTTTCATTATTTTGAGTGATTTCTTTGCTTTGATATGGTGTGAATACACATTCCAAGGTTGGCAATATTATCGTAAGTGCCATTAAAGGCACAACTTTTGCTTCCTGATATCTCTTGTTTACCTGCAATAATTGTTTACTGACATACTGCATCACTGAATTCCTCCCAGAGACCATGAATTGGTGAACAAACTGTACATATCATCTCACCTGAACTCAAGCATTGGGGCCAGCTGATCTTCCAGCCAGACTACAGTTTCTCCAGCATGTATTGATGCAGACACTCATAGCCATGGTTGTTAGAGCGTATGTCTTTGGCGCTCTACTATGTAGAGGATTGCAGATTTGAGTCCCGCCTCAAGCATGGATGTTTGTGGTTGCATGTGCAAGTGTGTGTATGTGCCTGGAAATATGAGTGAGGAAGTAAATGTGTATGTGCATCTGTGTGAACTTATCAAAAATGGAATCAATCAACTGGATGGCTAAACAGTTCTTGGTGACTGAAGACCAATATGTGCGTTAAAAACAGAAGAAAGCATTGATTAAAAAACATTTTCTATAACACAAATTGTGGACATGTACGAGAAGGTTTTCACAAGAGAAGAGATGTTTAACACACGTAACAGTTATATTTGGGCACAGGAAAATCCTAGTTACAAATTATCAGTGCCGGTTTGCAGTGAACATCTGAGTTAGCATATATATTTATTTTCCTTTTTAGTAGTCATTTTATTTTATATTGAAATTTATCTCTGGCTCTTGCCATGATCCATTTTGTAAGGATGCTGATGACCAAGTAGTTGAGTAGGTACCCTGAAACCTAAATCATAAGATAACATGAACATCATTTCAACCATTTCAGTGAGCAAGACATCGTGGTAAAAGTATTAAATAAAAATGTGCTAGAGAGCACAAATGTCGATATCCACCACAATTGACAGAAATAATTTGCATGTGCATTTTTGTAGAACTGACATTATGAAATAACATGTGTAAATCTCAGCTTCATATGAGCCATTATTCCTTAATTAAAATGTCTGGTAAATAGCTTACGCTTTGTAAAATTGACGGGTACCACTGACAATTCGGCCTTTCTCCTATCCGGGTGGACTGTCCCTCCCTGGCCCATCAACAGCATGTGACAGCACTTGAAGGAGGCAGCTTGACCCAAGAGCCAAACTCTTACTCACTTGCCATTTAAGAAACCGGCTAGAATAATTACTGGTGAATGGATTTTTATAAGCTAAATGACTATAAAATATTTTAGTTTTTATGTAAGAAAAATATAGGAAATATACATTAAAAATGTAAAAATATTTTATTTCAATATTACAAAACTATTAATAATCGTATTTAATAATCTGATGTGTTGCACTCACATGACTTTCTCTACTCTTGTGCTAACCATTCTTACAAACTCTCATACCTATATCTTCTTCGTGTTAGTTGAAAAAAACATTTGTACAAATTATCTTATTGCTTATTTCCTTATAGGTGCAAGGGGAATATTAGAATACAGTAGGCTTTGAGCAATAGATCTTTTAAAGCTTTGAGATCTCATTCTCTTTGCATGCTTAACGTATAAAAAAAGGAACAACAATGTTCCATTTCACCAAAGTTTCAAGCTTTCTGAAACTGACACAAATAACAAGGAATATCTCCGAAATGGTTTACTCTACAAAAAAAAATTATTCAGACATAAGTTGTGTGTTTTAGCGAGATCTACATTTTTGTATGTTAAGATTTTGTCTATCCCTTATGGTTTGCAAGTTATTCAAAAGTCATCCAGAGTAAGGAGAACCACATAGGCTATAGCCACAAAATTCAAAATATACTTTTCATTTGTCATACAAATATCTTAAACATATGACATTTTTATCAAAATCATTAGAGCCATTTTCAAGAAAATCAAAATTTTCCATGTAAAGGGTAATTTGGGGTGGGACTATTTTCTTCAAAATCTTTGTCGCATCCTTGAAAGACATTAAATTTAAATACCAGCTTTGGTTTTTAACCAACTTTTCGTTTTCGAGTTATACTGTCCACAGTCTGACACAAAGACTGACAGACACACACACACCTTTTTCTAAAAATGCTTTTTTTTAGGATTCAGGGGGTCTCAAAACATATATTTCTGGTGAAATCTCGACATCAAATTTTTGGGTGGAGTGCAATACTTCCTTCTACTTTCCAGTAGAGAAAGTAAAAATCATATGCTGAGGCAGTGGTGGATTGAAAACAACTCGCTGTTGCAGTGAATCATAGGTATTTCTCCAATTTTTCTATCAAAAATCAATGTTGCTTATCTTGAAGCAATACATGATACTGGGAGAAGATATTTCAACATGGGATGAAGATAGTCTTGCATATTTCATCAAAGGAATATAACTGGCACACACATTTTCAATCTTGGCAAAGTCTATCTCCCCTTCCAAAGCGTTGGCAATTTTACACAAGTACGAAATCCATCCTTTTTTTTTTTCAAACATACTTTTAAATTTCTGTTTAATAGCTTCCACTTTTGGAACCTTGAGTGAACTATTTTTATTCTTAATGTCATGCACTTCATCAGCTCTCTCAGTTAACAAGCCTGTTCATGTTTCTAACTTTTTGATAGAGTAAAACAAGAACTTCAATTTCGCAGATATGTAGGACAATTCATATTTTAGTGTACTGTCATTGAGTAAGTTCTGAAGAATTTAAATTGAAGTGTCATGCTTATTTAGTTCATCAATCACTGATTTAAATTTTCAGAAATGTTTGCATAATATACTGCTGCTTCCAACCATGTCCCTCAGCGAGTAACTATGACTCTAAGTGAAGGTGCAGGATCTGGCTCTGAACAAATCAATTCTTGTTGACACTTTCACAAACATCTTTTAGTTATTTGTGATCAATAGGGAGCAGATCTTAGGTAAATAAATATTTTCTCTGCAAACACATACATGGATACAAAAAGGAAAAACTCTGAATAAATGATCATGAACATAAATATGAAATCTTATTTCACATAAAAATATATATTTTCAGATAATCTCCCATAAATACATAAATTAGAATTACTCTTTAATTTTTTTATTATTTGTCCTGCCCAATTTTAAATTTGTGCTTTTATCATATATTTATGAATGACTTGTATTGCATCAGAAGTATCAAAGAATGTTCACCATATCATGGTGCCTAAGGCAAATAGAATAGATTAGGCAGTCCTAAACAAACTTGCTGGCAACCTGGTTATTCCTCATCTGCTATCTGTATATTACATTTCACATATGTTTATACTGGTAGATCCAGCGCTTATGATAAAGAGTGAGTGTGAAGGAAGCATACAAACCAGTAGCACATTCCTTCTTCAGGTCTTACAAATGTTTCATGTAACCTGTGCATCTTGAAAACATACTGAAAGTTAAATCAAGTATTGAGTCGTGTCTTCAGTAATTTGTAGACAAATATAAAAACATATTTACCACAGACAACAAAGTTTTATTTTGCCAACCACGTGGAAAAATAGTAAGTACAAATCAGCATTCATGGTCACTCAACATTTATCTGGAAATAAACATATTGCTGGTGCAACTCGTGTGAGTTCATGACAGTTATTGGTAGTTGAACCAACTTCTTCAAGTGTGAGACAATCAGTGTTCCCAGTACTATATTAAAATTCCAATAACTCATCTCTCAATAACTAGGCATTCTGTATAACTCGATGGCCTTTTTTTATTTTAATTTTTTATTTAAACTTGACTAATAATCTGTATAATCCACTATGTGGTATAAACAGTATAGGCAAATTTTAATTAGTGTATGTATACAACAATCTTATTCTTCCTCATGGTAACAAAAGGGCTGACCGTGTATTGGCCTTTGATATATAGTTGAAACATAAACAGCCAGCAGACCAAGCCACAAAATCAACAGCTTACCACTAATAATGTGGATACATAGCACAAACACTTGTTCAGAAGATTTGAAGGCTTATTGCTTTACCCAGTACGTATGTGGTAAGTTAAACTTTCAGGTGCATATTTCTGGCTACAGTACAGTTTCTCAGATTTTGGTTACCTACTGTAAATGTTATGTTTGTGCCAGTGAAAATTTTGAATGAGAAGAAAAGGCTACATGACAATGGGAATTAAATTGGATGCGTTAGACATACTATACAAAGGGGAACATATTAATACATTATAAAGCTTAGGATATGTTATACTTTTCTGTTTCCTATATTGTGCATTTATGTAATTTGCAGTATTATGCTATGAGTTGTGAGTAACAGACCTCCTATACCGTGAAACTATACTTTTCAGTAATTCGACACCCTCTCAGTCTACATCATGTTAAGTTTTCGGGATTCTACTGTATTTAGACTTATGCAGAGCATTTGTTGCAGCTGACATCCCACTCCAAAAAGTTAATAATGTTCAACTTACGAAGTATTTGGCTAAATATGTCAAGCTTGAGCTATAATTGAAGAATCAACATTAAGAAAGAACTACCAATTAAGTGCAATTATGAAACTTTGCAAAAAAATTAGGGCAGCATATGAAAATGAAAAACTACTCAGCATCAATGAAATTCATTTTTATTGTTAATGTCCTCCAACATAGTGTCATATATGGTGAATGAATGAAATAGGTGAGATGATGCTCAAATGAGCCCGAGGTTCATAGAGCTTAAAGTTACCTGATATTCTTCTTCTCAGGATAAAGTAAATCCCCAGCAAACTCACTCTAAGTGAGATTCAAACACACGACCTCTTGGATGTGAGGCAGATATGCTACCACCATGCTACAGAGGCAGGCTATCCACAGGGTGCAGTCAATGAAACTCAGGATTCAAGTTTCAGCAAAATAGGAAATTTTGAGAGGTAGAGCTGGAACTTAAAAATTCAATGCCACAACTGGGCTTTGAACCACAGACCTTCCGCTTACCGGGCGGCTGCTCTAACCACTGAGCTATTGTTGTGGCATTGAATTTTTAAGTTCCAGTTCTACCTCTCAAACTTTGCCCACACACAGCTTGTGTGTTTAAAAACACCAACAGTAAATTTGTTGGCATAAATAAATAATAATTACCATCTGAAGGTTATTTAATCCTGGAATATAAAGTACTTACAATAGTAAGTCACCATTGGGGTAATTGTTTCTGATGTGAGACTGCCTTTGTGGTTTACCAGGAGAAATACGAACTGGTTTGAGAATTTAATGCCATTCTCGCAGTTTGTCACAATAGCTCAGTGGTAGAGCAGCCGCCCGGTAAGCAGAAGGTCTGCGGTTCAAATCCCAGTTGTGGCATTGAATTTTTAAGTTCCAGTTCTACCTCTCAAAAATAGGAAATGTTTAAAAATGACAAAATAGTAAGCAATCATTTTTAGTGGTGTGTAAAGAGCTACCTGCAGCAAATAATATATTGATTGTGAGATTATTCAATTAAACTATGCATAAGATATAGCCAAATGGTATAAAATACCACAACATATTCTTTCTCATAGATGCCGCACCATATGTGGTGAAAAGCTGGTGAAGTCCTTTCTTTGAGTTTTTCTAAACTGATTGACTTCACTTGTGTAGTTCATAGATTATGTGAATACATCAGACTCCTATATTCCAATGTGGATAGGCTTGTATCAAATGGGAAAAAATATTTCTTATATCACTATTGAGGATTGATCTCTTCAGAGAAAAAAACCCCAATCTTCCTCTTCCCCCTGCACCAGTGGTCACATTCTGAGGCACTTGGATAAGTGCAGTCTTGTACTGTGGCAAAAGTTTTGAATGTTTTGCATCTGTTGTAAATGAGATGGACAAAAATGATATGTCATCTATTGAAATAGTTCAGGCTTTATTGAAAGATGGTCAATTAAAAAGTGATTTGGTGCTCATATCTACAAATTTAATCCTTTTGTGTAACTCTATACAAAAACTAGAAACTTCAACAAATCTGTTGAGTAAAACACTTAAGGAGGTGCAGGCTATTTAAATGAAAATTAATTCATTACCAGGGCTAAAAGACAAATGAAGACCACATAGAAAGAACATTCTGAGTGGCATTTTCAATGAAAATGAGATATGCATGCCATCAAGTGGTACTGCAGCTGAACTACATTTTTAGTGAATAAAATACACAGAAAGTCCACATTAAGACAAATTATGTTGGGAGTATATGCTATGCTTAGTAAAATCATTCAATCTACAGTTTTACAGTGAAAGAAAATTTCAACTTCAGATTAACAGTTTAAAAACATTCTATGTTGCTATAGATAGTGTTGCTTATAAAGCAAGAGTATGTCATTAGAATGCTTATATTGGACATAAATAAAGGATTACTTTGAAACCAGACCTACCAAGCAGTTCACTTCTCATAGGTTCCAGTCTCAGGAACACTATAATGTTGCCCCTTGTTACTCCATGTGAACACAAGGTTACTTCATCACTTTTACCAGTAACTGCTGCCAAGTATGAAGGTTTATAGGTTCTCAAGAGATTTTGTGCACAGAAGCTCAAAGCTTCTTTTCAAACCTTTCCTGCAAGTGACACAAACTATAAAATGGATTATCTCATTTTTCTTATCAAAATAAGAAAAGTATGTAAGAAGAAAAAATGCATGATCTGTTATATTACAATTACATTTTGTTCCCATGCATATTTCCATTTGAAACTCATACTTTAAGCTTTGCTTTTAACTCTATAGATAGCTATTATATTAAATGTGTGAAATGTAACTTGCTTATAAACTTTGAAAAGGTAATATCTCAGAAATAACTTCTTGTGACTTAGAATCTTCTTTCTATGTAGTCTTAAATAAATTTAACAAGGCAGTAATTCTTTCAGATTCTAAAGCTGCAATTCAGGGAATATGTTCAGATACTACAAAGAAGTCAACAGAAATTAGAGAATGCTACAAAATGTTAACACAACTCCAAAAAGTTAATAAGACGTTCATCTCCAATGGATTCCAGCACACTGTGGAGTCATGGGGAACGAAGCTGCAGACTCACTTGCAAAGAAAGGCACAACAATAAAACAAAATTCTAAATTCAATTTCTCATATTCTTCAATAAAACGCTTGATCATTAAAAAATTTTCTCATTCATACCTACAAGAAATAGAAACAAATGCCAAAGATAAAAAATGGATTACACTACTTTCCAATCCAGATATAATCCCCCAGAGACCAAGGAAAACAGCGGTTGCAGCCTTCCGACTATTGACAAATCACGACTGCTTAGCAAGTCATCTCTACAGAATAGGTATCTCAGCCTCACCAATATGTGTCCTGTGTAACGATCCAGCAGAAATGAACGAAGACCACTTGAAGACCTGTGAAGCATTAAGATCAGAAGAAACTACAGTTCAAAAGTATTGGAAAGCACGAATGCTAATGGCTTCATTGCCAGATGCAAGGCACTAGAAAACAACATATAGTCTTCAAACTTAAAAGTTTGTTTGAGAAAAACAATGGTTTTCAAAGTCTGTGCAGAGTGGCTCAAGATATGGAAGGTAAGCAAGTAGGTGATTTAGAGTGTGTTAGTGTGTTAGTGACACTCCTTTGTTTAAATATGCACGTCTGACATAACATTGAAGAGCAGCATACTACTGGTTGAGAAGAAACAATGCTGTCAGGGCCGCACAGCTAAGTGGTGCCCCAGTGAGTGATGAATTGGAAATCAAAGAACACCTTGTCTCTGAATGGCAACAGGAATGGGATGCAAGTACAACTGGATGAAGAGTGTATGACATTTTCCCAGAAGAACATCTCAAAATGAAGCACTTGCAACCTGCATGTGGACTGATCCACTACCTGGCAGGTCCTGGTCCATATGCTTTGTACCTCCATTGATTCCAACTCAATGACCAAGACTCCTGCAGATGCAGGGCTAAGGAAACACATGAGCACGTGGTACAGGAATGTTTGCTCACACAGACAACCAGAACCACAGTCTTTTCCTACCTACAGAATCAGAGGATCTACCAAATTATAAGTCACAGGAAACTGGGCATGGGTCAACAAGGCGACAGACGCCGGCTGTACCAGAGCCACTGTCTTCTACATGCAGAGAAGACACCGAACGTAAAGAAAGGTGGAAAAAAGGAAAAGGAAAACCATATTGTAAATTATATACTGTAAATAATTGTATTTAAATTGTATTATAAATAGCTATTCTCTCCAAAATACTAATTCAAATTTAAAATGAATCAATTGTGTGAAAAATATGATTTTCACCATATAAAGCACTCTTTAGAGACAATCGGCATGCATTTGTGATGGACAACTTGGAGAAGACTTTTGTTGTTCACTGCAATTTTAAGGGAACACGCTAGGAGCTGCTATCCATTTACGGGTGGTGAGTACCTCTAAAAATAATAAATTAATAGTTTTCTCTCACTTTGTGAATTTAAGTAAAATGTTTTAGAATGTTTACCATATATTTTGACATTTTAATGAAATATTTAAATATTTCTAGCGCATAAAAATAAATATTTTAACTTTTTTACCACATTAAAATCTGCTCCCTAGTGATCCACATATATCCACTTCAGGACACAATGTACACATCTGGTCGCATACTCTGTGTAGACCATGTACTACACAAGTTACATATATTGTGTGTGGAAAGCTTACAGAAAGGCCTTTGGCTGCCTTCTTCATATATGGAGCAGCATCCCTAAGTAAGAATAACATACTATAAATTTCACCCCACTCAGCCATAACAACTGCAGAGATTCATTGAATAAGGGAGCTATTGTTACATGATTTGATGCTGGTATTTTTCTACATGCTAATAGAAAACATCTCTTGGAAACTATTTCACCATTTTGTAGCACACCTACCATAAATTTTCCCCCTTTCTAGCCAATAAAGCAGGGCCTATCAAAGCTTAAAACACTGTAAATTCATGAATCATAAGCATCACTTTGCTTGCATACCTTGGTATGGTATTTTTCAGTGCTTGGTAGCGTGTGTTATACTGGCTGCATTTGCAAAATGTACAAGTGGCATCTGTAGGGAAATTCATAAATTACAAAACTGATGTTGGGCCTAATGCGAACCACATATTCAAATTTACTGTGTTTCTGGGCAGGTGGGCAGAAAGACGGATGCGCGCACACATGCATAAACACACACACACACACACACACACACACACACACAACCTTTTTTTGTAACAAGGCTTTTGCTTTTTTATATTTTCTTCCAGGGAGCTTCAAAATGTGTAACATATGTGAACAGCTTTATGTATCAGCTGGCTAAGCAACAGGTTTTGAAAAAATATTGTGATGCTATGAATTGAATGTGCTGATAATGTAGATATACACACAATATTCACATTGTTTCTTTAATAATAACCATAATAAGGCAAAACAACCACCACTGAATGAACGAAGCATTCTTGTTTTGCAACAAACAGCTATGGCATAATTTGTTGCAAATGATAATCTTCTTATGCATCAACCAGGTAAGTGATGTGTTTCTGATTTTACGCTTGTTGTGTGTAACTAAGTTTAAAAAATCACCATTTTTGTGGTATCTTGCAGCTAATACCTTATTGTGAATTAAAACTGCATGTTAATTATTATTTATTTATGCAAACAAACTTACTGCTTGTATTGATTTAGGAACTTTGTGGTGTTAACTTTAAGTGTTACGAGTGTTCTACATAATGACAAGTATAACCCAAAAAATGCTGAACATGTTTATTAAGCAACCTGTAACTTCCCATACATTACAGGGAAGTAATCCTAATATTATAATGGTTAAGGGAACACATTTCATTAAATCCTTGGGGCACATTCACTTATTCACAGATTACAAATAAAAATATTTCATTCATGATCACTTTGTCAGACTATGTCCAATGAAACAATAGTTCTAAATGCAAGTTGCAGAGCCTTTTAAAAATGGTATACTCAGGAAAGTGCATTAAAAAGTGTTGATATAAAAATGACACAATGAATGTGTCTTTTAGAGTTAGTTGGGTTCTTGTTTATTTTTTAATTCCTTGCTTTTAATTACAAGCCATCAGTATGGAATTTATAATGATCATTGAGCTTTGAGCCCTTATAATTTCTTAAAATAAATTATGGTATTTATGATGAATATGGTGGGAGTTGGCAGTTTTATTGCTTTCATAGTGCTCCTTGTATGTGACAAGGGGCCTAACAGAATTGTTGCCAACATTTCCATCTAAACCTTGTGCTAATAGTTTAGCCATTGTTACTTCTAGGGTAAAATAAAGTGATTTGAAGCTTTCTCTGTCAGCAGAATGACTCTCGAGATCTTCAAACAATTCTAGTTGAGATTGTGCATCTTCAAATTTATCCCTAATTCTAGGCAATTCTTTTACTCTTACATTTATTGAATAAATATCTGAGCCAGCTTGGAATTCATCAACAAATTTGGCAAGGTGAGTAAGATTTGCTTTCGCCATGGCTCGTTTTGTAACTAATTGCTTCTTATTCTGCTCTTCCATATTGTTAGTTGCAAAGCAATAGATATGATGCAGTTTGTATCACTAACGTGTTGTAATAATAAATATTATGTACTCAAGGACAGCAATGAAAATTGAGCAAAGGAATGGCATGGTACTAATTAGAGTGGATGTAAGGCAATGTGTCAATATTACAATAATATAGGAAGCCAGTCAAGGTAGGCTAATAGCTAGTAACCAGTTAATGGCTAACCTTTTATAGAATCACTCTTATACTATTGCCTGGTGCTGAGGCTGCATTCTTAATTACTCGGGCAGCTTCAATTTCCCTCATGGAGAAGACAAGATGGTTACCATTGTGTGTATTATAAATGCATATCGATACTTCAATTATTATTGAAGAGAGCAATAGCAGTAATAGTAACCGCTTTTTAGAGAGCACCATATTTTTATGTTTTGGCGGTCACATCACTCTCTCACAACCCCCAGAATGTCTGGAGGACCACACCTGTTGTTGGTTTACGGGTCTCACTGATATCATCAGTGAAAAATATTGGAGAGCAAGAGGATTAATGACTTCACTGTCAGAAATCCAGCATTGGCTAACAACACTTCAATTAGTATGTGGTTTGCTGGCAATCTATAGCTATATCCAGCCTGGAGGACCAAATGTTACCATCATGGTATAGGATATCTACCTAAAATGAACTATATCAGATATTTGATTATTGCCAGCAAGACACCATTTAACACAAGTTGTTTAATTTCGTTTTGGTTTCACTAAGTACAGCAGTCAAACAAAGCAATCAATCACCACCGTTATAATAATAATGCAGCACGTAAATGAATTGGATCTCACTATATAGAATTTATAGCCTGCTACACTAATCTGTCCATTTCTTGATTTCTTCTTCTTAGCAACATCCCCTTAACAACCGTCAGCCAGGCCAGACAACCCCTCAACCGCACAATGCAACCATCAGTCACTGAACAGACGTGTGTGTGTGTGTGTGTGTGTGTGTGTGTGCATGTGTGTGTGTGTGTGCATTCTAAACATGACTCATTGGTGTACATAAGTGAGAATACAAGGTCCTTCAGATATGTTAAATGCAGCTAGTGTATTCAAACATCTCAATGATATACTCAATTTAGTAAATGAGATGAGAAATAATGAAAAAAGTAGAAAACAAGAAGGGAAGAAAGAAAAAAGAAAAAACATTACGGACGAGTTAAAATAGAAATGCACTTAGGTACATATATTATTTAGTGGTCCAATGGTGCTCGGAAAATATTATAATCAAAGGCTTCATTTATCAACACAATCTCTGAAAATACAGACTTTCTCTACAAATGATATATTGATATATTATCATTATTTACTGTACCATTAATGTAGAATATGATTCTTCTATCCATGGTACGCTAGTCATGATTTATTTCAAATTAAGCAAGAAGTGCTTAGCTCAACATGCTGAAACAACATTCAAATTGTTAATATCAGTAAGAAAGTTTAGGGATGGAAAGGAAAGAAAATACAAGAATCACAAACTTTCTAGTCTGTCAGGTAAAATGCTTAGAAAGGTCTGAACTTAAATCCTGAAATGTTTCAAAAAGTTCTCACAATGCAAACCTTTGACACAACCTGCATATTTTAATGAGGTCTATACTTTTCCAGTAGCAAGCTTCTCTCTGTGTATTAAATTTCCCAATACACAAAATTATACCATTAGAGAGAACTACATATGCTTACAAAAAGTTCAAAATATATTTATTGTACATTTAATTCCTCATGTCAAAAGTTTGACTATGAAAGTTTAAGTAGAACCTTCTAGAGTGGTTTTCTAGACAAAAGTAACAAACATTTTATGCATATAAAGTGGAGTTTGGGGTCACATCCTTTGAAGATGCTGAACTTAAATACCAAGGTACGTATCAGACTTCTTGTTTTTCAGTTACACTATTCACACATCCATGCATACACACAAGAGACACACACACAAACACACGCACACACACACACACACGCGCAGGCATGCACGCACGCACACACGCACACACACACATATACACACACACATACACAGACTCACCACCAGTTTGTCATTGGACGTCGAAGTGGGTACATGTGTAGTAGCACTGCTTTCGTGATATACTGGCCGTAGCATAAGAGGGCAGGAAGTAATCAGCTGATCACTCCAGTTGGTTACAAACCACAACAGTGTGGATCACAGTATCATATTTCTGTTGCATTTTTTATCAAATATCTTGTGTGCCTAGTTGTACATTCAGTTATTATAAAAATGAATGTGTACCAGTTTTCTCATTTCCTTCTCATGAAGAAAGGAGGAAATTGTGGTTAAAAATATCCTGAGAGAAAATTTGAATATCATAACACAGGAGTTTTCCTGGAGAAAAGATTATTTGTGAGATTAGAGGAACATAACCAGGTGGTAAATAATTATATTTATTTGTATGTTCTGCTTGTGGAGATCTTTGAACATTCAAAATAATGACATACAGTATTGATAAAATGTGGACAGCCCTAACGTCACTGCGAACAGCCTGTAATCATTCCTCTTATTGAAGAAAACACATTCATATACTCTTTCTCTGCTTGTCCCTGCTTTAGGCTCACATAATTATAAATTATATATATGTATATGAATGTTGTAATGAAGTATCTATACTAAATGTGGGTCATTCTTTTGGATTATGTCTTAGTGGTTCCTCATAATAAACTGGAATTGGAAGGCAATGCTTTTCCATCTATATTTCCCAAGTTAGAAACATGTTTTATCACAACTGCAGCTCCTCAATGTAGAGACCCAGAACAAAGATGAAGAGTTCATCTTGGACGTGAAACTCTTAATGACAAAATCAGAACTAACCTTCAAATTGTCACAAGAAGTGAGCTACATATCTCAACGCCTTGAATCATGGTGGTCTAAAATATCCTTATATTGCACTATAAATTGGAATTTGTGTGTACAAAATATTTCAAACCCTAATGTCACACAAGTATGAAGTTTGGCTATCAAACTGTAGCAACCCTAAAGCATTATTGAAAGCTTTAATGAAAGGCATGTTGGAAACTGTTGTCCATGTTTTTTATGTGTTAAGCGTGCAAAGAAAACGGGAGCTCAAAGCTTTAAAACATTTGACTATCATTCAAAGCCCACTGTATTCTAATATCCCCCTTGTACCTACAAGGAAATAAGCAATAAGATAATTTGTACAAATGTTTATCTCAACTAACACGAAGAAGATATAGGAATAAGAGTTTGTAGGAATGGTTACTACAAGAGTAGATAAAGTCATGTGAGTACAACACATCAGATTTTTAGCGAAGTGAACGTTTTGAGATGTTTCTTGTTATATACATACCTCAATTTTGTGACACCTGTTCCTTTCTCAAATAGAAACATGTTATTTCTGTTTGTATCTGGTCATGCAAGGAGAACAACATTTCATAGCCATAATATAGTGACCAGCTTCTGTTATATCCATGAAGACTGATTTTGCCTTTAAAATATAAATTGTTCTCATATTTTTTTATCAAACAACCTAACAATATATTTATTTCTTCTTTCCTAATGTTAGATACAAGGTTAACATGAAGAAGCTTTCAGTCCTGTTCAAAGATCAACCAGAATCACCTCTTGAGTGTGCCATATTTTGGGCAGAGTATGTGATTCGCCACGAAGGTGCAGCTCATATTCGCATTGCCAGCCTGGACATGCCCTGGCATCAATACTTTCTTCTGGATATCATTCTCCTAATTCTCAGTGCTATTGTTATAGCTTCTATGTTAATATTTATAGTTGTAACAACTTTCCTTAAAGCAGTGTTTAGTTATAAAACAGCAAAATTAAAATCAAAATAACCATAATAAACTTTGGAATTTGATTTCTAGTTAGTGCCAAGATAGTAATGTTAAAAAAAGAGTAAAATAACTGAGAATATTTTAAGAATTGCATATGGAATGGATGTTACCACTTTGAAATGTGACCTGTGCAGCCTCCTTAATTAGGAGGTATTTTTATAGCTAAATAATTGCACAATAGAGAAAATTATATGTGAAGGGCACTGCATTTGTGGGAATGATGGTTGTTGATGGTGTTTAACACCTACTTTTATTACTTACATGCAGCACTGCAGATACCAAGAGAGTCAAAAAATTCTAGACCGGCAGAGGGGTGTTTTGCCTGCCCACTATCTTGGCACCCATTGCCATCTCCTGCTATCATAGAAAGGTGCACATGAAATTGTACACTTTTAAAACTGGTTTTAAAGGCTTTACTTACAAACTTCATGAAAGGAGATCGTTACTGGAGCTCTGAGAAAACCTAATATTTTTCATGAAATACTCCTTCATAATGAAAAAGTTGGTGTATGATGTGCCATTAGTGGAGAAAGGGTTCTAAGGGCAATTTTTTGAGTCAACAATTGACACAGTACAATAGAATTAATACAATTCATCCCCATTTTTTTAGAGAACAGGACTTTTTTCAACAAGACTCTGCAACAGCTCATATGCCCCATCTTTTGATGAGAACAATTATTGAAAGTGTGTTTAAGCAGAGATTACAGGAGAGATTTGTGGACCCCTCATTCCTCCAACCTAACCCCCTGCAATTTCTATCTCTGGTGTAACTTAAAACATAAAGTGTGCAATACAAACTTGCATATCCTGGAAGAATTAAAACAAAAATCTGCCAGGAACTTTTCAGCCTATCTCAATGTGAACTATGGCGAGTGATGGATAGTTTCCTAAAGAGACGCCAAAAATATATGGATAACAACAGTGGCCAGTTTCAGCATCTCCTTTTATAAAGTTGGTAAGTAAAGCCTTTAAAAGTGGTTTTAAAAATGTATGGTTTCATCTGCACCTTTCTATGATAGCAGCAGGCAGCAATGAGTGCCAAGAGCGCAGACAGACAAAACACAGTGCAGCTGGTTCAGAACTTTTTGAATCTCTTGGTATGAGATGGCAGAGGAAACCTGACAACTTGAAGGAAACCCACCCCTGTGGGAATTAGAGTGCCAGACTAAGGGAGGAACTGAAATCAATTAGTTCTGTGTGATTTTATTATTTCAGCTATGTTTTGACTTTGCTTCAACTTTGGCTGCAGTTACTCCACTCCTCTGTTTATAAAAAATATCCCTTATGTATGCTTTGCAGCTTAGGGCCCTCAATATCTTGCCTATACTTTGTAGATTAGGCCTTCAAGCCCTGAGCTATCTGGGATGGCAGTGTTTGTTAGTCTGTCAGATAATACCGCAAAGTACACAGCGGACAGTGGAATTGACATCAAGTACAAACACCTAAACTTTATGTACATAAATTGAATGTTTAATTAATCCAGTGTGCTTCACTTTGCACCATATTCTGGAATACGTTAACTTTATCATCAGCCTTAGGGTCAGTTTCACCAAAAAAGTTAAATTTTATCTCAATGTTAACCTGATTTAACATTGAAGTTATGGGAAGTCTGTTTCATTGAACAATGTTCCCATTAACATAAAGTTAAAATTGACCTTAACTCAACATTGCAATACCCCTGAGTTAAGGCATTTAACACATGACAGAAGTCAGAAACTACTGCAGCAGACCAAGTGGTTTATGCAAGTTTGCTGTATTTGACATTTAAGAATTTCATTCCTAGTCGAAGTATGGATGTACGAGATCATAATACATTTGAAAACATGCAAAAGGAGGATCTTTTAAAGCAAGACAAGTAGTTGTGAGAATAACTTTAGAGCAAACACCCATGGTTTTCATTTAAATACATGATTAAAATGTTGAACACCTGTGACAACATGCGGCATAGAATATTAAAAGCACTTTATAAATGTTTTAAACTTAGACATATGGTCTAGCATAAATAGTTGCATGAAACTTGAGCATAATGGCAGGAACTGAGATACTTGTATGAATATTTTAAACTATCTCACTATTGGCCATTTTATAAAACATACTCGCATATTAATTGCTGCCATTATGCCCTCGTTGGATACTTGTATATACTCATAGACTCCTGTGAATTATTTTGGTCAAACATTTTTCTAAAATAGGCGCTATATTGTATAGTAAGTTACCATCTTCAATTAACAACACTGAAGACTCAAAATTTAAACCAGTGTTAAAATCATTCCTAATAAGTAAATGCTTGTGCACTGTCACTGAATTATAATGGACATGTGTATGTATGTAAATAATCACTTTTGTAAGTAACTGGTGTAGGTTTTTTAAGAGGTAGAACTGGAACTTAAAAATTCAATGCCACAACTGGGATTTGAACCACAGACCTTCCACCCACACACGGCTTGTGTGTTTAAAAACACCAACAGTAAGTTTGTTGGCATAAATAAATAATAACTGGTGTAGGTATTTGAATTGTAGATACGATTGACAGTGTCACATGCTCTTATAAGAGTCTATTCACTACAGTAAAGTTGTTGTTGTCATCATCATCATCATCATCACCACCACCATCAGCACCATCATCATCATCACCATCATCATCATCACCACCATCATCATCACCATCACCATCATTATCATCATCATCACCATCATCATTATTATTATATCAACACTGTTGTTATAATAATCACTATCACTATTATTATCATAGTAATAATAATAACCAGATTGTTATCCTGTAAGTATCCCAATTGCTTTGAAGTCAGCACCAATTTAGCATTAGTGAATGTTATATTAAATTTTGGTCAAGAACAGATTTACACTGCTGTATGTTTCCTTCACTTTAGTGGCATAAGCTATGAGAACATGATGACATACATTGCTATGTGAAGGAGTACCACTTGAGGCTAGTTTCGGAGCCATTAACGAATAGTTTCCATGCCACTGGTAAATGTTTTATTCCCATAGCATGAAATAGACCATTCATGTCTTTTCAGTAACAGAATAAGTCTTCCATGACAAAGAATAACAATCATCTACATGATTGGTTGGTTCCCTCCATATCATTGTCATAATGAAAGCCTTTGCAACTTTACCTTTTCTCTTCACCCAACCATTAAGATGAGATGAACAGTTCACACAGGCAATTTGTGCTGATAACCTAACTTGCACCCAAAATAATCATACCATTTCTTCACTACGGGTGTCACATGATTTACTAGTGCTCCCCACAGATGTAGCAAAACTTTATTGGGTGGTTCTTAAGAAATCTATGTAATTGCTTTTTTATAACCATTCTTATATAATGGAGTATTTTTAAAACTGAGAGTGCTACAAACAAAAATAACATATTCATGCTTGGGGGATCAAAATACATAAGAAAGACCGATTTGCATTCTTGAATATGTTAATTCATTTTGGCCAGTGTAATTGCATTCCCCAAGTTTCTGTCCTTCCATTTCACTTCATCTTTCATCTGGCTGGTTGTTTCAAGGTTGTGTGGGCAGGAGACTTAGCACTGCATGGCAGGGAAAAAGTATACTCTATGTAATGTTCATCCTACAGATTGGTGGCAGTCTCCAAGTTCTGGTATCTCTAGTGGGATGTGTGAGCCTACAGAAAGGAAGGGGAGCTGACACAGGGGAGTACTGACCCTGCCCTCTATTGTCGCATCTCCTAGGACTACCGACCCTCTCCTCTTACTTCACCCCTCCCTCCTTCGGAGTGTCCCATTAGATACAATACAAAGATACAGCCTTGGCTGCTAAATGCCCTGTCCAAAACTTGTACCCCAAACCTTGATGTCCTCATCATCCAGTACAGTGTAGTTGTTCTGTTCTACATTAATCGGGGAGTTGCTGTATCTGAGCATACAGGTGCAGAGGAATTAATAGCTGAATATTTAAATAACAACACAATCCATAGGGTTTTGCTCTGGAAAGATGTATTTTATGGAATTTCTCAGTTGTACAATCAATGAAATCCAAATCATGAAATATTGTGCTTTGAACAACCTCCTTTACAATTTCGCATAGCAAACAGCAGCAATGATACTGTGCATGAGTATTGACAGACATTTTTCCAGGGGGGCCACATGTTTGAAATTTGCAATCAGATAATATTAATTCATTATTTTATTGTCAAAATTTATAATATTTGTTGCATATAACCATATTAATTTGTGCTAAATAAAATTGATCTTTACATCAAAATTAAAATAGTAGTTTAATAGTCAGTAATTGATCGCACATTAAGTTGATCAACTTCCAGGGGGGCCTCGGCCCCCCTTGGCCCCCTTCGCGATGCCCATGGGAAAGTTCATGTTTCTTGCAATCATTTATGTACACAGTAAAGGTGCTGTGACGAGGCAAATATCTCCTTAGGTAAAGCTCAGCATAAAGATCTTGTGCCCTTTTCCCATTTCTACAAGCAACACTATAAACATAATGCATATCTGCTAGTTCTCTTAAGTAGAACATTTTTATAATAGCCTATACAGCTGAAACTCCTTCCAGTAAATGGAGCACTTTAGTTACACTAATAGCTGATATTGATAATCCAACCAAAAAGTCACAAATTACTGCATAATATGCAACAGAATCCCTTACCATTGAAGTAATAAACTGCAGGCTTTAGATTAATGGTGATACACTAAGCAACGATAATAATAGAATGTAAGTAATATTCCAAAATGCAAAGAAAACAAAATATAAGTGATATTCAATGCCAAAGGAGGAACAAGGATCTGCATGACAGAATTTCATCTAACCCGAAGTGGTGATTGAAAAATATTAATGTCCTCTAGCTCGATTACAAGATGTTTACAAACATACATTCCTGATAAGAAAGTACTCAAATATAACACTTAAGTCATTCCATAAAATTATTCTGTGTTGTTCTGACTTACTCTGTGTACATGCAATTTGAAATAGTTACTTACGTTATATATCCATGACATTTCAAATACTTATAATTTTGGACAGAGCTGTTTTTACCCTACATAAATGTAACATTTCTAATACACTGAATTATAAATAGAATAAACATATATAAACAACTACCTAATACAACAACAGTTTTTATGTAAAAATCTATGACAGTTAATCACATATATAAAATCAAATTAACAAATCAGCAAGGTAAAATTATTGAATTTGGGACTGTTACATTCAATTGCTGCCAGAATAGGAACATTATCTAGAAGCCACAGGCAGTGAGTCTATGTTGATGATGGAGACAACACACTATGAAACTTGTTCCAGTAAATTTTGCATGCAAAGTAAAGCTTTACTTGTGTATGTAAACTTCACTGTTTTTCCAAAAGAGAGGAACTCAAACAACAAACACATCTTGTAAATAAGAAGTAAAGTATTAAGTAAGTGATATTCAAGTTGATGGAAGCAGAGTCCACATAACAAATAAGTGACAAAACTGCAGAAGGTGTAGCAGAAAGAAAGGAAAAGACAGAGAAAGCTACAACAGAAGGTGACAGTGAAGTAGGAGACAGAACAAGAGAAGAGGGGAAGGAGGGGAATGTGGGAGCCACAAGAAGATACGACAATACAATCAACCCTAAGAGTCAATGGGATTGAGGTTATGTGGTCAATGAGCAGCAAACTTATTGAAGCAATTCCCAAGAGAAGTATACTATGGAAGTGAAGAAGATGTAGTTTGTAACCTGTATAAATGGGTAGGTAATGGGAGAGAATGTGAGAGATATTCATTTATTTGATAAGGAGAAGGAAAGAACAGAATAGGGTATTGATGATATGGGAGGCTGGAAAAGGAGGATGGCTGGAGAACAGGGAGGTGATGTTAAGAAATAGAGGGATCCAAAATACAAAGAAATCAGAGATTACTTGCAATGTGACACAGAAATAGACATGAAAAATATATTTATGTTATGGAAGCACTTAGAATATTAGTAAAAATAAACAGCATTTTTGTAAAGCAATTTTTAAAAATTCAAGATTTTTACTGTTCCCTGTATATATACATACGTAAGTATAAAAACTATTGTATTAGATAAAGATGAACAAAAAATGGCAATGTTCATAAATATTAATTTAAGAAATAATAATGAGTATTTTAGATCAACCACTGGAGGTTTAAACAATTTAGATGTAAAAAGTATGGAGCAACAACTATTCAATAAGTTAACTAGAGATACAAACAAATAAAAATAACAAATGTACATTAAAATTGAGGAGTGTTTTCTTAAAACTCAATAGATGCACAAAATGCATTTCTGAGGAAAATGGTTTTTTCTATTTATTGGCAATACTAATTGGTTAGCACAGCAACTGTATTAATTATTCAATTCTTCTTCCTGGTTCTGTCTCATTGAATGTGAAAAGAAACAAATAACATAGTCTAACAGGTGCAAATTTGGAGTTTGAAAATGCAGAGTTTTTTCAAAAACCAATAGATGCTGATAACTTTTCTGCATGAGCGAGAAGTTAAGACATGACATTTCGTTATTTTTGTCATTTATTGTTTTTGTTGCTTTTTATTAATGCATTTATTATTTGTTTATTTATTTTCACCTCTTTATAACACATAATGTACTATACAACCAACATATTAATGTTTATAAGGATTATTTTATTAGGTATAAACTTGGAAACTAAGTACTGCTACATTCACAATAACAATATATTTTGTTTTATTTATATAACAAACACTGAATACACACAAATAAATTTCAAACAATATGAATAAGTAAGCTTTCACCTTTATTAGTGCTTGTGCAATCCATACATGGTTCTTAGTTTGTTTCTCTTTTTCACATCTGACTCTGTCTTAATCTTCATCAGTCCCATTGAGCATGTGTCAGTGTGTGGTGTACGGAATGAAATATTGAAGAAGTTGTAAAATATGTTTGTATATTTTGACAATGAGCAGACTGGTAGATTTCTAATCTTCTTTCGTTGCAGAAGTTGGTCCACATTTTTCTGATATTAAGTTCTGGAGGTAAATATCTTCTTGATTTTGCTCTTCCATAGTGGCTTTCTCCACATCTGTACTTCTTCATGTCTTGCTTTATAGTAGCAGTAGTGCCCTTCTGTAATATTCCTGTTCTGTCACCTCCTCTGGTTTCCTTTGGCGCATTCCCAGATAAGTGAAATTTTCTAGCCAGTAGAGATAATCTAACTTTTGACACCCCTGTGATTCCTTGGAAGCTTTAGTTTTAGTATTTTGTGGAGTGCACTCAAGACCATGTGAACATTTAATTTCTGGAGTATGAGCTTTCCTTGACTTGCATTTTGATTTCCTTTCCTTGTTTTTGCAATTCCTACCTCCCGCGCATTCTACGACTGGTACAGTTTCACAATCTGAGCTCCTGTCCATTGTGCATAGTACAGTGCAGTGTCTCAACTAAGAATAAAAATGCCATATAAGTATAACAAAGCTTGTAGAAGCACCTGCCTGCTGTGCAAGAGGTCTCAAGTTCGATTCCTGGTAGGGGGGTAGGAAGTTTTCTCCAACCAAGATTATTCTTCATCCTGCCCTGAGTCTGGAAGTATGAATGAAAGTGTGAATGTGTGTGAATTCAACGTATAAAAACCCCAAAAGACCGAAAAACCCACTGTTAAATGAGTAACACCATTGTCAATAGGCAAGGCCGCCGATATGACCTCTGCACTTAAAGGTGGGACATAAATGGAAGAAAAAAATCTTGCAGAAATGAATGTGAAATCCAAGCGCACAACCTGGGTTTGCAGTTATTGCCAATGATGTAGCAGTGTAACCAGGCTTGCAGAAATGACTGAGAATTCCACAAATTGCAACAGTGAGATGGCAGTCAATTCCAACATGCATTCCATAGAACTTAGGTTGCTACACTCTGTATAATAAAATCATAAAATTGCATCTATCAACCTTTGCTTTAACTGAGCAAGTGTATCTATCGAGTTTTGAAAAAAACTGCTAATATTCCCCACCTTGTATACAGGACAAGAATCGAATTTTGCAAAATCTGATTTCACAGAACGATGCAGAAGGTGAAAATTAGGCTGATACTATATATAACTCAATTTCATAAAATTTTGCATCTATCGAGTTTTGAAGAAACGCTCCTCAATTGATAAAAGAATATTTCTAATGTTTTTTATAGTTTAGAAGTGTTCTTGCTGTTGGCTAATGCTGTATTTCTGACAATGAAGTCACTAATCCTCTTGCTCTCTGATGGATTGGAAGGGTGCTAGAAGTGGCTGGGCATATTTGAAGGTGGTCTCGGTCCATTTCCTCTTGCAGATCACATAGAGCACAGAGTGGTCAAGAATATATCCCAATTCTATTCAAATGTTTTGCCAGACAATCATGTCCTGTAATCAACCTGAAGTTTGCAACTGCTGTTTTTCGAGGATACTCATTAATTACTGTTTGAATGTTTGGTATTTCCCATCTTTTATTTTTCAGATTTTCATAACAATATTTTGCTACATTTTTTTAATTCAAATTTGACTAATCTTTTAGCTGTTACATAAAATGGTAGATTAGCTATAGATTTCTGTACACTGCTGGTACCCTTTTTTGAAAGAAAATCAGTTTTGTTCACAGTGAGCTGGTATCCATTGGAAGACTAGGTGTTTTTGAAGTGCTGTTTGAATGAATGAATGAATTTATTGAATACTAGAGCATATACCTGTTGGGCTGTCCATGAACTTGAGCTCCCTAGCTCTTCTGTCATTGGACAAACCTCTGAGGTTCTCTACCCTTGATGTAGAGCACAACCCATGCTATTTATTATTCAGCTACAATTTATTAGCCTTACTCAAACCTGTCATTTATCTTTTAATTCACTTATTTTCACCAAATTCTCTTATACTTTCCTTTTCCTAAGCTCATTAGTATTTTAAATAACCCATTCCAACCTAATATTTAATTTCTCCTTTTTTTCTTATGTTTCATGATTGTTTACTAATACTTTCCTACACCTCACAGGTTTACTTTCCGCTTATCTCTTTCACTTCCACATTCTTTTCCTCACTTCAGTTTCACTTGTAATACCTACTTTGCTTTATCGCTAAACTTTTGTTTCCCTCCCTCCTTTCAACCCCGGACCATTTCACTTAATCACTCTCCTTCATATCACACGACACTGATCACCATCTTCCCCTTTCGTTTTTGGCTTTCTGTATATTAACACATATTCATATCTGAAATCCACTTATTTAAGTTAATATGTTTCCAAAATCATACTGACTTTTCCAGGTCACCCTTCTCCCATTCTAATGTAGCCACATACTATGTAAAACCTGTTTCCCTGTCCTCCCATTGAAGTGCTGTTAGATGGGTAAGGATTTTCCAACATTCTATAATTGTTTGATCTTTTGGTGACAACTTGGAAGTAATTGCTATAATTGCTGCCCTGGAATCTGAGAGAATAACTGCTTGATGAAAATGTGAGATTCTATACAAAAAGTTTAGAAGTGTATAAATTAATATACCTAATACAAATATGTATATGTAAATCTGATGTGTCCTTTAACTATGTACTGAAAGGATGTATAACATGAGTTACAAGACAAAGCAAGTGGGATAAGGTGGTAAAAGGGGTAAGAGAGGGACATAATGAGTGATAAACTATAGCAATAAAGTGAATAATGGTAAACTTTAATCACTAGTCAAGGTGGGAAAGAAAGTCAATAAAGTGGAGGTAAGGTTAAAATTTAAAGAGTTAGATATAGTTATTAACAAAAAAAAATACAAAAATTAAATAAACAATTAGTAATGTTAAAGTAAGTCATAAATAATACTGGGAAATTAAGGCAATAAGAATATTGGAAACAAATAGTATGTACATTTGTGTGGAAGATAAACACATAAAGGACAGTTGATCTGGAGACAAGTCAAGCTGATAGTAAAAGTAAAAGTTGTATATTTAACGACTGCTGCACTTGTATAAGGATAGCGATCCAGTTAGGAGCCATACAAAATGTATTTGTTTTTTTTTGATAGGTCCTCAATAAATTTCAATTCCAACTAAGTGATATTTATGTTCTGCTCATTAGTCATTTAAGAAGTACATTTTATTCAAATAAATTTAATTTTTAAAACTACACAAGAACTGTGATTATCTGGACCAGGTGACACCAATTTCTAGGTTAATGAAAATACAGATAATGTGGAAACAAATCATTAAAGAAATACAAACTTTGATGTGTAAATGAAATTATTATCACTGCAAATGCAGAAGTGTAAAGAATTGAAAACCATGCAGATGAGATATCTATGATTACTATCAGAACTGTCATTAAAACTAACAACCCATAAAGTTTCGTTTTGTTCTGTGATACACAGAATTGTAATGGTATTCATTGCAAGCTTGAAAGGTATAATCGACCATGAGTGATCTCTACTAGGGATTGCCCCCTCCAAAAGGTTATGGAATTAACACTGTAATGTAATGTAAAAGCTGGTTCACACCCATCAGTAGCAATAACCACAACAAAAAAGCTGAAATACATTTATTCAAATGGGGATGTTCACAGCCGGCAGGAAACATTCATGGTCCCGGGAACAAGAAAGAAGCCTTGGCCAAGTTTTAAGTTCATGTTCCTGTTACCAGCTACAGCATGTTAGATTCATGTTGTGCATGTTACACTTTTCACTGTAGAAAGTATTCAAGGCCACCATACCATGAAGCAGCTGCTAGAGCTCTCTCTGGTTGCAAGCTAGAAAAAAGATTATTAGAAATAGGAATAAGAGATAGAGGGTTCAGCATGGAAGCCAAGCTTATTGTACTTATGGCCCTAAGGGAGGAAGGATGAGGTGAGGGGAGACAGATAGAGGGTTTGGCATGGAAGCCAAGCTTATTGTACTTATGGCTCTAAGGGAGGAAGGATGAGGTGAGGGGAAATAGAGAGATTGGCACGGAAGCCAGGCTTATAGTACCTATGGCCCTAAGGGAGGAAGGATGAGGTGAGGGGAGATAGAGAGATTGGCAAGGAAGCCAGGCTTATAGTATCTATAGCCCTAAGGGAGGAAGGATGAGGTGAGGGGAGACAGATAGAAGGTTTGACATGGAAGCCAGGCTTATAGTATCTATGGCCCTAAGGGAGGAAGGATGAGGTGAGGGGAGATAGAGGGTTTGGCATGGAAGCCAGGCTTATTGTACTTATGGCCCTAAGGGAGGAAGGATTAGGTGAGGGGAAACAGATAGATGGTTTGGCACGGAAGCCAGGCTTATGTATGTACCTATAGCCCTAAGGGAGGAAGGATGAGGTGAGGGGAGATAGAGAGATTGGCACGGAAGCCAGGCTTATAGTACCTATGGCCCTACGGGAGAAAGGATGAGGTGTGGGGAGATAGAGAGTTTGGCATGGAATGAGGGTGTTCTACGAGCGCGAGGGAACCTGGTCGAGCAATGAGCCATTGTGAGGTTCCCTAACGTGTGGTTGTCTTCATCTCGGTACCAGGGTTCGTCGTCTCCAGCCCTCCCCCCCCCCCCTTCCCCGCCCCTTAGGCCTGATTACTATAATGGCACCCTCCCGTTCAGAACTGCATAACAATTACGTTTCCATGGCGAATACGATATGTATTGAGTTCTTTTTCCGGATTGAATTTAACATGAAAACGCGGAAGTAGGAATGTACTCAATGCGTGTTAAATTCGCCATGGAAACGTAGTAAGTGCTCAAATGCGGCACTCAGCAGCACTAACTGCACCATCGCTAACACTTGTGCCCCTGAAACACTGCATTGTAATCCGGGGAATGTAGTTATGCTTCCCAGTATTCGCCTGGTTTCCCTGGAAAACCCATGTGTTAGGATGGTCGGCCGCAGGAGTCGAACCTACGACCTCCCGAAAGCGAGCATCACACGTTAGCATCTCGCTCAATTAGTTATTTATTGTATGCACATAATAGAAAAGTAAACACTAATAACAGGAGAAAAGTGCCAAGTATTTGAACATTGAAACCAATCTGAGGTACATGTTTGTTTTGTCTATCTGTTGTGCGTTACGATCACACAGAAGACTTCTCAGACTACAGTTCTACCACACAGGCGCGGTAGGGGGGGGGGGCCCGGTTCCGGCCTACTACCACCTCAGATCGTTACTGTTACACGAACCCCCGTAGCTCGTTAAATACTCATCCAATCGAAATGTTGCTTATTACAAAACTTAACATTGTGTTTAAAAACATTTGCTAAGGAATACTTTTGCAAAGATGCAAGTTATTTTGATTTATTCAATTTGGGCCCCATTAGAAACCTTCCACCTCAATGGTGGGACCAACTATCAAAGTTAGTACATATACCAATTTTCATAGAAATCAGTTTGGCCATTTTTGCATGATGATGAGGTAACATACATATAGCATTTATAGCAATAAAGTAGGAAATGACAGGGGGGCTTGGTCCCCTGCCACCCCACCTGTATCTGCGCCTGGCTATCTGGGTAACACACATATAGCATTTATAGCAATAAAGTAGGATATCACAGGAGGCCTTGGTCCCCTGCCACCCCACCTGTATCTGCGCCTGGTTCAACATCTTGCAATATTAATAAGATAAGTGGAGCTTTTAGTTTCTAATTTGCTTTTAATTTAGATTATATATCTACATTTTAATTTTCACAAATATCTTAAAGTATGGCATTTTAATTAACATCGTTATAGCAATTTTTGAGAAAATAAAAATAACGAAACTGCTCCATGTAAACGTTATTTGTGTGTGTGTGTGTGGGGGGGGGGGGGGGGGGGAGGTTGAGTATCTTTGTATGGCATCATTGGAACACGCTGGACCTAAATAGAAACCAATTTTGGTATTTAAACAAGATATTCACGTTATAGGTAACTCATGCAAAATCTTAGCACGTGCAACATGACGAACTTTGAGTATCGGGTCAGTTATTTATTCAACGTTTCGTTACATTAGGTACCACGAATATACGCGCAACTAGAATTACTTTTTTTGCATGAGGGAATCTCAAAATTCGTACTTCCTGTGAAATCCCAATCCTATTTTTTTTTTTTTTTTTGGACAGCGGACAATACTTGCGGTAAATAGGTGATAGGGAAAGCAAAACTGGATTCAACATCATTTGCAATGGATAGAACCCTCTAAAATAACAAACTAGCTTTTAGAATATGGAAAAGAAGAGCTTATGTGCCATATGAGATTGAGAGACCGGCATTTTCCCGGGGGTTGCAGCATGAAATGGAACGTTACGAGGACTGAGGAAAGGTCCTGGCCACACGTCACTTTATTGAAATATGAGCAATTCACTCGTCCTAACTTTCACTTGACTTAGTTATAAAAGCATAAAACCATGTTGTATATGCCATTGTTAATATGTACGTAGGACAATAAATGTATCAGTTCGCTAATGATAGAAACCCAACTTTCTGATCGACAGCTTAGCTAGGAACATTCAGTTGACTTTCCTGTACGTTACAAACAAATAATAAAGCACTAATTACCTGATTCTGAAATCGATTTGACCAAAATTGTTGATTTCCAAACCTTCGTTGTTTACTAGTAACGTGGACTACTTTTTATTTCATTGAAGTTGGAAGGAGATATTCGTCATAAAAATCACACATTGCATCTCATTCGTGCAGTGAATATTACTGACGCTATGTGTACATTGTCAGTTACATTATAAATGCACAATGTTTTAGGTAGTTGAATTTTTACACATTAGCCCCTCCCCCCTCCACACGATTTATTCATTTTCGCTTGCCGTTATTCATTTGAAACTTATACTAAACAATAAGCCATCGTCATGGCAAATTTAAATATTATTTAATCAACAACCAGATCTGATTTTCAACTACGTGCAAAATTCTTCTCGTAAATACTATTTGGAATCAAAATTTTGAACATGGGCAAGCCTGAACTCAAAACAAATACACCAAAGGGAAGTGTTAAATCCAGAACTGTTCAGCAAAAAGAAGTTTTGCTAAGAGCGTTAACAAATTTGAGAGAAACTCTTGTTAACAATCCAAACAGGGACAACCTATTGATAAATATGTCCGGAGTGGAAAGGGAAACGATGATAAAGGCATTAAAAAATCTTAAAGTTGTAAATTCTGCCTGTCGGAGAAGAAGATGTTCTCGAAGGAGAAGTTGTTCAAGAAGAAGGAGAAGGAGAAGTTGTTCAAGAAGAAGGAGGAGGAGAAGTTGTTCAAGAAGGAGAAGGAGAAGTTATTCAAGAAGGAGAAGGAGAAGTTGTTCAAGAAGAAGGAGGAGGAGAAGTTGTTCAAGAAGAAGGAGGCGAAGTTCTTCGAGAAGGCGGCGTCGTAGGTCCAGGCGCCGCAGGTGAAGCGAAGATGGGGATCTATAAGTAATGTACAATTCCAAATCAAAACCAAGAACACTATGCATCAGTTCAATTTGATTCAACAAAATTAAATAATGTTTGCAAATGATCTAAATTATAAAAGTTAAGCTCACTCAATTCGGTAAATAAATAGTATATATACATAATATATTCAAGTGTTGAACTAGTAGAAGTAGATGGCTGTCTGATATCACATCATCCTGCTCGTATAGTACACATTTCTAAGTTCCATATGCAAATACCATCATGTTTCTTTCATTTAATGCTCAGTATTTAGCGGAACATGATATAAGTGCCCCCCCCCCTCACTTTGCAGCAAAATTATAAATATGCACAAATTCACTTGTTAAATCCATTTCATAGAAGAAATACAGACCGAAAGTAGAAATGTGTACTAGGTCCACATAAAACAGGTAGATACCTATAACTGACAAACATACTACTACAACTGTAGGTTCCTACATTAAGATTGCGGACAATCTACTCACTTGACCTTCTCCAGGTGTCGTTTGCTCCCTCTCGCTGCCAGTATGACTAATAAAACCCGTTGTAGAGTGATAAGGCCCTAAGCCGCAAAGTGTTGCCGAGAGATTGAGAGCCCTAAACAGCAAAACGTGGCCGTAGAATCGGTGAAACTAAACCCCAATGATCCAGGATTAGGCGGAAAATTGGGTTAAATAACGGGTGATATATAAGAAATTTGATACAAATAAAGTGAACGGGTACAAGAACAAGAACTTATTTATTGGAAAAAGCCAAAGGTAAAAACTTCTCAGTCTAACGGATTTCAATCCCTCCATTAGCTTTGCACTCGCCTCCGCGGATGCGCTATAGTGGCAAGATGGTGTCATATTATTATAAAAGAAAGCGTTAGTAAAAAGGGTCATAGGCTCCAAAAGTTCTAATATCAACTCTAAACGCAACTCCTAAGGGCCAAAAGTAGTTTAGGCAAGATTATTTTGTCTGTAGTTAAGACCTGCAGCTTCGTATTAAAGTATTGATAAAAGTGAAATATAAAGTTGTAGCATAATTACCTCAGGAGCGTTGTTTGGAGTCGATATTGTCTCTTGCACAGCCTGGAACCATGGACGTCGCAGACTGCGGCCCCCCTCCCCCCCCCCCCCCCCATCCTAGCGAAGCCCATGCCTGGAACACGGCCGCCCTCCAGTTTTACACGTTTTCTATTTTTTCCCCATTACCTGATTGATTACCCTCCCCTTACACACCTTAGCACTTACAATTCAGTGTCTAGGCTGTCGGGGAGCAGACAGAGTGAACACCTGGAAGCAAGTGGTCAGCCAAGAACCAGGTATGATAATGAGGAAGAGGATGCTATGAAATGCAGGCGAAATCGATGATTGGAAAAGTGATAATGGAAACAATTGGTGGATTTCTTTCAGAGGAAAATAATGGCGCAAGGACAACAAACATGGAACGAGTATGCGTGATGGGGACTGTCAACCTAGATGAGAAGCGAATACTGCTAAGTTGGCGATGTTTTAAATTGTGTTTAGTCTTCTTGAGGGATTGAATTATAATCATACTAACAACTCACTCACTATATACCTAACCTAACCTCCTGTGAACCAGAAAGCTGGCAGTTGAAAAAGTGGTACGCATTTGGCCCGACATGATTTCCAAGTTAACTTGTAGATACCACTTGTGTATGTTGCAAATGCACAGCATAAGACTACACTGAAAAATGCTTATCCAAAGCACGCGAGCTGTGTATGTTGCAAATGCACAGCATAAGATTACACTGAAAAATGCTTATCCAAAGCACGCGAGCTGTGTATGTTGCAAATGCACAGCATAAGATTACACTTAAAAATGCTTATCCAGAGCACGCAAGCTGTGTATGTTGCAAATGCACAGCATAAGATTACACTGAAAAATGCTTATCCAGAGCACGCGAGCTGTGTATGTTGCAAATGCACAGCATAAGATTACACTGAAAAATGCTTATCCAAAGCACGCGAGCTGTGTATGTTGCAAATGCACAGCATAAGATTACACTGAAAAATGCTTATCCAAAGCACGCGAGCTGTGTTCTTAATATGTTTATAATTCAGGTTCATATAAGCTTAGGTTTGTGCATGAGACACAGCGAGGAGACTTGGGCTGCACCACTGCAGTATTGGACCACATCTGTCTCCAGCGGACCAGACATAACTTCCAGGTATGTATAATACCTACTCTTACTTATTGGTAGGCACCCTTAAAGTTGGTTCCCCTACACATAACAGGCTGGGACAAGGACGTGGTAGGGACAGTAGAGAAAGTCATGTGAGTGCATACATCAGATTTTCTTTAATTTCATTTAGTTACTTTCTTGCAGCAGCCACAGAGCCTCTGGGAACAGCACCTAGTAGAACAATTTGATTTTCCACTTAGTGTCACAGAGAAGCAATAAACAACTGTGGTTGAATTTGAAGGCGTATTATGCAGGGGACAATAAATATTGAATGCCTCTCACGTGCAAAGCAGAAGAAGAGTTTGTAATTCAGAATGAAGGGTTTTAGTGCATGAAACCCTTTCTGATTTTGTTTGACCTGAAAACATTCTGTAATGCTTTGTCTCTTTAAATTAACTGTTTGTCTTAAAATATTTTAGTGGGAACTATGCCAATAGCAGTTATGAATTTGTCAAATGCACTTGGAGTAAAGTGCATTCCTAAATTGGCTGGACCGCCTCACAGCGACATCGAACTGGGTAAGGACCGGTGCACCCTCTGCCAGAGTTACACGTAATCAACTGCATCACAACAGATGTTGGAATTGATGATCTTCAATGTGAATATATTCCCTATATCTCTGAAAAATATTCTGGTTTACCGAAAATCCCCATATTATTCACAAAGCTCTTCACACCACCGCAAAAGTTGGAGTTTGATGAACAGTGAGTGTGCGTAGAATTATCGATCCCATATTTTACAACACAACAACACAATGTTCATTCACACGTTAATGTAAATTTTACTTTAAGTATCTTTTTTCCACACTAACAAGACATGAAATGTGACTGCTTTCAACAGGATTCAGCTATAGCACACACTGTTGCAAATCCTATGCATGAATTGGGAAGTGTATATGGGGACAGAACAATTAGCCCAAGGATTGAGAACAACTCATTCCCCTGACCTAGCTCTTTGTGATTTTTATTTATGGGGAATGTTAAAGAATAAAGTACAACCAGCAAATTCTCACATGTTAGGACAAAATCAGGAGAGAAATGCAGCAATCAGTAAATGTGAACTTTCACAAGTAGACCAGAATAGTTTTCAGAGATATAGGGAATATGTTCACATTGAAGGCCATCAATTTCAATATCTGTTATGACGCAGGTAAGCCTAATGTAAGTTAGTACAGTAGTTAGTGTTCCCAGCCCATGACTTGCCGGTTGTTTACATGTAACTCTGGCAGAAGGTGTGCCAGTCCTTGCCCTACCCGGTGCCACCACGGGGCAGTCCAGCCAGTCTACATACAAATGCACTGTATCTTAAGTCAACGAATGTGTTGGAATAAATGCTTCAGGAAGCAACAAACTGAAAACAGTTACACAACTTTTCATGATGTGCCAAACATCAGAACTTAACAACTTAACTTGGAAAACTATTCATATTTTTGAGGTGTGGGTTATAAAAGGTAAGGGAGAGGTTGTTAGCCTGATATTACATTTGTGCCAAGACCTTGCATTTACTTTTAATGCTTTTGTGGGTAATGTTGCCAAATACAGGCTTCTTGATGTGCAATGTCGCTAAATCGTGCCAAGTTGACATGAAGAAATACACTACTGAACAAAGAGGTTGGTAACTACAAATTAGAGACGAACACGGGTAATGGAACAGAAGCATAATCTAAAACTGAAACAATGGAATAGAGGTGCAAACTAAATAGTGGACTCAGGTAAATAAAGGAGATGTAACAAAAGCAGAAAGTGTTATGAAGTGAAGATTTCCAATTTCCTCATTAACCTTTAGCTGTTATTATTAATGGAAATCTGCATTTTAAATAACATTGAAATCCCCAGCAGTTTGCGACAATTATTTTCAGTAAAATCCAATGTTTAGAGCATTCCATTTGTCAATCATCTACCATATCAAACTCTTATAAAACTTTGTATTTGTTTCGTAATCATACATTATGATATATATTCATATAGTACAGTTATCTACCGTATCTCTTGCAGAATTGCATGAGATTATGATTTCACAGTTATTTCACATCATATGGTTTATACCTCCAAAATGCAGCTTTATATTTCTTTCACAAATGTATATTTAAGTTTAAGGTTAGCTACTTCTGTGCAACTGCTTGGACTTCTGATTTCATATTTCCACTCATATGTTTTATGCAACTAACACAATTTTGTATTTATTTTATGAATGTATATTTATGAATATATATTCCCATTTAAGGTTATCTGTCTTCTGCACAACCATATAAGCTTATGATTTCATATTTATTTTAGATTATGTGATTCATAAATTAATTTATTTGAGCGTAATATAAAGGGATCCTGTAATTGTGGTATGCCGTGTTGCATATGGGAGATCTTTTGGGTTGAATTAAGAAATATATTTGTAAGTAAAATAGAGTTCCCCATCTTCTAGTTACCGAAATTTGTCATTATGAATAAGAACAGAGTTTCTTGCTTTCTTTGTATCTACATCATCTATGTATACGTATTGCTGGAAGTTATCCATTCTCATCTTTATGCATTACCATCTACACAATTCCAACGTTATTAAAATGTTTTACTACTGATTGCTACTTTCATTTCTCATACATTGGCACCCTGTGTTACGGGGTCCCTAAGCCTGTATTCGGCAACATTACACTTTTGTGCACTTCTCACTTCTTTCCTGAACTTAAAACTTTGACTGGCTTATCTTTTTTTTTCCTCATAACAGTCGCCACAGTGCCAGGCAAAGAGCAATGATGGTGAGTAGTCTAAAGGTAAAACATCCTGCATAATGTAGGTTTTATTTTCTTAGAGCATGTCGTCACAGTGACAATTTTAACACACAAATAACAGATTAAAGTGAGGCACAAAATTTTAATTGCTACAGTTGCTTGCAGGCTGTTGCTATCAGAATTTTGTTTAGTTTTACTAGTTCGCATGGAATAAGCATGCATTAACAAATTTTTGTGCTAGAGTAGAAATATTTTCCTGCATGTATTGAAGAAAAAGGAATAGATGTATTTTGAATGACAATTTTGCAGCTAAATCGCTGGCTGGTGTAAAAGTGAAATCTTGTGATATAACATTTTGTTATGTTTTTTCTCCTTACTACCAGTTTATTTCTTCCAAGATTCTGATAACATTGTTAAGTGATTATGGATTTCTAAACTAAAGCTATTGTATAATTATCCCAGGAAATATAACGGAAATTAGAACCAGAGCAGAAAGCTTAGTTATAAAACACCACTCATTTTCAAATGTAAGCATCCAGAATCAATGAGAAGTTTACCAGAGCCCAGAAACACCAACTGGGAAGTTGGTCCGGTTTTATGTTCCTCACATGTGATGATAGCATGGAAGCTGTGACTTGTGGCAGGCCAAGACCAAGATGACACCCAGCAGCTGCGTATAATGGCGTCTAAATGTGCAAAAGCAGTTTTGCATGTTATTACCTGTCTCTATTGGTCAAAATTATGTTTTCTCATGTCAGAACCACATTTCTCCTTCTCTCTTATGACCACTGATCTTTTCGTGTTACTTGGACCATTTGCTCTTTGCTCCCTGTCCCTTCACTTCCAGGTTTTCTTACCATTTACTGAGTCTCGTAACTTCTTCATTTTATCACATCACTTTACTTCCTCTAACTTCACCACTGTTCTGAGGCTCCTGCTCATCTGCTTGACATTTCCATCTCGTTGGTTTTCCCTCCCCACTGGCTTATATTTCCTCTCCTTCTGGGACTGCAGTTTGCCATTTTCCCTTCTGCTCCAACTCCTCCCCTACTTTGCCTTCTATGGTTCCCCTCTCCTCCTGTGTTGGGCATGGCTCAAAATCTGATTCCAACAATATTTTGGTCATGATCTCTGGTCTCTGTGTCCTTCCTTTTTGTCCATTGCAGGTTCAGCATTCTTTTCTGTCTTGCTTCATGTTGCCCTTGCGCTGGGTAATGAGTATGCCTTCCTTGAACATTTCTGATAACAACTCTCATGGTGACCTGGAATGTGAGAGGAATAGCAATCAAAGAATTAGAATTAGTAAAAGAACTCTTAAGAGCCAATATAGAAATGTTGGCTTGCTGTCAGAAATGAAGAAAAAATAACAATGTTCTGAAGAACTGAATCAGCATCTGCTATCACAAGATACAAGGGCAAGAGCAGGAACTGCCATATTATACGGCGTACGGTTGTAGAAGGCACATGAGCTGAACCAATGCGTGCACATGGTGGCTGCACTGCTGCCAAGTGATGGACTAGAGAGCAGAAGTTACAGGGAGGGAACGAGGAAAGAAACCTTTGTCCTGTCACAAATTGTCTGAACGTAAACTTACGCAGCAAAGGATACTGATAATAACATTATAAACTGTAACACTCAATATTAGCGTACTCATTTACACGCACTTCCTCAGATGCCCATTTCCTAAAAAAACATACACTTTAAAACTAATATTTCTGGCCTGGGAGCGGAGTATTTTACCCTTAGTACCTGTGCCACTGGCACCAGGCGTTGAAAGTGACATTGTTAACGTATCACTAACACAATGTTGTTGTTACCTAATGCTGGATTTCTGACAATGAAGTCATTAATCCTCTTGCTCTCCAGTATTTTTCACTGATGATATTGAAGAGAGCAATAGCAGTAATAGTACCCGCTTTTTAGAGAGCACCATATTTTTATGCTTTGGCAGTCACATCGCTCTCTCACAATCCCCAGAATCTCTGAAGGACCACACCTGTCATTGGTTTAAGGGTCTCACTGACCTGACCGGGAGAATTATCAAAATAAATTCACATGTGAATTTTCTGCTTATTGTCACAGTTACACAAAGCACAATTTGTGTTACGGATTGGTCTTGAACCAAACTAAAGAAATCGCGCGCGACTGCAGTGGTCTGTGGTCAGTTAATTAATGAACTAAATATACGCAGTTCCTAATGAGACTTCATAAGGTCTTACTCTGTAACTGCGTAATGAAAGGAATAACACACACAGGCAAGATTGGAAGCTTCATTCATAAGCATAAACATGGGAGTCACTTGTTTATTCTGAAGCAATAACTTGAGAACCATATGTCATAGAAAAATGGTTTCTGTAAAGGCTGCCTCAAAAATTCTTGCTGCATACACCAAGGCATATCCGAATGTTGAATTTCCAGTAATAATTTTGGGTGCATGAAAAAGAGAAATCTCTGTTGCTCACGCTTGTGCTGTGCATTCCGACTTAGGCAACGCTGCACGACTATGATAGGACAGTCACTCTAGGTGAGTCCTCTCGACCTCCGCCTCATGTGCCATATAATACATAAAAAATCTAATGTGTTGCACTCACATGACTTCCTGTACTCTGGTACTAACCATTCTTACAAACTCTTATTGCTGTATCTTCTTTATGTTAGTTGGGATAAACATTTGCAGAAGTTATCATATTGCTTATGTCCTTGTAGGTACAAGGGGAATATACTAGACTTTGAGTGATAGTCAAATCTTTTAAAGCTTTGAGATCCTGTTTTCTTTGCATGCTTAACATATATTAAAAAAAAAAATGAAGAACGATGTTCCATTTCACGAAACTTTTAAGTTTTCCAAAGCTGACACAAATAACAAGGAATATCTCCGAAATGGTTCACCCTACAAAGAAATTTATTTGGACATAGTGTGTCTTAGCGAGACCTACATTTTTTGTATAATAAGATTTTGTCTATCTCTTATGGTTTGTGAGTTATTCAAACGTCATCCAGAGTAAATAGGACTATATAGGCTATAGCCAGAAAATTCAAAATATACATTTCATTTGTCATCAAAATATCTCAAACATATGGCATTTTGATCACAATAGTTAGAGCCATTTTCAAGAAAATAAAGTTCAAAAAACTTTCCATGTAAAGGGCAGTTCAGGGTGGAGGAATTTTCTTCAAAATCTTTGTGTCGCATCCTTGAAAGACATTAAACTTTAATACCAACTTTGGTTTTTAACCAACTTTTCGTTTTTGAGTTATGCTGTCCACAGACTGACTGACAGACACACAGACAGACTGACACACACACACACACACACACACACACACACACACACACATGCACACCCACATGCCCCCTTGCGCCCACACACACACAGACACATGTGCCTTTTTCTAGAAATGCTTTTTTTGGATTCAGGGGGCCTCAAAACATGTTTCTGGTGAAATCTTGACATCGAACTTTTGGATGGAATACAATACTTCCTCTACTTAGTAGTAGAGAAAGTAAAACATAAACCAAGAATCCACAGTTATACTTGTATTAATGAAAGATCAATGAATATCAGAATACAATAACTCATTTTTTTATACCTTAACCGTGCAAAGAGAATGGAATCTCAAAGCTTTGAAAGATTTGACTATTGCTCAAAGCCTACTGTATTCCCATATTCCCTTTGCACCTACAATAAGATAATTTCTGCAAATGTTTATCTCAACTAACATGAAAAAGATAAAGGAATAAGAGTTTGTAGGAATGCTTGGTACAAGAGTGGAGAAAGTCATGTGAGTGCAACACATCACATTTTTACTCTACAACCTCACCTAGTATGTACCAGTGTGTTTTCCAGTTTCCATCCTTGGTTCATTGTGAACTATTAAAGTCTCTTGTGCTTCAGATCCCCATCGCCAAGTTATTGTGGAATAACTTTGGAAAGTGAAATTGTGGTTAGGACTGCTGCTTTGATTGATTGTGTGTGGTATACATGCTCCTTTCTGTTTTGTTCTCATTTCTGTTGCAACTTTTGTGCAATTGCGCATCAGACTTAACACCATCTTAAGCTTAAGTGAAAATACTTACAAAAACTGGTGCATTCACTATATCATAAGGTGGAAATTAAGATATTACATTCTTTTGTGGGAAAAAAAAAGAAAAAAAAACACAATTAAACTGTCGAAATTCTTTCATTAATTTGAATTGAGTGGCCATGTCATTAGCTGCCCCCCTTTGTAGTGTGGTGGCAGCATGTGTGCCTCACATCCAGAGGTCGTGAGTTCAAATCTCGCTTAGGGCGAGTTATCCGGATAAGGTTTTTACCAAGGTTTTCCCTTATCCTGAGAAGACACATGTCGGGTAACTTAAAGCTCTATGTACCCTGGGTTCATTTGGGCATTATTTTACCCATTTCATTCATTCACCATCCAATATGACACTACATTGGAGGATGTAAAAAAAAGTTGTTAGCTTGAATGGGGTGTAGAAACAGGTTTATAAGTTAATTAAGGAAATTGAAGCTATTAACAGTGAAGCAACAAAATTCTATAGTAAGAACAAATTAGAAACTAAAAACTTCACTTATCTTAGTAATATTGCAAGTTATTGGTGCAAAGCTGACTAAAGTTTTGAGTTGACTCCATATCATTCTCAAACCTATAGTTTTGCAATAGAAGTTTTTAGTTTCTAATTTTTTCTTACTTTGGAAGACTTATAAGTTCTTACAAATGTGGATTTAAGTCTAATTTCATAATAATTGCTCCTACCAATGTAGTTGTACAATACGCTTTATAACAAACTATAATTTGAATGAAAATAATAACTTGGAAACATTATAAGGGGTTTAAATTGAATATGAAATGTTCAGGGAACTATACACAGTGGAAGGTACTGCTGCGGCAGTATGTTAACCACAGAGTCTACATGATGATATGTCCAATACAATTATTGTCAATAAAGAGCTGTTTCAAAAAAAAAAAAAGTGGAAAATGTTTGGAGCCATCTAGCTTCTTGACAAATGGATATAAATGGTTTATTATTTCACTGTCACAGGAACATTGTGTGAACAATGCTGTAATACATTTCTATCTAAATTCGAATGAATTTAGTCACACTTTTGTGTTAAAACGTCATGCAAAGTTCAATTTCTAAGAGAGATTTGCAGACGTCACACGTTAACATTAAATTGTGACTAAATTCATTTGAATTAAGGTAGAAATGCATTACAGCATTGTTTACACAATGTTTGTGTGACAGTTATTGAAACCATTTATATCCATTCACCAGGAAGCTAGATGGCTCCAAATGTTATAAATATTTGACACAATGTTTTTTTGGTGAAATTGCACCTCCCAAGGAAGAAGAACACAACTCACTTTGCATAACTTTTCAGGAGAGCAAAAACAAAGTTTGAAGATCAATGATGGATGGAGTTTAGGGGCCCGTCGACAACTAGGTCATTTGGGTGAAGAACAATGAAAAAACACTGTTTTTATATTTTGGTCTCAAGTTAAGGTATTAGTACTCATTATGTATCTGTTAATACAGTGTATTAATATTAACCTTATCAGAATTCAATTACTGAAGCTATTATATTTTTTCCGTTACAAGGTGTGAAGTTTTTTGAGTTACGATGTTTTTCCGCAGAAATTATTGAAAAAGTCAAGTTACAGTAGAGGCTTTTTATTAAAAATAAAATAAATTCTACTTGCAGTTCTACTTGCAGCAAAGAACAGCTTTAATTGTGTCAACTCTTAGTACATGTCAACACACTACAAACAAACATAAAAAGGACCCATCTTTAAAAGTACTGTCAAACTGAACATTAGATTTTACATCACACTCTACTTCTTCCTCTGCAGTTTGTCATCTGTAGATTCTGATTCAACTCCAGTATAGCTACACTTTAGAGAATAGTAGAAACAATGATAACATTCAGGAATGTGTCTACTTTTGCACAAGAAAATGAGATCTTTATATTTTGCAGTTGATATTGAAATAGTTCTGCTGTAGGTTCTTGGTAAATGTTTACATTCCATGGCAGATCTACCTTTTCTGCCTTTTTGCAAACGTAGAGTGCGATAATCTTCATCAAATGAATATCTGAACTTTGGTTCATGAAAAGTTGCCGACCAAATGGAAAATTCTCTGATTTTATTCCACATAACAGAGTTGCCTGGTGAATCAGTTGACCAGTTTTGGAAACCAACTAAAAATTTGAAAGAAAAAATCTGTTTGTGCCATTTCTTTGGCTTTATAGGAATTTCCCGTAACTTTTTCTGACCTCACTAGCATATACCATTGCTGTGGTGTGAAAATTTCTAATCCTTTCTTTCTCTTTTCTATTAAGGTATGTATGCTGTCTCCCTTATTCTGTGTATGTCCTTTTTCTAAAACTTTGTGTGAAATATCTATCTTATAATTCTGGGATGCAAAAACGTGATGGGCAAAAACAAACCTATTCCTATTTTGACCCCCGCGGTTGTCAGAGAAGGTTGTTTTGTTTTTCCCTTCTTCCTTTTTTTGCTTCACAAAATCAATTAAACAACTTGTGACCTCATTTGCTCCACGTTTAGCAATAGACTCATGCCACATGTAGCAGTAACCGTCTTTACTACCCAAATCATACACATTGATATTATATGTGCTTAACTTCCTCTTATAATAAAAAATGCCGACATCTGACATTGAAGTTTGAAGCACTTCCTGAAAATCAAATACCACACAAGCTAAGGAACAATCATTTATGGAATTTTGTTTATCAACTTCCTTCTGGTTTCTAGCTAATTCTTTGTTGTGTTTGTGTTTCTCATAATCTTCTTTCTGCAATAATTTTTGATCGGTAGTTAATTTCATGTAGCTAGAACAAAGTTCACGCTGATATTTTTTAAAAATACCAATGTTATATTCGTTGCCAACAATTTCTTGATACTGCCTGCAGGTACCTGATTTAAAAGCATATGTTTGTTGAGTGAACCATCCAGAGAAAAGTCTGTACAATTTTGAGAAATTTCGATCAGGTTCCAGAAAAGGTCTACTAGTATACCTACGCAAGTAATGGGACTCAACTTTTGGAATAAACTGAATGTGAACCCTCACTGTATCTTTAGCAGAATCAATTATTGCATGAGGTCTGTTACTATGGTAACCATGCTTATCAGGGGATATACAACTACCAACAACCGATTTTGAAAAAACAGTGCTGACATACATGTCTATTATTGATAATGTGTTCAGGAACATCACTTTACAAACTTTAATAGAAGAATCGTTTACACAAAAGCAATAACTAAATATGCTGCTCCTCCTTGAGTTTCTCCCTTTGCCTGTAGTAACTTGTTTCTTGTCCAATTTACTGACAAGTCTGGTTACAAAATCCCATCTGCGAGTATGGCTGACTATTTTCCAAAACCTTTCGAATATCATTTTTGGCATTTAAACCTACATCCAACTCCACAACCATTCCACATCTACTTTGATATTACCACATTTCCAACTCTGTTTGTGTATTCCAACCCCAAATTTCTTTTTGTTTTTCTTACATCTTTCCATGAACTTCCATCTCTCTTCCTTTTTTTACCTCCTCTTTTTTTCTAAAGAATCACGTTTCTTTGCTCACTACTCAACCATAAAGGAAATTTATGGTAGCGGCTGTGCTTATCAACAGGCAGTAAATTGAAATTGAGTGTTGTTTATGGACGCTCTGTAACTGTTATTCGCAGCGTCCCATTCTATATTGGCCGTGAAAGACTGCTTAATTTTGTTCAAAGGCTTCACTCTCAGGCTTGAGCTTCTTTTACCTACCTTAAATTTACGACAAGGGATCACCGGCTTTACTTCCCTTGCAAAGGAAGCCATACTAATGATTTTTACGCTCTCCGCCCTCCCCCGGGTTGGAACCTGCAACCATAGGAACCAGAGGTAGGCATGTTACCCCTATTCTATGGAGGATGACATTCAACAGATGACATTCAACAGGGACTTCAACAGACAGTTAATTTGAGCAAATGAAATACAAGGTGAGAAGAACGTATGAACCTATGAAGATCTCTATTATGTAATCTATGGATATCAATTTTTACTTTCTCTACTGGTAAGTAGGGGAAGTATTGTATTCCACCCAAAAATTAGATGTCGAGATTTCAGAGGAAATATATATTTTGAGACCACCTGAATCCAAAAAAAAGCATTTTTAGAAAAAGGTCTGTGTGTGTGTCTGTCAGTCAATCTGTGGACAGCATAACTCAAAAACAAAAAGTCAGTTAAAAACCAAAGTTGGTATTTAAGTTTAATGTCTTTCAAGGATGCGACAAGAAGATTTTGAAGAAAATAGCCCCACCATAAACTAACCTTTACATGGAAAATTTTTCAAACATTTTGATTTTCTTGAAAATGGCTCTAATGATTTTGATTAAAATCTTATATGTTTGAGATATTTTTATGGCAAATGAAATGTATATCTTGAATTTTCTGGCTATGGCACCTGTAGTTGTATTTACTCTGGACGACTTTTGCATAACTGGTAAACCGTTAGAGATAGGCCAAATCATACTATACAAAAAATGCCTTCTGTATTCTAACTTTCCCCTTGTACCTACAAGGAAATAAGCAATAAGATAATTTGTACAAATGTTTATCTCAACTAAGACTAGGAAGATATAGGAATAAGAATTTGTACAAACAGTTTGTACAGGAGTAGAGAAAGTCGTGTGAGTGCAGCACATCAGACTTTCTTTTCAAGGATCTATTTTCTACAATTTTATAGTCTTGATCTGACGCTCTTGAAAATTGTCACACGAACGGAGAGTGAATGCCAAAAACATTTACTCATCATTTGTTGCATAAATTATTATTACTGCACTAGTCTTCATCTTTTTGCTAATGCATAAAGCCAATATTTTCGAATTTCTATTCAAATTATGTTATAATAATACAAATAAATCTCAGTAAGAATCTTTTTAGGGCAAACATAGCACCGTAAACAGAGACAGAAATGCAGGGCATGAAACTTGAGACCTCCAAATTGCCCTATTATCCTTGAGTTAGCCACTATCTGTTACAGATCTTAAGAGCTGTCAAGTGTGTTACTACAGGGGTGAACAATTTGGAAGTTGCTGCAGATAGCGTGTCCTATATGTAGGAATTGTATTATCTTTTGAATTGGCATTGGAAGATGCTGAAACACCAAGGGGCGAATACCACTTGAAAAAGTTTGTAATTTGAAGACTAGACATAGTTAGGTGCTTTAGATTAATAATATTATATAATTTATATGAGAAGTAACAAAAACTAAAATTGCTTTAAAGGGTCAAAGTTTAGAATGATTATCTAATTTCAAATATTTAGGATGTGACATCATTCTTATGCAGAAGGTTTATTGATTTTAAAATAAATACATGCCAGACACTGCATGTAACTATACAAAAAACTTTCGAGAAGCCAAGTAAGTAAATAAACCAAAATAAAAATATATGTAGTTATGGCAATTCCCATAAAGTATGGTTTTGAAATGGATTCAACCAAAAAGCAGAAATACACAATATGGATGGTGTAGATGGGGTTCTTTACATAAGTGTTGTATCAAACTCAATGACATCCGAAATGAGGAAATAAGAGATTGACTATAAGAAGAGTTATCTTATATACTTAAATGAGCAATGCTTATATATTATATTCCACACAACTTGGAAACAACTCTAACGATTTCGATCAAATTTTGTATTCAGATAGGGTTTTGCTTATTAAGTTTATCTACATAAATGCCATTCCTAAAGAAAATGTGATTTTACGCATAACAGTCACATACTCTAAACCTTATTTTGGCCATAATTTCTGTGTTATTGGGCCAATTTCAACAAACAAGCCAGGGTACTACTGCCAGGTCTCATCAAGAGCTTTTAACAAACTTAGAGAAAACTGACTTAGCTATCTTAATCTACACGTAACAGTCACAATTAGTCAAAACCTTATTTTGGCCATAATTTCTCTGTTAATGGGCCAATTTCAACAAACAAACCAGGATATTAAAGGTCTCATCATGGAAACAGCTCCAACAATTAGGATGAAAATTTATATTTAGTTAACAGTTTCCTTTTCAAGTTTATCTAAATAATTATCTTCTCCCAAAAATAAATATGCTTAAAAAATGAAAAGAAAAGAAAATCCGAGCAAAGCTTGGTTGCCCAGGTACTGTTTTGTTTAATCTGGGATATTTGTAATCCAGTTACACTACCTCAAACAATGTAAACATGTAAAACAAGTATGTTAGAATGTAAGGGTACTAACAAGAAGAGACTGTAATGGCTAACGTTAACGAGAAAGTACTACCATCTTACAAAAGAATTGCTAGTTGATATTCTTGTGCGATATAATATGTATTTTCTAGCACCTCATTAATGGAAAAATGGAAAATCTGAAAGATAATATAAAAATATTTTTAAATTATTCTACATGAAAAAATTCAGATATTCAAATATGTTGTTGTTAGCTAATGCTGGATTTCTGACAATGAAGTCATTAATCCTCTTGCTCTCCAATATTTTTCATTGATGGATGGGGTGCTAGAAGTGGCTGGGCATATTTGAAGGTGGTTTCGGTCCATTTCCTCTTGCAGGTCACATAGAGGACAGAGAGGTGAAGAATATATCCCAATTCTGTTTAAATGTTTTGCCAGACAATCATGTCCTGTAATCAACCTGAAAGTTGCAACTGCTGTTTTTCGAGGATACTCAGGAATTACTGTTTGAATGTTTGGTAGTTCCCATCTTTTATTTTTTGATTTTTCATAGTAATATTTTGCAATAATTTTTTTGAATTCAGAGTTGACTAATCTTTTAGCTGCATAAAATGGTAGATTAACTATAGATTTATGCACATTGCTGATGCCCTTTTTAACAAGAAAATCAGCTTTCTCATTATCACTCAGTCCACTGTGAGCTGGTATCCATTGGAAGACTAGGTGTTTTTGAAGTGCTGTTAGATGGGTAAGGATTTTCCAACATTCTCTAATATTTTGGTTTTTGCTCCTCATTGCAGCTTTTCTATCTGACCTTACCTTGGTCATCTCTTGTTCTCTTCCGACCCTGATGCTATTAGTGTTCCTGAGGGCTAGGGAGCCTTAATTTTTCCAACCTCTCCATTTTTCTAATTTCTCTATAAACTCTTAACCCCGAACATGCTGACCTGTCATGGCATGTAATACGTCCTCTGATTGGTAATCAGAGGATATGGTCTGTGAATGTATTTTGATAATTCTCCCGGTCAGGTTGGTGAGAACCATAAACCAATGATAGGTGTGGTCCTCCAGACATTCTGGGGGTTGTGAGAGAGTGATGTGACAGCCAAAACATAAAAATATGGTGCTCTCTAAAAAGCGGTTACTCTTACTGCTAAGTTACTAAGATATTTAACATAACTTATTTTTGTGGACTTAAAGAAGTATTTGTCAATATTGTGCTGTAATACCAAACTGTAGGGATATTATTGTGTTCTAGGAATGTAAAATTGATAATGATAATAATAACCAATATTCTGTAATACTTGGATAACAATGGGGGCATTAGAAGTAGCTTCTTGTTTAAGGTCTCTAAAATCATTATAACCAGTAAAACAGAGGTAACACAGACTGACTTCACTTGTTTTATCAACAACAAGAAAGTAAAATGGTCATTGATTTATAGTGTAATGATTAGTATATAATATGTTATATTAGTATATATTATAATTATAGTATATATATATGTTGTGAAGTAAAACCGATCAAGATTAAAATATAATCCTTCAGTAAAACTGTTGTAAGTGGTGATAATTTAAATTAAAGTGCTTGTTATAAGTTTGGACAGTGATATAGGAAAAAGAAAGAAAAAGTGGATATACAGTGTGAAACATGAAAGAAAAAGTTAAACAAGTAAGAGGTAAGTGTAGGGCATTTGTACCTGGCCGTCTATGTGAAACAAATTCCTGGTGCATTTGCAATGACTAACGGTGTGGATGGCAATGACAGATGGCTTTGTATCTTCAGTTGGCAATAACCCCTCCATCGCTTCAACTAGCCGACCAGCAACAGACCTGCACATGCGCCAGTACTTTGTTGTTTCACATAGATGGCCAGGTACAAACGCCCTATATTTACCCAGGTTAAGATTTTAATAAACATTTTCTTCAAAGTTTGTACTGTTAAGAAATAAGAAAGCAGTAGGGAAAATGGAAAATCGAATAGTGAAGGAGTGAGGAACGATAGTGAGAAAGAAGTAAGTATAAGTATGGGAAATAACAATGACGAATGTATGTCAGACAAAGCTATACAGCAAATGGAACTAAATTTAAATACTTTGAGTAAGGATATACAAAAGTAATCTTTGGTAATAGGATGATTTTATGTTATTCAAAAAATCTTTTGAATTTGTTGAAAGCTATGGGGTGCAATGTGAAGTTTTGGAACATCTTATTTTCTTCTTTAATTCTGGAGAGTGTGTTGTTCTCTTTGATGACTATTAATTTTGGCTTTGTGCACTTTGAAACAGCTTCTTGCCAAAGCCCTTTCAACTCATTATAACCAGTAAAACATAGGTAACACAGGCTGACTTCACTTGTTTTATCAACAACAAGAAAATAAAATGGACAGTGATTTATGGTGCATATATTAGTGATATATATGTAAATGTAAACCCCGCGTGACAGCCCATGAAGGGCCAAGGCCTACCGCCCAGCCGCTGCATCCCCCACCTCTGCCCACTACAGGCGTCATTGGTGAGGTGCAGTACTGGAGGGTGGGACGTGGTCAGCGCCCCGAGCCCTCCCGGCCAGTTATGCGGTCTTCTCGACCTGGGGCCGCTACTTCTCCATCAAGTAGCTCCTCAATTGGTCCCCCCGGGACCTAACGAGGCTGAGTGCACCCCGTGCCAGACCTCCCAGAGGGGATAAAATCCCCATGCTGGTACCGGGGATCGAACCCGGGTCCTCCGCGCCACAGGCAAGCGCGCTGCTAGCTGCGCTACGGAGGCGGCCATTAGTGATATATATATATATATATATATATATATATATATATATATATATATATATATATATATATATATTTATATACTGTGAAGTAAAAAATATCAAAATTAAAATACAATCCTTCATTAAAATGTTTTAAGTGATGATAATTAAAATTAAAGTGCTGCTTATAAGTTTGGATAATGATATAAGAAGAAGAAAGAAAGTGGATGTGCCCAGTGAGAAACAAGAAGGAAGAAAGAGTTAGAACCAGTAAGATTTTAATAAACATTTTCTTTGAACTTCATTCTGTTAAGAAATAAAGTAGTAGATAAAATGCAAAATATTAGAAAGAATAGTGAAGGAGTGAGGAAAGATACTGAGAAACTAGTTAGGATAAGTGTGGGAAATAAAACTGATGAATATATGTTGGAAAAAATTATGCAATGAATTGAATTAAATTTAAATATTTTGAGTCAAGATATACAAAAGAGTGGAAGCAACATAGAAAAGAATACAAGTAGTTTAAAACAGGAGACAGGAGAATTAAAACAAGAGTTAGGAAAAATTGAGTATAACATACGAGAATTAAAACAAGAGACAGGAAAAATTGAGAATAGTGTAGGACAATTAAGACAGGAGCTGGGAAAGAAGGAAAGTGATATAAGTATTTTGAAACAGGAGGTAGAGTTGGGAAAGAAAGAATGCAGGGAAAATATGGAACCATTAGCTAATAATCTGGTCCAGAAAATAGAACAAAATGAAAGCAGGATAGAAAATTTAGAAATAGAATCAAATTAGTGTATGTGTAAAATTCCTCTTGTTCCATGTATTGAACGGGAGTCTGATCAAGTTTTTGTGCTGAGTAAGAGCTGCTTTTTCTATTTCATATTCAATGGGGTATTGGTTGGTTAGTATTTCCATAGCTGGTATTGGTGTGGTTTTAATAGCACCTGTAATTAGTCCCAGACTTTGGTTTTGAAAGATTTGCATTTTTTTGTATTTGCTATTATAAGAACTTCACTGTAGTAAGTAAATAATGGCTTTATATATACATTGTATGTTCTGTTAAGAGTTGCTCTGGAACATCCTCACTTCATTCCTGGTAGACATTTTAACAGTGAAAGGCACCTTTCTGCTCTTTGTATTACATTTTCTATTTGTTTGGTCCATGTAAGTTTGGTATCAAATGTAGCTCCTAAATATTTTGCTTCCTTTGTCTCTGGTAATTGTTGACCCTCAAAATTTAGTTTTATTTTTAGTGATTTTTTTCTTAGTGAAAAGATTTGGTAGTTTGATTTTGTTGTATTAATAGTCATTACATTTTCTGTGGTCCACCTTTGTAGGTTGGTTAAGGATTGTTGCATGCATGGTTGTTTCTAGTTCTGTACTTTTGCTTCTTGGTTTTGAAGTCCACATTACTAAGTCATCAGTAAATAGTGTACACTTCACACCTGATTCTTGTATTTGTTGTGGCAGATCGTTAATAAATATATTAAAAAGTGTAAGGCTGGGCACTGCAGCTTATGGTAAGCCATGGTGTACTTGTTTGAATTTAGATGTATTTCTTCCATATCTGGTAGGAATAAAGCTTTGTGTTAGGAAGTGACATAGCCATGAAAACATTGGACCTTGTATCCCTTTATTTTACTTTCTTTAGCAGGTTTGTTCTGCATATAGAATCATATGCACTTTGGAAATTAATAAAAACTGATACATTATCTTCTTTTCTATTGAAGGAGTCTTTGATTTCTTGACTGTGAAGTAACACTTGTTCATTTGTAGAGTTCAGCTCTCTGAATCCAGCTTGACATGGGAAATTAAATTTTGTGATTCTAGAAACCAATTTAACCTGTTTGACACCATCCTTTCCATCACTTTTGCTATTATGCTAGTAAGAGCTATTGTCTAGAATATTTTATTTCTGATGCTGTTTTATCTTTCTTCAAGAGTGGGACAATTATTGCTTTTTACCATTCAGAAGGTACAGTGGCTTTCCAGGATAGATTGTGGAGCTTTAGTAGTTGTTGTTTTGCTGTTTTTCTAAGGTGTTTTATGAACTCTGGATGTATGTGATCTGGTCCAGGAGACTTTTTGATTTTTAGATTATTAATTGCAATGTTCAGTTCTTGCATATTAAAATTTTGAAAAAAGATATTGTACTGAGTGTTACAATCACATTCTCTTTCTTGTTTCAAATCTTTCTTAAATTTTTTACGCTCCTTTTTATTATTTCTTGTTGCTTTATGTGAATTAGCATAATATTTATTGAATGTTTCAGCTATGACTGCATCATTTTCTAACATTTTATTGTTGTGTATGATAGGTGTGCTGTTATTTTCTTTCCTGTCCTTGACATTTTTTATGAACTTATGAGCTTTGTTACCATCTGCCCTATAACCCATTTTTTCTAAGAAATTATTAAAGTGATTCCTTTTAGCAGTATTAATTTCTTTTTTTAGTGAGGCACATTTCTTTCGCCATATTTGTGTATCCAATATGTTTTTTGTTTGTTCAGCTGTATTTCTAGCCATATCCCTTTGCTTTTTCAGTTCTTCTAACTGGGGGTTCCAAAAGAGTTTGAAATTTTTAATTCTTCCCCGAGGAATATGTTTTTTTGTGGTTTCTAGGATGACTTTACAGAAATTTTTGTTTAAATGACCTGGTTGGCCATGTAGCTATGAGTTTGTTCTTTAAATTTATGTTCCAGTTCAGTTTTATATTTCTTCTGATGCACTTTTTTGAAGTTCCAATATGGATTCGTTTGATGTTAAGTGTTATTTGTATGATCTAGTTTTATATCAGCAATTACTGCTCTGTGACCAGAACTTGGGTCTTCTATAACTTGTTTTTGAATTTTTGAAACAATATATCTGTTGTAGCTAACAAGAGATCTGGGTTACTGCCAGCTCCAGAGTAATGTATGAAAGTTGTGGGATCTTCTTTGCTTTAAATCAGTTCAAAAGTTGTGGTATTCAAAAATTCTTCCACTATCTTTCCTGTAGAATCTACTTTTTCATAACCCCATCTTTTTTTTGGAATGGGTATTGAAATCCCCAATTACAATTGTTTTATTTAATTGGTCAATAAGTGAGAGATATGGTTCATTCCTGGGAGGATTGTTAATACTGTAGACATGTAGATGTGTTTTGTTATCCCAAAAATTTAGCTTTATTAATTCACTTTTATCTGTGTTATCCATTTCTTTAACAATTTCAAAAGGGGATTTAATATCCTTTTTGACTCCAACTATTATTCCACTATTCATCTGTCTATTTTTAGGCAATAGGTGTAGCAGAAAACTAGTAAAATTGAAGTATTTAAGTTGATCATTTGTTAGATTTGCTTCTTGTATGAAAAATATACATATGTTATAGTCAAATACAATTTTATTGAGTTCTACTCTTTTTGTTTGGGTGAGACCACCTGTGTTCCATTGTAGAACTCTGATGTTAGATCTTCTATTAATATAATGTTTTAGTTCTCGAGAAGTAATCCCCGCCTGGAAATCCGAATGGGGGACTATTTTAACTCCAGAACATTTTACCCCTCGAGTCATATTTCATAATTTGATATTGAAGAGAGCAATAGCAGTAACAGTAGCCGCTTTTTAGAGAGCACAATATTTTTATGTTTTCACGGTCACATCGCTCTCTCACAACCCCCAGAATGTCTGGAGGACCCACCTGTTGTTGGTTTACGGGTCTCACCGACCTGACCGGGAGAGTTATCAAAATAAATTCATTGACCATATCCTCTGATTACCAATCAGAGGATATATTACATGCCATGACAGGTCAGCATGTTAGGGGTTAAGAATTTATAGAGAAATGGAAAGGCTGGAAAAATAAAGACCACCTAGTCCTCTGGAACCCTAATAGCATCGGAGTAGGAAGAGAACAAGGGATGACCAAGGTAAGGTCAGATAGAAAAATTACAGTGAGGAGCAAAACACCAGTAATTGGAAGTAATATTCTGCTCAGCTTGGGTACCTTGTGGTCGCTATTCACATATCCCCTAGATGGAGACCCCTGAAGCCGATTCTATTGTGAGACTATTATATTAACATGCTCACAGCTGAAAAATCGCCCAATCACGACCAAAAAACGTATATATTGTAGTAATATTGTATTACAGCCATATAAACACATAGTTTTCAAATTATTATGGTTCTATCATGGTATCAGGAAAAAAATGGTTGATATGTTGTAGAAGTCATATTGTATTACAGGCAAATAATATAAATAAACAATTGTCAAAATAATTATGATGTTTACATGCAATTGGGCGTCACCATTGACCCCAATCATTGTGGTTTTGTTTATCTCAAAGGCTAGGGTAGCTGGGACAGGTATAATGGTGGGGGAAGTCTAGGTGGGACTATTTCCCCTTCAACGGCATCCCTGATTTAAAGGTAATTTATAAAATAGTGGCTTGGCAGATGTTTAAAGAAAAATAGGAACAAATATTAAAGGATTTCCATGTATAAGGTCAATTAATGATAACACTGGTCTACAAAAACAAAAAATTTTTTTCAGTCACAAAAACAAAACATGCTGTTTTTGGAAGATAATTTGTCTCTGAATCCAGATTGAATCTTAGAATTTGTGTATTGACCTCAGTTTCCACATGATAATGGTTTCTGTAAATGCTTAAATAAGCCTATGTATTGTATGTATCTGGCAAGAGGAGAACAAAACAGTCTGTGTTAGTGCAAAAATTAATAAATTAAATTAAATGAGTCATTAATTCCATAACGTTCGGCCTTATAAATATTCCCTCATTAATTTTTTGTTCACTGATCTGTGGGAAATTAATCACACAGTGATATTTTGTCCATGAATATTCACAAAATTTTTTGTATATAGGTCTTAAAACTGATGGTAAATTAGGATATTGCACAGTTTTCTTTGTTTTAGAGGTGATTCCCACTATTTTTACTGTAGAGAAATAACAGTCTGTTGTGTGATCCGTTTGTTCCCTTCAAATCATGGTGACACCAAAGAACAAGTGACGTGATCCTTTTAACCAGCCTGTCAGGAGTCTAACATATGTCAAACAGCATATATTAGGGGGCCTATTTATTGTCTTGGTCACCAACCTTGCACCCAAAATAAAGTTAATAGCACTAAAGTGTTGTTTAGTGTTATTAATTGACTCACCTTTTAAATTAAATTCATAGCATTTTTTTACAAGAGGATTACGTTTTTGTTTTTGCAATTTCACAGTTAACTCACCACAGATATAACAAAAAGAATTAGGGTTATTTATACAGTACATTTCTTCTGAATTCACACAAAGCATTTACCTTAAAGAACCTAAAAGAGTAACTCACTTCACAAGGTCAAACCTCACTCAATACTGCAACAGCAATGTGTTACAGCATGTTGAACATGACTCATCTACCTCCTTCACATCCTGGCAGTGAATTTCATAGAGATAGAGGGTACTGTATCGTGAAAACTGAGACTCATAGCTAAAAATGCATTTCATTTTTTTAATTCAGCACCCACAGCTTAGTTAAGAACGTCATTCACATTCTTTGTTACAAAAATGCTGTTGACCAGTGTAATTGATTGTTCTAACATGCACAAACCATGTGAAGGCAAACTTTGAAACATAAAATCAGAACTGCTGCTGCGTGTAGAGCTGTTTGTGGGTTTAAGGTTGCTCAACTTCTAGGTCAACAGCGCCCTTAAAAAATTCATGGCAATAGCCAGATATAAATTTGAATCAAAAATAAAATTACTAGCAACAAAGAAAATATGCACATAAACATAAAAAACAGTGGCAATAGCCAGATATAAAACAAGGTGATAAATATGTCAAGCAGCATAAAAAGAAATATGTAAAATTTTAAATCCTGAAATTGATATTACCCTCCTCTAAAAATTTAAAAGCTCTTTCAATTGCTATTTTGTCATCTGCTAAGACCTCTGAAAGTCTGGCAGGCAGCTGAAGAGAATCTCAAAGGTATGGTAGAGAGGAACACTCTAGCAGCACATGACGGACTGACAAAAGGTTGTCACACAGCGGACATAGAGGGGCAAGGTCCCTTTTAAATCGATAACCATACAAAAAATTGCAGTGCCTATGCATGTAGAGCTGAAGGTCCATTGATCAAAAACCCAGCCATGGCATTAAATTTAACAGTTCTAATTCTACCTTTCAAGGTGGAAGAGGTGGGGGGAATGGAAATTGTTGCCTTCCTGGATAGATATTTATTCAATGAGTGCAGTGCAGATAAAATTGTTTGACAACCTAAATGAGAAGCGAGTGCTCTGTATAAGAACAAAGTCTAGCTTGCATTAACGTTTGATATTAGGATACTGTAACATTTTTCATAATATTTGCATGCTTACTGCCAATTTTGACATATGCTTTCCTCTTCAGAAAAGTTAAGTCAAAATGGAATCTGTGGATTAAAATTTGTTCTTTGTATACTATACTTATCAGATGTACAGTCGCCGCAATTGAAATCTTTACATTGTTAGTGCAAGGAAAATCTTTACGTAGACAATGTGCTCAGTTTGTTCTTCTCCCGCCACTATACAAAGGAGCGGGCAGAGCTGCAAATCACGTGATTCTTAAGTGCACAGTAGCAGCTTGCTTGTATTAGCAGGCCAGGTCTCAGTCAGTCTCTGGTATTTGTACAGAGTGTTCTGTTTCCAGTTTGTCGTCGTTATTAAATTTTTAACCTGAGTGCTATTTTTAAAGTTGTGTTTTCTCATTATAATACAAATAATGGGATGCAAGAAGCTCACTTCTGAGGAGAAGACTCGTGCTTTAACTCTATTGGAAGTAGGTACCTCTGTGATTCGTGTAGCTGCCGATCTAAAGGTTTCAAGACAAGCTATTTATGACCTAAAAATAGCAGCAGCATCTTTTCCACCTGGCAACACACCAAGATGAAAAATCGGCTCAGGTGGTAAAAGAAAGACTTCAACAAGAACTGATGACCTGCTAAAATGTGAAGTGATGGCTGATCAATGGATTACAGCGGCAGGGTTAAAGAAGAAACACCCAGATCTTCTCAACAATGTTGCAATAAAGACCATTCAACATCGACTTCAAAAAGACTTAGGTTTACCAAGTCAGTGTGCAGCCAAGAAGCCTCTTCTGACTGGAGCTATGAAGAAGAAAAGGATAAATTTTTGCAAGACATATCAGCATTGGACATGAGAGGACTGGCGCAAAGTAATGTTTTCTGATGAGCACTTTCAAATTGGTCAGAGGAAAGTCCAAAGTGGTGAGGAGGCCAAAAAATGTAACACGATATGATCCAAAGTTTACTGTCAAAACTGTTAAACATCCAGAAAGTGTGATGGTATGGGGTGCTTTTAGTGGCAATTATGGTAGAGGTGGCTTGTACTTTCTCCCAAAGAATATCACAATGAAGGGAAGTAACTATTTAGAAGTGTTACAACAGCATTTGTTCACATTTTGGCCGATTCACCAGGGTCAGTACTTCATGCATGATGGTGCCCTGCACATAGGACAAAGCTGGTTCAGAAGTTCCTGAAAGATAATAATATACCTGTACTTGAATGGTCTGGTAACTCTCCTGACCTAAATCCGATAGAAAATGCTTGGAATCAAATGAAAAATAAAATAGAAGAGCTGCAACCATCAAGTATTAAGGAGCTACAGGAAGTGTTGAAGAAGTTGTGGGTGGAAATGGACAAAAAATATTTTGAATATCTAGCAGACTCAATGCCTAAGAGACTCCTGAAAGTGATAAAAGTTAAGTGAAATATGACCAAGTGCTAATTGTATGCAGAAGTTAAAAATAAAACCATGTAAATTCGGTATTTGTTGTTTTTGTTACCATGTAAAGATTTCCATTGCGGCGACTGTATATGTAGATATAGGTTCACTTTCATTCAAAAATTACTGTACTTGGTTAAAATAATTTCACTGTTAAATATTGATGTCTGAATGAGCTGTAATGGAAATATATACAACATCCATGTCCTCTTACAAGTATCATAAGTATTGATCCTCCAATCCATTGCAGCAAGAGTGGCCCTCAGCAATGCGGGACACTTGTATCCACTTTCCTGAGGACCGAAACCACTGGTTTGTGTGGAGCTGCCACCCATGTAGACCTGGAAGCTGCTTTGGCGTTGTCTTCCCTTGTGTTGAGGCCAGCAGGATGACCAACTAGCTCCATCCTGCCAATGCTGTAAGAGGAAATCTGCACAGTGGTGCCAAAGTGCCACTGTTTTGTTGCTTCCAGCCACACCTCGCCACGACCAACACTGATGCTTCTGCACCACATGTGGAGGGTCCAGCCACTTCACCAGCCAGGGACTCTGCCCCCTACATGCTCACAGGAAGGCATCGCCTGCACCACCACTGGATCCACAATATGTGCCTCCACTAACTATTAAAAGTAAATAAATGTTTCATTTTTGTTTTGAGTTATAGCTCATACTTCCAGGGTTTTAGGTTATATTTTGGTAATAATATGCATTCATATTTTAAAAGCTTTTAGGTTATAAAAATCTGAGCACTAGTGATACTATATCCTTGGGCTTTTCAGCTCACTCATGTTACTCTCCAGCTAAACCACAGTCTAACGGGAGGCTGTGGATTACCCTTAACGGTAACATGGAAAATTTGTCACACAACCAGTGACATGAAGTCTGAGAGACATGTAGGAGTTGCTCCTTTGTTAATAATGTTTCATATTGTTTTATAGTTTAAACCTTTTTATTTAATTATACCCTCCTTGAGCAACTGTTTGATATGTGAGAATTTTCTTAGCTATAGCGCAAAAACATTTTAAAAATAAAAAATGTTAATCATGCAAAAAGTTTGTAAAGGAATGTATTCTTTCTTTTTTCATTTCCACAGGGACTATGTATACCAGTTTTTATAAACACTTATTTTCTAATTGAGCACTAAACAGAGATTACAAAAAGTATGGGTTATTCACAGTTAAGTCACTGCTGCACATACAGTATTAGCTAGTTGTTCTCTCAGCAGACTTTAAAATTCTGAACTGCTACTGCAGATATTAAACTAAAAGTGACCTGTATACTTTCATAATTACAGTATCTTTTACTGGCTGAAATAATGTGTTTAATAACACATTTGAAATTGGTTTGCAGTAAATAAGATAAGTTTTATTTCATCTGTTTATAACTGAAAACTTCAACCTGGTTGAAGGGAAACATGTGCACCCTTTTGTAACACAAAGAAGGGGAAGAAAACCCTGAATGCAAATTAAGTGGTCCTCCATGTTGGGATCATCATAAAAAAGAGGATTTACAAACTAAAGAAGAGAGGCAAACTTAGAAGTAGTTCCACGTCTGTGTGGGAGGCAGATCAAAAATTAGGTCAGTGATTTTCAGAGTATGACTCTGATTATTTCTTTTGTGAATCCCACCCGCATGCCCGCCTGCATGCCCGCCCACCCGGGTGTGGGCGTGTGGAAGTAAGCTGCCAATTGTTGAGAAAGATGGAGGAGAAAGAGCCCATGTTAAGATGCCCCTACAACCCTTCGCATTCAATCTTGAAATTTCGCATGCAAGGACATATAGTAAAATGCAAAGTGAATTATCCCACTGCAGATAAAAGGGTTTGTCCCTTTAATGCAATACATCACGCATACAGATGCGAATATGATAATCATTGTCGCACCTGTCTAGGCCGACAGATGGTGGAGACCCACTTGTATCAAGCGGACGATGCTACCGGTGATCTGGGTATAACTCCTTTTCATAACCCGGAGTTGCAAGAAACAGAGGAGAACTGGGATGATGTGCAAACTGCAAGCACCTACGACCCCAGGAGACGAAAAAGGATCTGGAAAAATGGAGCTACTGTACACTGAACCATTGGTTATAACAAAACAGCTGGGCAAACATACATATGAGCTACAAAAATAAATGGCAAGTTGACAGGAAGATACCATAAAAATAAATTAAAACCATTTAAAGAAAGGACCAACTAGTCTTTACCAGCAAATATGTGAGGCAGGTACAGTAGAAATGAGGGGTGTAAGGGGTAGTGATGCGCCTCCTATAGCCTCTCCTACCCAATTCCCATCCTCATCCTGCCCGTGGTGCACCCTGCTTTTAACAGATGAGGCTCTGGGGACCGAATCACAGCGGTATAACTGTTTCATCTAAAATGGAGGAAATGTCATTTACATATGTGCTGGCCTATCACAGCACAACAGCGTCCTTCAGAGGCACATGAGAGGAAGGTCGGTGGATCTAAATACCACCGATTTAGTCCTCCTGGCTAGGTCCAATGGACCCGTTGACCAACGATAGGTGTGGTCCCCCTTGCAAAATGGGGGTTTAAGTCGAGTGATGTAACTGCCACATTGTAAAACTGGTGCCCGTTAAGAAAACAGTTATATGAAAGCCACATACATGAGTATGAGTCCTAAAGATAAACATTCCGGAGTTAAAGCTGTCCCCCAATCGGATCTCCAGGTGGGGACATCTTTAGGCAAATTTCATCACAACAATTCCAATACTTTAAGAATTCTACAGTGGAATGCAGGAGGCATGTCCCAGCCTAAAAAACAAGAGCTAATGAAAATATTAAAAGACCAAGATATAGATGTCTTCACAGTACAAGAAGCCAATATATCACAAGAACAGGAAATATACTTTGAAATGGATCAGTACACTACACATACCCTCGTCAAATAGCAAGTGGTATTCTTACAGGAATTAAACGAAATATGAAAGCTACTATTCAAATCCAAAAAACAATGGAAGAACAAGATAAATCAGAAATAGTTCAAATTGAAGTATGGAAAAGTAACTACACTATAGAATTTGCAGTATCTACAATCCTCCAGACAATACACTAGATCTAAATTCCATTCCCATAGAACCCAAAAGTATTTTAATAGGTGATTTTAATGCACACTCCCCTAGGTGGGGCTACAGAGATATAAATTCAGCAGGAAGAGTCATAGAAGACCTATTAAACACATCAACAATGGAATTAATATTTAATCCAAATGATCCACCCACTTACCTTCATTATAATGGTTCGGGTACAAATCCTGATCTTCTGATGGTGTCATCTGACATAATTGACAATACAAAAAGAGAAATAATAGAAGACCCAGGTTCAGGCCACAGAATCACCATAAACTCCATAAGAGGTCTAATAAATAAAAGTAACAAACCAAAAATTAAAACTTCTTGGAATATTAAAAAAGCAGATTGGTCCAGTTTCCAAAATGAGATAGAAGGGAAGTGTAATATACTGTTAGAATCAGAGTTCAAGTCAACAGATGAAATAAATAAAAAAATTTGTGAAATATTATTGACAGCAGCCAAAACACATATCCCCAAAGAAAAGTTAAAGAAATATAGCTACTTTTGGTCTCCATCTTTATCTAAGTTAAAACACAAAAGAAATATAGCAAGAGTCAAAGCCAAAAGAACCAAGTGTCCAGAAGATGTACAAAACTGGAGAAGAAAAGCAGCCATTTTTAAGAAAGAATTAATTACAGCAAAGAGGGCCAGTTTCACAAATTTTGTAGAACATATGGACTATAGGAAAGATGGAAATAAAATATACAAATTCCTTAATAAAACAAAATTATCAAAAAATACAACTGAACCATTAAAACATAATAACAAAAGCTTAACTACAGATAGGGAAATAGCAGAATCTCTTAACAAGTTTTATGCTCAGTCACAAAGAATACCCCAAGCGTATAAAACCAAGATGAAGCTATCCAAAAAACTCCCAGGGAAACTAATAAGCCAAAAGATATACGAAATGATATTTTTATTCAGGATTTTAACGAAACAGAACTAGATTTAGCAATAGAACAATTACAGAACAAAAAATCTCCAGGACCTGACAAGATCCACTCAGAGTTTATTAAACACCTTGGCAGGAAGGAAATGAAATCCTACTTAAACTGTATAAAACGTGTTGGAGAATGACTGTGCCTTCCGATTGGAAAAAAGCTATTATCATCCCAATTTTAAAGAAAAACAAACCCTCAAACAATATTAATAGTTTCAGGCCAATATCTTTGACCAGTGTTATCGCAAAAGTGATGGAAAGAATGGTGGCATCTAGACTTAACTGGTTCCTAGAACATTACAACTTAATTAATAGTTCACAGACCGGCTTCAGGCAGAATCATAGTACAAGTGAAAATGTACTCCTACTAAGCCAAGACATCAAGGAAGCTTTCAATAGAAAGGAGGATACCTTAGCAGTATTCATTGATTTTAAATCAGCATATGACTCAGTCTGGAGAATCAAATTAATTGAGAAGTTGCAATCAATAGGTGTGAAAAGTAACATGCTTAAATGGATAACTCAGTTTATTTCATAAAGATTTTGTGCCACAAAATATAATACATACATTTCCAAATATAAACAAACACACTGAGGACTTCCACAAGGTGCTGTTCTGAGCCCAACACTCTTTAACATATATATAAATGACCTTCCATCAATAATAAAAACTTTAGAAACCAAAATTGCTTTATTTACTGACGATGTAGTCATTTGGACTTCAGGCTCTCCAAAAAAACCTGAATTAATTAAAGACAATAGAAACAGCCCTAAACAAAGTACATGAATAGAGCTCCAAAAACCTCATGACTATGAATGTGGAAAAAACAAATTATGAATTATTTACACTAAAATGCCAAATACTTAGGCATCACTTTCGACAGAAAGCTACGTTGGGAAAAACATATAACAAACATCTCAGAAAAGGTTGAAAAGAAACTGCAAATCTTGAAAAGGTTAGCTGGTGCTAAATGGGGCTGCTCAAGGAGAGTCCTTAACACAACATACAAAATGTATGTTAAACCAAACCTCTTGTACTGTTCTGAAGCTCTAATAACAGCAGCAAATGCTAACATCAATAAACTTGAACAAACACAAAATCAGGCTCTTCGTCTAATCACTGGAGCAGTTAAATCCACACCAATTGATGCCATGCTTGCCTTAACATGGACCCCATCAATAACAACAAAAATAGAAGAACAAGCATTGCTCCAACATGAGAAAATGTTACGACTGCCAAACGCTAAATGGACAGAAGAGAACCTCCCCCCTTCAATCCTTAAAACTCATAGTAGTTTCCTAGAAAAGGTAACACAGATTAAATCCAAACTGAACATTCCTAACACCAGAGAAAATCTACTTATAAGAGAAAATCCATTGGAATTATTGCAACCTACCTTCAGTTTGGAATTAATAGAGGAAATAAGTAAATCAGACACACCAAAAGAAATACAAAAACTTCTAGCTCTGGAAACAATCAATACTAGATATCCCACAGAAGAATGGCTGCACATATATACTGATGGATTCTCCACGGAAAACCTTACTGGAGCTGGATCTATGTGTTCACATTTTTCCTTTTATCATTCTGTTGGCAGAGACACAACAAATTATGATGGAGAAATAGAGGCTATACACATGGCTCTCTGACAATTATTAAAACTTCCCTTAAATAAACTTAACAAGGCAGTAATTCTTCCAGAGTCTAAAGCTGCAATTCAGGGAATATGTTCAAATACTACAAAGAAGTCAACAAAAATTAGAGAATGCTACAAAATGTTAACACAACTCCAAAAAGTTCATAAGCCTGTTCATCTCCAATGGATTCCAGCACACTGTGGAGTCATGGGGAATGAAGCTGCAGACTCACTAGCAAAGAAAGGCACAATAATAAAACAAATGTCTAAACTCAATTTCTCATATTCCTCAATAAAACGCTTGATCATTAAAAAATTTTCTCATTCATACCTACAAGAAATAGAAACAGATGCCAAAGATATGGTTGGCTGCACACTGTATATTATGAGTCAGGGTAGAAACAGCCACATCTTCACAGGGTTGCTTAAGCGGCACACTCATAACAGTGAGGTCAGCAAGCAAAGTGGTGAGCTCTTCAAAGGCCAATCAAAAGGATACCGTACCAGGGACTGAAAGAAGTTTTTGTATTTCACGCCATCAGAGAGAGTAAGCAGGACTGGTAAATGATCAGAGCTCAGATTGTGAAAAATGGATAGACGGGAACAATGACGGGAAATATTACGTCCGATGAAGAAATCCAGCACGTCCGGAGTCCCACCATTGTGTGGGTACAACGTGAGTTCAGCAGGACAGATTACATCTAGGTGTAACTGATGAATTGCAGTGTGTAAAAGTTTACCTCTAGGATTTGAGAGGTTCGAACCCCAGAGAGGATGTTTGGAATTAAAATCGCCTTTGATAAGAAAGGGGGCCATAAAAGCATGAGTAATACCCCAGAAATCGGCGAGACTAACATGATTCTGAGGAGCAGAATAGAAAGATCCAACTTAAATGTTTACGGAAGTAGTGGACAGTTGAATCCAAGCAACCTGGAAGGAGTCTTCCGAAATGGGTGGAAGGGCATGGTGAGCCAAACAAGTTTTGATAAATAAGGCAGAACCACCCGTTCTAGTCAAGTTAGGGTGATCTGCCCGATATATATTATAGCCAGGAATGTGGAAATGTATGTGGGGAGCCAGTTTGGTTTCTGTGGCGAGCAGGATGTCTACTTCATAAACCGTTCAACAATTGGCAGCTTACTCCCACATCCGGGCAGGTGGCCTGTCGAGAGGGCCGATGGGCATGCGTGGAGGCAGGCGGGTGGGCTGATGGGTGCACATCAATTAGTTGTCTTTTATTTAGGTGAATTAATAAATTGAATTTTTTAAGAAAATCAGCTCCTAAAATGCCCTTACTAGTTTTTGCTACTATAAAAGGACACTGGAATTGTCTGCGGAGTACTATATCAATATTCATGGTTTTAAATCCCTAAGATGGAATCTCAGTATCATTTGCTGCATATAGTTTAAAATTTGAATGTGAATTTTTGTTATTGGCATTTGCCGGAATTATGGAGACATCAGCCCCACTGTCCACAAGGAATCGTAAACCCGTTTTTTTGTCATGCACAAATAAGAGGGATTTGCAGCAATTATTAATAGTTTCAGTAGCAGAGTTCGCTGCCCACTCGACTACTTTTTCAAGTTTTCCGGATCATTCCATGAGCATGAAGGTTGACATTTTTCAGGAAAGCATTTGTTTCCGAACTTAAAATGATAATAAAAATACAAAGATAAACAGAATTCCCCTCTGTCTTTGTTGACAATGCTCACTTTTGGTGGTTATTATTGCCATTAACTATGTAGATTTTCTTTGCTGTTGTAGCTTCCAATCTGCATACATATTTTCTGTAAGAAACCGATTTAATTATTATTTATTTATGCCAACAAACTTACTGTTGGTGTTTTTAAACACACAAGCCATGTGTGGGAAAAGTTTGAAAGGTAGAACTGGAACTTAAAAATGCAATGCCACAACTTTAAGTTCCAGTTCTACCTTTCAAACCGATTTAATTTTATTTTTCATTTCTACTGTTCTTTCCTCACATATTTCCTGGCAATGACTACCTTGTCCTTTGTTTAAATGGTTTTAATTTGTTTTTTTGGTATCTTCCTGTCAACTTGCCATTTATATTCTGTAGCTCATATGTATGTTCGCCCAGCTGTTTTGTTATAACCAATGGTTCAGTGTACAGTAGCTCCATTTTTCCAGACCATTTTACCTCTCCTGGGTTCGTAAGTGCTTGCAGTTTGCACCTCATCCCAGTTCTCTGTTTCTTGCAACTCCAGGTTATAAAAAGGAGTTATACCCAGATCACATTTGCTTTGTTGCTCCAGTTTTCCCCCAAGTTTACTTTCTAAATTTCTACTATTTTCGTCTAATAAGCGACCAACTCTTTCCAGTAGAGAGTTAAAATCAAAGGTTTCCGCTGGGGGAGGTGGTCTGCCCGCTGTGAACAGATTCCTAGCAACCCCCGAACAATTGATTGGCTGGCTAATGGGCGACCCTTCAGGAGAAAGGTTATGGCCCTCACCACTGTGACAGCTGTTATTTTGTGCCCTTTCCATGGCGTAGTTATCTTGGTCTTGCATGCTTGCGAGATTAGGCAGAGATTTTCCACTCCACAGGGGCTTGGCGATGTTGGAGAAACCTTTATGAAGCGACGGTAATATCTGCACGACCCCAGGAAATTGCTGCGCTATATATTGCTGCTGTTCCAGCAACACGGGCATGGCTTTTCTTCTTTAGCTGTCGGTGAATTCTTCCCACTGGAAACCGTATTCCGGCTCTTTCAGATCGTGATATAGCTTTCGCCTTGGGCTTTCCCGTGTTTTTCATTGCTTTGCCGTCAGACATTGCAAATCACAATTTTTTATTTGCTCATAACACAAGTACACATGTAATCTCAAACTTCACGTACAGCCACACTACTAGTTTAACCTTCCCAAACTCTTCCCAATAAAACTGTCTCCATGGCAACCTCCTTGAAAATCAAGGAGTCTTAATGACTTCGAGAAGCCATGTCACACTGCTCCCTTCTCAATACTGATCATCCCGAACAGCACCATCATAATGGGCCAGATGATCCAGGTGTACCAGTAACATCTTTCTTTGGGGCATCTTCTGGATGCGGTAGACCACATCATTAATTGTCTTTAGCACCTGGTATGTTCCTTGCCATGTTTGTTGGGACATGGCATCTGCATTGGCATGAATCTTCCCTCTACGATGTTCGGAGGTGAAGTCGTACTCCTGCAGCCTCAGGACCCAATGGGCTGTCTGGCCCTCCAGGTTTTTAAAGTTAAGTAACCAGGTTAGAGCGGAGTGGTCTGTCCTCAGGTGCAATGACTTACCGTACAGGTACTTGTGGAAGTGCTCCAAGGTTTTCACTACCGCCAGTAGCTCTCGCCGGGTGACACAGTAGTTCTTCTCTGCCTTGGACAACGTCTTGCTGTAGTAGGCTATCACCCGCTCATTTCTGTCCTGGACTTGGGATAGTATGCCTCCAATGCAATGGTCGCTGGCGTCGGTGTCCACAATGAAGGCGTTGTCTGGTTGTGGGAATCCCAAAATAGGAGCGCTGCAAAGAGTACTCTTCAGCTGCTGGCGATGTTGGAGAAACCTTTATGAAGCAACGGTAATAGCTGCATGACCCCAGGAAATTCCTGTGCTATATATTGCTGCTGTTCCAGCAACACGGACATGGCTTTTCTTCTTTAGCTGTCGGTGAATTCTTCCCACTGGAAACCATATTCTGGCTCTTTCAGATCGTGATATAGCTTTTGCCTTGAGCTTTCCCGAGTTTATCATTGCTTTGCCGTCAGAAATTGCAAATCAGACATTGCATTGAAAATCAAGGAGTCTTAATGACATGGAGAAGCCATGTCACACTGCTCCCTTCTCAATGCTGATCATTCCGAACAGCACCATCATAACGGGCCAGATGATCCAGGTGTAACACTAACATCTTTCTTCGGGGCATCTTCTGGATGCGGTAGACCACATCATTAATTCTCTTTACCACCTGGTATGGCCCTTCCCATGGTGGTTGAAGTTTTGGGGAGCGTCCCTTGGTCCGGGTAGGACGGTACAACCAGGCTAGGTCACCTGTGTCTGTTTCGTAAAGTAATAAACAAGAAGTATCGGCAATGTAGTAATAATGTAGAGAGGCCATACGAATATCAAAAATTAGCCTTACACTAATATAATATTCCAAGCAGATATTTGTGAATGAGTGGCACGACACCTCCTCCTGAAATTGTTGCTTTGACTAAACTCTCCAGTTCCTCATCCCCTCTGATTGCCAATTGGATGTGTCTCCGATTGATGTGCTTCAAATGTAAACTCTCGGAAACTTTGCCGGCTAGCTCGAGGACTTTAGCGACCAAATACTCCAGAATTGGTGCATTATATATTGCTGCTGTTCCAGCAACACGGACATGGCTTTTCTTGTTTAGCTGTCGGTGAATTCTTCCCACTGGAAACCGTATTCCGGCTCTTTCAGATCGTGATATACCTTTTGCCTTGAACTTTCCCGAGTTTTTCATTGCTTTGCCGTCAGACATTGCAAATCTCAATTTTTTATTTGCTTCATAACACAAGTACACATGTAATCTCAAACTTCACGTACAGCCACACTACTAGTTTAACCTTCCCAAACTCTTCCCAATAAAACTGTCTCCATGGCAACCTACTTGAAAATCAAGGAGTCTTAATGACTTGGAGAAGCCATGTCATACTGCTCCCTTCTCAATGCTGACCATCCCGAACAGCACCATCATAACTGGCCAGATGATCCAGGTGTACCACTAACTTCTTTCTTCGGGGCATCTTCTGGATGCGGTAGACCACATCATTAATTGTCTTTACCACCTGGTACGGATCTTCCCATGGTGGTTGAAGTTTTGGGGAGCGTCTCTTGGTCCGGGTAGGACGGTATAACCAGGCTAGGTCACCTGTGTCTGTTTCGTAAAGTTGTTGTTGTTGTTTTCTAGTGCCTTGCATGTGGCAATGAAGCCATTAGCATTCGTGCTTTCCAATACTTTTGAACTGTAGTTCCTTCTGATCTTAATGCTTCACAGGTCTTCAAGTGGTCTGTTTCTTAGAGTAATAAACAAGAAGTATCGCCAATGTAGTAATAATGTATAGAGGCCATACGAATATCAAAAATTAGCCTTACACTAATATAATGTTCCAAGCAGATATTTGTGAATGAGTGGCACGACACCTCCTCCTGAAATTGTTGCTTTGACTGAACTATCCAGTTCCTCATCCCCTCTGATTGCCAATTGGATGTGTCTCCGATTGATGCGCTTCAATTTTAAACTTTCGGAAACTTTGCCGGCTAGCTCGAGGACTTCAGCGACCAAATACTCCAGAATTGGTGCATTATATATTGCTGCTGTTCCAGCAACACGGACATGGCTTTTCTTGTTTAGCTGTCGGTGAATTCTTCCCACTGGAAACCGTATTCCGGCTCTTTCAGATCGTGATATAGCTTTTGTCTTGAGCTTTCCCGAGTTTTTCATTGCTTTGCCGTCAGACATTGCAAATCTCAATTTTTTATTTGCTCATAACACAAGTACACATGTAATCTCAAACTTCAAGTACAGCCACACTACTAGTTTAACCTTCCCAAACTCTTCCCAATAAAACTGTCTCCATGGCAACCTCCTTGAAAATCAAGGAGTCTTAATGACTTCGAGAAGCCATGTCACACTGCTCCCTTCGCAATGCTGGTCATCCCGAACAGCACCATCATAACGGGCCAGATGATCCAGGTGTACCACTAACTTCTTTCTTCGGGGCATCTTCTGAATGCGGTAGACCACATCATTAATTGTCTTTACCACCTGGTACGGATCTGCCCATGGTGGTTGAAGTTTTGGCGAGCGTCTCTTGGTCCGGGTACGACGGTATAACCAGGCTAGGTCACCTGTGTCTGTTACGTAAAGTTGTTGTTGTTGTTTTCTAGTGCCTTGCATGTGGCAATGAAGCCATTAGCATTCGTGCTTTCCAATACTTTTGAACTGTAGTTCCTTCTGATCTTAATGCTTCACAGGTCTTCAAGTGGCCTGTTTCGTAAAGTAATAAACAAGAAGTATCGCCAATGTAGTAATGTATAGAGGCCATACGAATATCAAAAATTAGCCTTACACTAATATAATATTCCAAGCAGATATTTGTGAATGAGTGGCACTACACCTCCTCCTGAAATTGTTGCTTTGACTAAACTCTCCAGTTCCTCATCCCCTCTGATTGCCAATTGGATGTGTCTCCGATTGATGCGCTTCAATTTTAAACTCTCGGAAACTTTGCCGGCTAGCTCGAGGACTTTAGCGACCAAATACTCCAGAATTGGTGCATTATATATTGCTGCTGTTCCAGCAACACAGACATGGCTTTTCTTGTTTAGCTGTCGGTGAATTCTTCCCACTGGAAACCGTATTCCGGCTCTTTCAGATCGTGATATAGCTTTTACCTTGAGCTTTCCCGAGTTTTTCATTGCTTTGCCGTCAGACATTGCAAATCTCAATTTTTTATTTGCTCATAACACAAGTACACATGTAATCTCAAACTTCAAGTACAGCCACACTACTAGTTTAACCTTCCCAAACTCTTCCCAATAAAACTGTCTCCATGGCAACCTCCTTGAAAATCAAGGAGTCTTAATGACTTCGAGAAGCCATGTCACACTGCTCCCTTCGCAATGCTGGTCATCCCGAACAGCACCATCATAACGGGCCAGATGATCCAGGTGTACCACTAACTTCTTTCTTCGGGGCATCTTCTGAATGCGGTAGACCACATCATTAATTGTCTTTACCACCTGGTACGGATCTGCCCATGGTGGTTGAAGTTTTGGGGAGCGTCTCTTGGTCCGGGTACGACGGTATAACCAGGCTAGGTCACCTGTGTCTGTTACGTAAAGTTGTTGTTGTTGTTTTCTAGTGCCTTGCATGTGGCAATGAAGCCATTAGCATTCGTGCTTTCCAATACTTTTGAACTGTAGTTCCTTCTGATCTTAATGCTTCACAGGTCTTCAAGTGGCCTGTTTCGTAAAGTAATAAACAAGAAGTATCGCCAATGTAGTAATGTATAGAGGCCATACGAATATCAAAAATTAGCCTTACACTAATATAATATTCCAAGCAGATATTTGTGAATGAGTGGCACTACACCTCCTCCTGAAATTGTTGCTTTGACTAAACTCTCCAGTTCCTCATCCCCTCTGATTGCCAATTGGATGTGTCTCCGATTGATGCGCTTCAATTTTAAACTCTCGGAAACTTTGCCGGCTAGCTCGAGGACTTTAGCGACCAAATACTCCAGAATTGGTGCATTATATATTGCTGCTGTTCCAGCAACACAGACATGGCTTTTCTTGTTTAGCTGTCGGTGAATTCTTCCCACTGGAAACCGTATTCCGGCTCTTTCAGATCGTGATATAGCTTTTACCTTGAGCTTTCCCGAGTTTTTCATTGCTTTGCCGTCAGACATTGCAAATCTCAATTTTTTATTTGCTCATAACACAAGTACACATGTAATCTCAAACTTCAAGTACAGCCACACTACTAGTTTAACCTTCCCAAACTCTTCCCAATAAAACTGTCTCCATGGCAACCTCCTTGAAAATCAAGGAGTCTTAATGACTTGGAGAAGCCATGTCACACTGCTCCCTTCTCAATGCTGATCATCCCGAACAGCACCATCATAACGAGCCAGATGATCCAGGTGTAACACTAACATCTTTCTTCGGGGCATCTTCTGGATGTGGTAGACCACATCATTAATTCTCTTTACCACCTGGTATGGCCCTTCCCATGGTTGTTGAAGTTTTGGGGAGCGTCCCTTGGTCCGGGTAGGACGGTACAACCAGGCTAGGTCACCTGTGTCTGTTTCGTAAAGTAATAAACAAGAAGTATCGGCAATGTAGTAATAATGTAGAGAGGCCATACGAATATAAAAAATTAGCCTTACACTAATATAATATTCCAAGCAGATATTTATGAATGAGTGGCACTACACCTCCTCCTGAAATTGTTGCTTTGACTAAACTCTCCAGTTCCTCATCCCCTCTGATTGCCAATTGGATGTGTCTCCGATTGATGCGCTTCAATTTTAAACTCTCGGAAACTTTGCCGGCTAGCTCGAGGACTTTAGCGACCAAATACTCCAGAATTGGTGCATTATATATTGCTGCTGTTCCAGCAACACGGACATGGCTTTTCTTGTTTAGCTGTCGGTGAATTCTTCCCACTGGAAACCGTATTCCGGCTCTTTCAGATCGTGATATAGCTTTTACCTTGAGCTTTCCCGAGTTTTTCATTGCTTTGCCGTCAGACATTGCAAATCTCAATTTTTTATTTGCTCATAACACAAGTACACATGTAATCTCAAACTTCAAGTACAGCCACACTACTAGTTTAATCTTCCCAAACTCTTCCCAATAAAACTGTCTCCATGGCAACCTCCTTGAAAATCAAGGAGTCTTAATGACATGGAGAAGCCATGTCACACTGCTCCCTTCTCAATGCTGGTCATCCCGAACAGCACCATCATAACGGGCCAGATGATCCAGGTGTACCACTAACTTCTTTCTTCGGGGCATCTTCTGGATGCGGTAGACCACATCATTAATTGTCTTTACCACCTGGTACGGATCTTCCCATGGTGGTTGAAGTTTTGGGGAGCGTCTCTTGGTCCGGGTAGGACGATATAACCAGGCTAGGTCACCTGTGTCTGTTTCGTAAAGTAATAAACAAGAAGTATCGGCAATGTAGTAATAATATAGAGAGGCCATACCAATATAAAAAATTAGCCTTACACTAATATAATATTCCAAGCAGATATTTGTGAATGAGTGGCATGACACCACCTCCTGAAATTGTTGCTTTGACTGAACTATCCAGTTCCTCATCCCCTCTGATTGCCAATTGGATGTGTCTCCGATTGATGCGCTTCAATTTCAAACTCTCGGAAACTTTGCCGGCTAGCTCGAGGACTTCAGCGACCAAATACTCCAGAATTGGTGCATTATATATTGCTGCTGTTCCAGCAACACGGACATGGCTTTTCTTCTTTAGCTGTCGGTGAATTCTTCCCACTGGAAACTGTATTCCGGCTCTTTCAGATTGTGATATAGCTTTTGCCTTGAGCTTTCCCGAGTTTTTCATTGCTTTGCCGTCAGACATTGCAAATCTCAATTTTTTCATTTGCTCATAACACAAGTACACATGTAATCTCGAACTTCAAGTACAGCCACACTACTAGTTTCTGTCTCTTAACCTTCCCAAACTCTTCCCAATAAAACTGTCTCCATGGCAACCTCCTTGAAAATCAAGGAGTCTTAATGACATGGAGAAGCCATGTCACACTGCTCCCTTCTCAATGCTCATCATCCCGAAAAGCACCATCATAACGGGCCAGATGATCCAGGTGTACTACTTACATCTTTCTTCGGGGCATCTTCTGGATGCGGTAGACCACATCATTAATTCTCTTTAACACCTGGTATGGCCCTTCCCGTGGTTGTTGAAGTTTTGGGCAGCATCCCTTGGTCCGTTTTCTTTTTATATATATATCAAAAGACGCCACTCTTGTGACAAGTTGGGTTTGACCAACTAAAAACCCCTATCTATCCTGCTCACATTACGGACCGCCTTTCAGCATTACATCGTAAATGTGGCATCAGTGTTCAACCCCTTGTGTTGTCCTTTTTGTTTTCTTTGAGGATGCTTATTATCATATCCACAATCAGGTTCCATTTTTTGTCACTTTCTAACATTTGTGGTATAATGTTTCTCACAGTGAGATTTAGCCTAGTTTGTTGAACATATTTTTGCCTATGGTAGTCCCAGTTTTTGCAAGAAAGAATCGTATGTTCTGGTGTGTCCTTTTTTCCGCAGTACACACATTCTGAGCTGAGTACCAGGTTCATTTTGAACAAGTAAGCTTTAAATTTTCCATGTCCAGTCATTAATTGGGTAAGATAATATCTAATTTGGCCATGGGTCCTGTTCAGCCAGGGTTCTATTTCTGGTATGAGTTGTTTAGTCCATTGGGCTGTCTCTGTTTCATGAGTCCACTCATCTTGCCATATCTGTAGCGTATGTTCTTTTATATTAACACATTGCATGTTTACTGATATGCTATTCTTATGCACTCTCTCCTGTGCTAGTAGGTGTATAGGTATAGTTCTAGCTATTACCTGTATAGCCTTTGTTGATACTGTCCTATAAGCGCTGGCGATACGGATAGCGATCTTCCTTTGGACCTCCTCCATGACTCTACGGAACGTTATTTTTGTAACCCAAGCAATCCAAGCCGGGGCACAGTATAGCATGATAGAGTTTGCCACACTACCAAGTAGTCTCCTTTTCGCTGTATTTGGACCTCTTAAATTTGGCATTATGTGGCTCAATGCAGCCATACTTTTTTCTGCCTTACTGGCTACGAACTTAATATGCGGCGACATATTTAGATTTTGTCCTAGCTTGATTCCTAGGTATTTTATTTGTTTGCTAGACTTTATTTCCTGGTTGCCAAAAATAATCGTTATTTCCTTTAAGGTTCTTCTACCTTCCAGTATAACCATTTCTGTTTTCTCTGGTGCCAGTAGTAACCCCTTTTCAATCATCCAGATTTCGATTTTGTTCAGGGACCATTCTATTTTTTCTTTTACTTCTGCTTCTGTTCTACCGCATACTATCAATGCTAGATCGTCAGCATATGCTATGGTTTTGGCTCCAGTTGGAAGTTCATAATATATAATATATATTCCATAGTGTAGGGCCCAAGACCGATCCCTGCGGCACTCCACAGCTCATGTCCAGTTTTGTATTTTTGCCTATTAGTATTTGTCTATCTTCTAAATAGCTGCAGAGTAGCTTTGTTAAATATGGATCCATGTCTGTTCTTTTAGGTTCACTAACTATGCCTCTCCAGGGCGCTGAGTTAAAAGCGTTTTTAACATCTAGTGCAATCATAACTGCAAGTTCATTTTTTTTTTGCTCTGCTTCCGTCTCTACAATTTGTTTCACTGATTCTATTGCATCCAATGTTGATAAGCCCTTCCTGAATCCAAATTGTGTCTCTGCAAAGCCTTCTTTTTTATTGATCTCCTAGTCTTTTATTTATGATTTGTTAGAAAAATTTTCCTATTGCATTCAATAAGCATAGTGGTCTGTACGATACACTTCCACTAGCCTTTTTTGGTTTCTTAATGAGGATTAATCTTGCTAATTTCCATTGTCTAGGAAATCTTCCATCGACTAGCAGTCTGTTTATGGCTTTTTCAAAGATTTCAGGATATTCTGTCGAAATGTCCTTGATTACTTCAGGAGGGATTCCATCGGGGCCCGCTGCTTTTCCTGGTTTTATTCGTTTCCCAGCATCTTTTACTTCCTCTTTCGTGCACAAAGGAATTTCTTCTTTGTTAACTCTGATCTCTGGCCATGGTTTAATTTTATATGTCGGAAATAATGTTTTTGCGATATCCATTTGTTCTTCTTCCCTGAGATGTATTGGTGTTCTGCTACCTATCTTACCGATCACTATTTTATAGCCTTTACCCCATGTCCACATCCCTGCATAATTGGTTCCACGCGTCCTTTTTTGCTAACTTGAGGGCCTTTTTTAGGGCATTACGGCGTTCCCCATATTGGTTATATATGTATATCCTTTCTGGTTCTCCGATGTTATTTTTCCTGTTTATTCTAGTAACCTTTCTTCGTGCTTCGGTACTCTGCTTCCTTAGACATGCAGTCTCTTCATTCCACCAATATGCCGCCTTGTGCTTTCCTGAGCCTGATTTTCTTTTTAGCACTTGATTATATTCTGTTTCTAGGATTTTGTCTAATTGTGTTGCCTGGTTTTGGTACTCTATGTGTCCAACTTCTTGTTCTATCTTTTCGAGCAATGGTATTTTATTTTCTTCTTTATATAGCCATCCTTTTTTATATTTATTTCTTGGTGATAACGCCGGTAAGGTTTGCTTGTGCAGTTTTATGTGTATATTTTTATGGTAGCTAAGATTCTCTTCGTCATCCACGTACCACTTATTTACTAACTTGCCTACTACTTGCGAGCATATTGTGATATCTATGAAAGAACATCCGTCGTTTCTTTCAAAAGTTGGCGTTTTTCCATCGTTTAATATGTAATAATCTCTTTCGTGTATCCACTCCGCCAGTATGCTTCCTTTTTTATCTTCGATGGATGATCCCCAGCAATACGCTTTTGCGTTGAAGTCGCCCCCGATCAGTATCCTTTTGCACCTTTCTCGCCGGTCTGGGTAGCTCAGTTGGTTAGACGCTGGCCTACTGATCCCAAGGTCGCGGGTTCAAACCCGGCCCAGGCCGATGGTTTTTAAGTGTGCTTAAAAACGACAGCTCCATGTCAGTAGATTTACTGGCATGTAAAAGAACTCCTGCGGGACGAAATTCCGGCACACCGGCGACGCTGATGTGATCCTGGCAATTGACAGCGTCGTTAAACAACAAAATAATTTTTAATTTTTTTTGCACCTTTCTCCATGTTGTTCAATGCTATTTCATATAGGAATTCCTGGAATTCTTCGTTTTTAGCTTTTGGAGAGATATAACAAGAGTAGATAACCATTTAATTTATTTCTGCCCATACATATCCATTTCCACCTCCAGTTTTCCGTATTTTTGGGCTATATGCAGATACGTAGATTGCAGCATCTATTTTCCTGTCCTTTAGCCATTTTGGATTTGTTTCTACCATGTTTTATTTGGTTCTGCTACTAGTGCTAGCATTATGCTAAGTCTGGTACATTTATGCATGAGGAGATCCATGGCTCATCTGCTGCTGTCTACATTGACCTCTAGTAATTTCATGGTCGATTATCGTACTCCTCCCTTTTCTCCCTTTCCTGGACTTAAACCAGTCTCCTAAATTCTGAGCAGTGCATTGTTTCTGCTTTGTGTTCGCCTGAGTGACATTTTGTGCTATTTTGACATTCTTTAATTTTGTTACCTACTTCTCCGTAATTATGACACGTTTTATCTCTTTTTGTATTTTGACGTTCTTTAGCATTATACCCCACTCTATAACATTTGTAGCATCTTTTAAGCAGGTTTGTTGCCCTTACCCTCCATCTGTCCCATCCATCTCCTATTTTTTTCTTCGCTGTGAGGTAGTTTGCCTTCTCAGAGCTTAATGTCACGAACGCATACTTAACGCCTTGTGCATTTGCTTTTTTTGCCATTTTTACTAGTAAGGTATCTTCAGTATTATTTATTTCTTGTTTTATTACGTTTTTAACATCCTCTTCTTGAACTGTCTCATCTATGTCCAGTATCATCACTGTTTGTTCTCTTGTTTTAATTTGAACTTCAGCTAACTTATGTAATTTGGTAGTAAGTAACTGCGTAAAATTTCTTGTTTTCCAGACTCTTTACTTTTATTTTGATCTGTATACTTCCATCCTTATTTTTACTTTTCTGGTTTATAACAATGCCTTCCGATTTTACATTTTGTTTGACGTTTTTGATAATGTCTGCATATGTTTTACCTCCAACGAGTTTTATAACCATTGTATCTTCACTTTTCGTTTTATTTTTCTTCGCTATCTCCATTTCATTTTCTTCAGGGATATTTTGGTTATATCTCCTATTTACATACATAGGTATTTGCACTAAATTTTTTCTACCAAAATACTCCATAACTTTCCTGACGCTTATTTCATCCGTTTGCTTTGTAGCTATACAGGAAATATTGTTTCTTCCGTTTGCCTTAGTTATGTTTTGGATCTTTGCTAGGTTATCCATTAGATTACACTTATCTTCCATTGTTCTTCCTCCGTCCTTTGTGGCGATAATATAGATGTACCTCTTATTTTCTTTAATGCTGAAGTCATCAGTCATTGTTTCATTTGAAGTTACACTACATATCATTTTTCCATCGCTTAGTTTACCTCCTTCTAATACCCTTTGTATTTGGGGATTTACAAGCAAAATCTTATCCATTTTTTTTCCTTCCCACTCTTCTTGCTCATTTGTGATTATAATTAAATCTTCATTCTCCATTTTGAGCACTTCACCATGCTTGAGTATGCTATTGAGATAAACTTCTTCCGGCCATTTTTTATTAACTATATCTTGCAATTCTTGCTTGCTTAGGGTCTTTTTCAGCTCCTCTTCGATTTCGAGTATATCTTTTTCTTTTTCTTGCTGATGCTTAGTCATTGTCTGGGTGCTGACTTCCTTTGTTTCTTTTAGATTACATGTGCTTTCTCTCTCAGTCAGCTCCTTCATAATTTCAGTTATATACTTTGTGACACTAGGGATTCTTGTTAAATAGTCATCTAGCTTTCCATTGCATTTTTTATTTCCTTTTTTGTGCATGGTATGTTCTTTTTCAATTTTTTTGCTGGAAGATCTTTCGTTCTTCTTTATCTTTTAAAATTCTTTCAGGTGTCTCCACTTTCTTTCTTTTACTTTCTCTTCCATTCATCTGATCTTTATTTTCTTCTAGGCTGATTTTCTTTCCCTTACTTATATCAAGAGTAGTGCTAAGGGCAATTTCCACGTTTAAACTACCTGTGGACCCTCTTCTCACTTGCGTTGGTGAACGCTCAATCAGGGGTCGTTTCTTAAAAGGATCAAAGACCACTTCCATTTCTCCTTTCAAGTCCTCTGTGTTCCTTGTTTCAAGTTTCGTTCTAGTAGTGTTTTCCAGCAGCGCAGCCTGGTTGCCTACCGCAGATGCTTGGCAGTCGCTTGATGACGATCGGCTTGGGCCTGCCTTCTCACCTTGGTCCGGGTAGGACGGTACAACCAGGCTAGGTCATGAGGCTGTTGGCAGGCGCCGATTTAGGATGCTGCCCGTTGTTTCTGAGTCACCCCCTCAGCACCTCACAATTTACGTAGAATAGAAGGGTGAAGCCGAGGTTTTCCTTGGGCCGCTCTTGCATGTAGACTCTTATCTATATCGGGGTGGGAACGTCCTGGATATGTTTATTTTAGGAAAACACACGACTGCGTATTTGAATATCTTTATTCTCAAAACTATCTTAAGTTCACTCGCTACCGGGTTTATGTGTATAAGAGAAGATGTTTGCAGTAGCCCGCCGAAAAATGTTGTTTGTTCTGCCCAGTCTTCACACACCCGTCTTCAGCGACATCCAAGTGAGTTGTGTGTCCCCTTTCTACTGTTCTATCCGCTTACCTGGAAATTTACCCTTTTGTTTAAAAGTCATTCACCTAAACGGTACCATTTACTCAGCTTGTGCTAATGGCGTAGGGTGAAAGAATCCTACCCTCACTTTGTATGGGCAGTTTCATATATCCTCACGAGAATTTTGTCATGGGATTTTTGAGAGACGATGTCAAAATTCTCGTGATATCCCATCATGGTATCTGGCATGTTACTATAATATATGCCTAATTAGTGAATTTTCCTTGCTCATTAGAATGCGTGTTTTTCTTTTTCTCCTAGCGTGACTATATGTGACTGTGGTGAGCGAGTGAACCTTATTACTGAATCAGTACATAAAAATACAATACAGTACATAAAAATATTTCACAAAATGAACCATAACATATGGACACAGTTGATAACATTTGAATACACAGTAATTTTAAACACTAATGCAATACATAATTCTCACTACTGCCAACTATGTCATATGGGCAAATTCTATTTACACTTGAATACACCATAATTTGTGTAATTGAATACATATAAATGACTTCACTACTGCATACTATGACAGGTGGACAAGTTCAGTTACTATTAATATACAACAATTTTATACAAGCACATTCACTTCAGAATTTCTCCCCTCTGATATTCTTTTCTGGATAGTTTTCTGTCTATCTTACCAATTGTATATCACTGAACTTAACCTGAGGATTCACGTTTGTTCTGACCATGTTTATGTCCAGGTCCACTGTTTTACACATATTAACATAAATTTAGCTGTTATACTCTGCACACAATAATTTTATATTTGGAACATACATATTATTTGGTTACAACAAAATTATTATCCAATATATGTATTTTCTTTAATGTACACATCTACATGCACGAACATAAAACATAACTGCAATTATTTTTACAAATCGTATTCCATCAATATCATCATATGTTAAGCTATTTTACACATGTATGTTCCTACATACTCTGGCGTAGCTACTTTCTGCGTCAGTGCTCCTTGCGTCAATTTTCTCGGTCGTAATAATTACATTTTTTTAAAGCTGCTTTAATCTTCATATTATTCATTCATTCACTCTTTTACCTTTAGTGATTGCATTTTAATGATGGAATTAGATTTTTTTTACATCATTCGTGCCTGACCGCGTAACACCTCCCATCAAATTAGATCTCAAACAATTCTAGGTTTATTCCTAGTATTACTGCAATGCATAACAGTTAATAATGCTTAATTTAATTTTCTGATGCTACTTTAAACGGGCGTATATTATATTATACTTATATTTTCTTAAACATCTCCCAGTCTTAACGTCCTTCAGGGTGTACATCCCATATTTATGTCTGAACTTCGACCTGTCGGCTATTTCAAACAAATCTTGGTTGAGTTGCATAAGCCTGTTTAATCTGCGAAAACGCCTCTATGTGTCACTATGATCTCAAACATCCTTGTTTCTTGCTCAATCTGACTACCTGAGTGATACATTCCTTAACGCATTCGTTGAACGACCTTTCTGCATTCTTAAGTTCTTTGTATTTGTCGAATACTCTGTGTATACCTTCTAAACCAGTTTCAAGGCTCGCGACCGTATTCACGCTAACGAAAATTCTAATTGTTTCCCCCTTTTGGGTCGCTATGCTTGCCTGTGCACTATACCTATTGCACCATTATTTTACTAACTCTCGTGCGAAATTTTCAATACTTATTACTTCGACAAAGAATTCCTCTTAATGCAAAATGCGTTATTCTCCGTTTATGTTTATATATCGTCTGTAGCACTGACCGAGGTAAAAAGTACGGTGGTTGTTTTTTCAGATATCTTAGATGTTACACATGACTTCTCATAATCGATTACAGGGCATTTAGCCATTTAATAACTCGCTCTCGATAATTATCTAAGTTACAAGGCCTATTGTTTCGGAACAGTCATTCTAGGAGGTCCCCAGCGGGATATCAGACCTTATGTCTTCATTTCGGATGACCTGTGGAGACGTCATGCACCTCAACTTTAGTTTTCCGTCATTTGTGGAGATTGCAACCTCCGGTTTTCAATTGTTATCGGGTGTTCGTTGCTCAGTGAAGGTGAGTGTGTCTGTTCCTGTGTATGTGGAGTTGGGCTGTTATTATTACTTAATCGGCATGACCGATCACCATAGTATCTATGGTTGTTTCGGTTTCTATTCCCTGCATCAGACCTATCCCACTCGTTTCGGTAGTTCCTCTGCTGGCTTCCTCTACCTGAATTTCTACTTCTAGAGAATGGCATGAAATGCACCAGATAATTTTGGTATGACCTCGGGTTATATCGGTCATTTCTGTGATCGTAAGTCACTTCGGCATTTCTGTCATACGGCCTGTTATTTCTCGGCCTCCCTGACTGACCCACGTTATTATGTCTGTTTGGAGGTCCCTGTGCCCTCATCCCATCATTTCGATGTGGCGGTTGGTTGTGACGGTTTGCCCTCTCCCAGGAGCTTTGTCCGGCAAACTGTGGTCCGTGACCCTGCAAAGCTGTTAGTAATTCTATCGCTTCACTAAGAGTTCGCGGTCTCGCTACTACCAGGTGGTGACGGGTGACGTCAGGATAGTGCCTTACCATTAACAATATAAATTCCGATTCGGGCATTGGTGGCTCTAACAATTTACTTAACTGACCTAATCGCAGAAAGTAATCGGTCATTGATTCTCGACTTCCCTGATGGTATTTTCCATTGTTTATTGGGCTTCTTACATTATGCTGTGCAGCCCCGCTCCAATACTTCTGTAAGAATGCGGTCCTAAAATGCTCATATTGGGCGAATTCCCCGATTGTTAACCTGAACCAACTCAGAGTGAACCTGTCAGGCTTCTCTGTATAATAATCATCCAATAATTATCGGGAATTCCCCTCAAACCGAAATATGCCTTAATATCGTTTATGAACTGTTTTGCATTGTCGCGTTCACTGTCAAATTTTGGCAGTGGGAGTTTGTTTAAAAACGGCATTGTCACTGTTATTGGTTGTTGTGGCTCGGGTACACTGGGCATATTGTAGCTCGCATTCGGGGATGACGAGTGAGCACATAGCCGGTCTCTTGTCCTACCCTCAACACTTAATCTACTACCTGAGGCTACGGGAAGCGGAGAAGCGTGGTCCTGTACATTACTTATATTACAATTTTTCATCACCTCCACCTGTTGGACTGCGATTTCCCTTATCCTAATGTGCATTCTGGACGGCAACTGCTTGTGTTATCTCGCCTCGCAATTGTTAATTTCGCTCATTTGTGAATCTTGAGCGTCACTTACTATTTTTTTTATGCTTTCCATTTCGGCAGTTAACCCGGTTTCCAATGACTTTTGCTTGTCCTGTAGTGCAACACAAGCAGTTTTCATCTCAGTTTGCACTTTCTTTAAATCACTAATTACATTTTCATTTATAGTATTTCTGATGCTGCCAATCTCTTCGCCACACTCTAACCTGATTTGCATTACCTCCCCCTGAGTGGAGTGCAATTCATTTCTCACCAGGCTGATTTCTCCTCAGAGAACTTTGCACTAATTTCACCTCATTCATCACATTATTAATTTGTTTTTCCAACTTGTTTAGTTCTCCCTGTTTCTCTGCAAGCTTACGCTCCTGATTGTCAAGCTGTTGACTTAATCTTTCCTCCTGTAAGGTTAATCTATTATCCAACTGTGTTTGTGTGTGATGTGATTTACTGTTTTAATTGTGTTACTTGGGAAGACATTTTGGTTTCCAGGTTTATCATTTTCCCCAAAAGTTGCTGCATGAGACACTCTATATTTCTCGATTCTAAATTTTGCGAAGGGGTAGACTGCTCAGCCATTTTGTCTATTACGTTTACTATTTTTTTTCTCAGCAACATTCACTTATTCCCCTCTAACTAAATACTATTTTAATCCCTATATTGGCAGCACCTGTGTACATCTACAATCCTCTTAAAACTACAACAAAAAACATATAAACATTGACATATTAACAAAGACATTCACACTTACTCTTTCTTGTAGTACATTTCTACGTCGCATTGTACCTGCTTGATGAGGAGCACTATTTTGATGTGGCTCACTGGAGGTCCTGTTGAGTTGCTGTTGCTCCTCTCGACATCGGCTTCCTGCTGCTGTTGGTCTTGCGATGGCCCATACGTAGTTTCGTCGTCCTCCGTCGTCTATGCTGTGAATCCAGGACTTCCGTGAAGAAAAGCCGCATGTTGTTGCGCCGATTTATGAGGCTGTTGGCGGGCGCCGATTTAGGATGCTGCCCGTTGTTACTGAATCTCCCTCTCAGCACCTCACAATTTACGTAGAATAGAAGGGTGAAGCCGAGGTTTTCCTTGGGCCGCTCTTGCATGTAGACTTATCTATATCAGGGGGTGGGAACGTCCTGGATATATTTATTTTAGGAAAACACACGACTGCATATTTGAATATCTTTATTCTCAAAACTATCTTAAGTTCATTCGCTACCTGGTTTATGTGTATACGAAAAGATGTTTGCAGTAGCCCACTGAAAAATGTTGTTTGTTCTGCCCAGTCTTCACACACCCGTCTTCAGCGACATCCAAGTGAGTTGTGTGTCCCCTTTCTACTGTTCTATCCGCTTACCTGGAAATTTACCCTTTTGTTTAAAAGTCATTCACCTAAACGGTACCGTTAACTCAGCTTGTGCTAATGGCGTGGGGTGAAAGAATCCTACCCTCACTTTGGACAGTTTCAGTCACCTGTGTCTGTTTCGTAAAGTAATAAACAAGAAGTATTGGCAATGTAGTAATAATGTAGAGAGGCCATACGAATATCAAAAATTGGCCTTACACTAATATAATATTCCAAGCAGATATTTGTGAATGAGTGGCACGACACCTCCTCCTGAAATTGTTGCTTTGACTAAACTATCCAGTTCCTCATCCCCTCTGATTGCCAATTGGATGTGTCTGGGATTGATGCACTTCAATTTCAAACCCTCAGAAACTTTGCCGGCTAGCTTGAGGACTTCATCGGCCAAATACTCCAGAATTTGTGTATTATATATTGCTGCTGTTCCAGCAACACGGACATGGCTTTTCTTCTTTAGATGTCGGTGAATTCTTCCCACTGGAAACCGTATTCCGGCTTTTGCAGATCGTGATATAGCTTTCGCCTTGGGCTTTCCCGAGTTTTTCATTGCTTTGCCGTCAGACATTGGAAATCTCAATTTTTTATTTGCTCATAACACAAGTACACATGTAATCTCAACCTTCAAGTACAGCCACACTACTAGTTTCTGTCTCTTAACCTTCCCAATAAAACTGTCTCCATGGCAACCTCCTTGAAAATCAAGGAGTCTTAATGACATGGAGAAGCCATGTCACACTGCTCCCTTCTCAATGCTGATCATACCGAACAGCACCATCATAACGGGCCAGATGACCCAGGTGTACCACTAACATCTTTCTTCGGGGCATCTTCTGGATGCGGTAGACCACATCATTAATTCTCTTTACCACCTGGTACGTTCCTTGCCATGGTTGTCGGGACATGGCATCCGCATTGGCGTGAATCTTCCCTCTACGATGTTTGGACGTGAAGTCGTACTCCTGCAGCCTCTGGACCCAATGGGCTGTCCGGCCCTCCAGATTTCTGTCGGTCTGGGTGGCTTAATTGGTTAGACGCTCGTCTACTGATCCCAAGGTCACGGGTTCAAACCTGGCCCAGGCCGATGGCTTTTAAGTGTGCTTAAAAACTACAGCTCCATGTCAGTAGATTTACTGGCATGTAAAAGAACTCCTGCGGGACAAAATTCCGGCACACCGGCGACACTGATGTGATCCTGGCAATTGACAGCGTCGTTAAACAACAAAATATTTTTTTTCCTCCAGTGTTCTAAAGTTAAGTAACCAGGTTAGGGTGGAGTCGTCTGTCCTCAGGTGGAATGACTGACCGTACAGGTACTTGTGGAAGTGCTCCAAGGTTTTCACTACCGCCAGTAGCTCTCGCCGGGTGACGCAGTAGTTCTTCTCTGCCTTGGACAACGTCTTGCTGTAGTAGGCTATCACCCGCTCATGGCTGTCCTGAACTTGGGATAGTATGCCTCCAATGCAATGGTCACTGGTGTTGGTGTCCACAATGAAGGCGTTGCCTGCTTGTGGGAATCCCAAAATAGGAGCACTGCAAAGAGTCCTCTTCAGCTGCTGGAGAGCGCCTTCGGCGTCCTCCGTCCACTCATAAGGCCGGTGTCCTTCCGTCAGGTGAGGGAGGGGCTTGGCGATGTTGGAGAAACCTTTATGAAGCGACAGTAATAGCTGCACGACCCCAGGAAATTGCTGTGCTATATATTGCTGCTGTTCCAGCAACACAGGCATGGCTTTTCTTCTTTAGCTGTCAGTGAATTCTTCCCACTGGAAACCGCATTCCGGCTCTTTCAGATTGTGATATAGCTTTCGCTTTGGGCTTTCCCGAGTTTTTCATTGCTTTGCCGTCAGACATTGCAAATCTCAATTTTTTATTTGCTCATAACAGAACTACACATGTAATCTTAACCTTCAAGTACAGCCACACTACTAGTTTCTGTCTCTTAACCTTCCCAAACTCTTCCCAATAAAACTGTCTCCATGGCAACCTCCTTGAAAATCAAGGAGTCTTAATGACATGGAGAAGCCATTCACAATATTAAGATCCACATTGTAAGAGCAGTATATTTGTACCAAAGTATCACGTTTCTGTTTAATTTAGAACAGTGTTGTGTTTCTCTAGTCTTTTCTCCCTTCTCCCCACCTTATATTTATTATCACTTTACAAAAAATGAAAGGTTTAAATAGAGTACAATGCTAAAATAAAACCAGTGACATTTTGGTGCAATTTTAACATATTTGCTTCTATTTCTCACCTGACCAGTTAGTTGGTCATTTTTGTAGTTTATAAACTATTCTTAATGAACGTAATATCAATAAGGTGTGCATAATCAATGCACATGTCTTGTTTCATGTTCTGACTATGGTTGCCACTATAAAAATATTTTGGAAATACTGAATGACCCATAGACAACACATAAATTTGTGGTTAAAGTTTAAACCTTCTGACCATGAAGATTCTAGGGCAGTGTCCTCCCTGTAAATAAAAGAAAGAAAAATCAACATTTAATTATAAATCTCTTCGTTGCTTATATGCTAAATGGAGCTATTGCAGTTGTGTCATTGAGGGAAAACAGGGCGGTTACCTTTTCCCCCTTACTAGTTACACTTCGCTGGTGACGTAATACATATGAGGGCAAGGAAGAATGCTGGGAGAATTCCGGTTGGAATGTGTAATGGGATATGTTGACACCCAACACTGACATTCTTATTTTGTGTAACTCGGAGTGCAAACGTACTCCATTTGCCAATGTTAGTCACCTTTACCCTCCATGGCCATGTCAGTAAGCCAAAGCGAGCACCTTTGAGCTAATGTTTTAATTACAGAGTGAATTTCATACTTCATGTCCATGCAGAAGTCTGTGTCTGTAAGTAGTATTAGGGGGAGAGATGAACAGAGTTAAATTTATTTAATTTAAAAGGTGAGTCAATTAACAACACTTACATTTATAATTTTCCGGAACACATTTCGGAGGTTAATTTTCCTCCATTATCAACCGGACAATAACTGGGTTTCCATGCTGTGGATGGCGATGCTTCTGATCTTTCTTCTTGTAACGGTTCAAGGAACTTGCTGAAAATATCTTTCTGGGGAATGTCGAAATTAAATACTCAGTTTCTATTTTTTAAAATGAAGATTTATTCCTATGTGGACAGCTCTTGTTTAGTGTTATTAATTGACTCACCTTCTAAATTAAATTGATTATAACAACACTGTTTTCAAACTTCTAAGAAAGGAAGAGAGTTAAATTACTTTAAATGTATGTAAGGAACAGGGATATAAGGAAGAGTTTGATATAATGTGAGGCATTTTGCTATTAGTTCCCCTCTCCAGTCTTTCCAATATGAAGTAATTCAACTTAACTGCTGCAAACCATGCATGCAGAAAAAACTAGTCCAATCCAAAATATGATTTACAATATAAGAATAGATTTTAAATTAAGTTCAGATGTGTAATTATGGCATGCTTGAAAATATAGACTTGCATTTTAGTTAAATCATTCTAGAACAGATAATATTGATTACTGTTGCTTGGTCACTTTCACGTGTATGTTACCAATAATCATGTGATTCCACACTTACATCAATTTCAAACACAGGCTTCAAATACAAGTTAGTTGAAGTTGTAAGAAATACTCAGATGATTCAAAACTGCTTTTTTGTCGAAATCACATTGGTGGCTGGCTGAAGTTTTGGACCAGTGTGATATTTAGAGCCATTTTTTAACATTTAAGTTTTGAGCAAGAATGCTGTTACATAATCGGATTTGGCTCTGTAAATCTTATGTCATCAAAATTGCAACAAATCCACAAGGAAGAGAAAAAAATCCTTATGAAATATGCAATTAATTTTCTGGCTAAGAGCCTAGAAAACCTGCAAAAACTGATCTTACAGTTAAACAGAATGTTTCAAAATTATAAAATCCAGGGGTATCATTTAGGAGGACCCCCTTCTCCTCAAGTTATCAGAAATAATTAGGCAACTGGTTATTATTGCTCTACCAAAATAAAAATTATGACTTACAACTGTATTTTTAATGCAAGTATTTCACATTCAAGAAATCAAATAATTTGTTTAGGCTAAACGTGTCATTAGGAAAACTGCTTCAGGCAATCTTGCATCCCCCCCAATCAGAAATTGAATTGACACTCTTGATAAAAGCCATGTTGAAAGCAAGAAATGACAAATTGAGGAGCGTTTTTTCAAAACTCGATAGATGCACAAAATGCATTTCTTAGAAAAACGGTTTTTTTCTATTTGTTGGCAATACTAACTGGTTAGTACAGCAACTATATTAATCATTCAATTCTCCTTCCTGATATGTCTCATTGAATGTTATTTATTTTAACCTTTTTATAATACATAATGTACTATACAACCAGCATATTAATGTTAATAAGTATTATTTTGTTAGGTATAAACTTAAAAACTAAGTACTGCTACATTCACAATAACAATATATTTTGTTTTATTTATATAACATATTGAATACACACAAAGAAATTTCAAACAATATGAATAAGTAAGCTTTAACCTTTATTAGTGCTTGTGCAGTCTGTAAATGGTTGTTAGTTCGTTTCTCTTTTCCACATCTGCCTCTGTCTTAATCTTCATCAGTCCCATTTTGCAGGTTGAGCATGTGTCAGTGTGTGGTGTACGGAATGGAAGATTTAAGAAGTTGTAAAATATGTTTATATATTTTGACAAGGAGCAGACTGGTAGATTTCTGAATCATCTTTCGTTGCAAAAGTTGGTCCACATTTTTCTGATATTAATTTCTGGAGGTAAATATCCTCTCCTTGATTTTGCTCTTCCATAATGGCTTTCTCTACATCTGTACTTCTTAATGTCTTGCTTTATAGCAGCAGTAATGCCCTTCTGTAATATTCCTGTTCTGTCACCTCCTCTGGTTTCCTTTGACGCATTTGCAGATAAGTGAAAGTTTATATCCAGGAGAGATAATTTATCTTTTGTCACCCCTGTGATTCCTTGGAAGCTTGCAGCACATACTGACAATACTCGGCCACCATTAGTTCTCACACTGTATATAATGCTAACAGTCTGCTTTCTATTTGCAGCTTCTTTCTTCACCACTCTGCAATTGGGAGATGTAATACTCATATGTTTCATAAGGAATTTATCTTGATCTATTTTGTTGAGCATGGAAAGATGTTGGTGAAATCCACTTATATCATTATAAGTCAAATCAGCTGCATCACAGTGCTTATGCCCTTTACTTTTAGGATTTTGTGGAGTGCACTTGAGACCATATGAACATGTAATTGCTGGAGTATGAGCTTTCTTTGACTTCCATTTTGATTTCCTTTCCTTGTTTTTGCAATTCCTACCTCCAGCGCATTCTACGACTGGTACAGTTTCACAATCTGAGCTCCTGTCCATTGTGCATAGTACAGTGCAGTGTCTCAACTAAGAATAAAAATGTCATGTAAGTATAACAAAGCTTGTAGAAGCACCTGCCTGCTGTGCAAGGGGTTTGATTCCCGGCAGGGGGGGTAGGAATTTTTCTCCAGCCAAGATTATTCTTCATCCTTCTCTGAGTCTGGAAGTGTGAATGTGTGTGTGTGAATTCAACATATAAAAACTCCCAAAGACCGAAAAACCCACTGTTAAATGAGTAACACCATTGCCATTAGGCAAGGCCACCGATATGACCTCTGCAGTTAAAGGCGGGATATAAATGGTACAAAAAAAAAGCTTGCAGAAATGAATGTGAAATCCAAACGCACAACCTGAGTTCGCAGTTATTACCAACAATGCAGCAGTGTACAAAGCTTGCAGAAAGGTTTGAGAATTCCAAGAATCGCAATAGTGAGACTGCAGTCAATGCCAACATGAATTTCATAGAATTCAAGTTGCTACACTTTGGATAATAAAATCATAAAATTGCATCTATCGACCTTTGCTTTAACTGAGCAAGTGCATCTATCAAGTTTTGAGAAAACTGTTAATATTCCACACCTTCTACACAGGACAAGAATCGAATGTTATAAAATCTGATTTCACAGAACGATGCAGAAGGTGAAAATTATGCCAATACTGTACATAACTCAATTTCGTAAAATTTTGCATCTATCAAGTTTTTGAAAAAACGCTCCTCAATTCTTCTACTTGACTATGGAATTGTTTCTCAATTACCACAAAAATCTGCAGTAGCAATATGTTGATTAGTCGCGGGCCATGATCGGCGGTTCATCTATATGGGAATGGAATATTTAACTCTTCTAGTAGATTTGCAGAATTTTACAGGAAGAAGAATGTATTTCTTAGAAATGTTTAAGTGTTACAGGAATAATTACTTCATTGCCAAATGTCTAGGCGTTTGAACAACCACAAAGACAGCAGTACCACCAATACACTAGTATCCATGTGCTCTATGTTGTTATTCTGAATCTGATAAGTACTCCAATAGATATATTAGGAAGTATATTTTCATAAAATTCAGATTTATCTTATAAAGATATGTCAGATGAAACAGAAAATTAATTTGTTGTTAAAACGAGGCCAACTGGAATTATACAGAACATTCAGTGTGCAAGGGAGCATAATGAATGTGAAGTTTATATGCTCCCTTTCCTCTGTAATTTTTGTATCCAATACGAGGAGCTAATGCATCACAATGTGTATGGTTTTATGTTTTATTATATTCATATAAATACTGTCAAAGATATTTATAATGAAAAATGCAATGTTGTAATTGTTGAAAAGAAAATCCATGACAAACACACCTTAGTTTTAGGTACAAATTATTATAATTAGTAACAGGAGTTGAGGTAAAGCTTTATTTATATATACAGGCTTTAGTGGAGCAAGTATTATTTGCAAATAGAATAAATATTTTTACATGAATAGTTTTGTAAATTGGACCACCAGTGAAACAATGCTTTAGTTGTATGTTTAAGTAGCATAAAACGTTTTACTGTAAAATATATTTTATATGTTTGTTTGGGTAGAAAGTCAGCAGTATGTTAGAACTGTTCTATGGCACATTATTAAACTTGTCTCCATCCTTTGTATAACTGTCAAAAACATTGTTTTATTAAAGGTTTAATAAATTAGAACTAATCCTAATTTTCTTCATATAATTTTACACAGAGTTAATCCATATATAAACAGCTGATTCGGATTGGTGCAAAGAGATGTTTTACCAAACAGAAAACTGTAATTTTGGTTTTTCTACCTTCATTCGAAACATTTCTTTTCATCAAAATGTACAGAATGGCTGAGTGAACATAACAGTACCATAAATTGTATTGTGAACGTCACATTTGAAACTTTGTTCGTTGTTAATTATTGTTTTCATTCATTACAATGGTACAACATTTTTTTTTTTCCTTTTCTTTGTTATTTTCTCCCCACATTCTGGAACATTTTCAAATTGAACCTAGATTACTAACCCTTCATCTTACAGCTAATGCAAGTAATCAAAATGGTATGGTTCTCAAATTCCCGAGCATTTCAGTATCTCCTTATCTAACAATAAAATTATTGTTGCCTTGCACATTATCACTCAGATGATTTGTCCAGCAGCACTACCTCTTACTCTCCTCCAGAGATTCAGTATCAAAGTAAGATTACAGTGCTCTTTTTGAAGTGATAGGTAAAATTCTAAATATGGGCACTTTTGCTTCAATAAAAATTTCAGTAAATTCAATATCACATGTGTGCACATTGTTCATTTAATATACCTAGGTACAGCATAAGATCAGGTCATCAACACTCTGGAGTAGTATGTAAGGAACATCAGAAAAAAAGTATACAATGATTTTGCTGAGAAGCAGGAGTGTAGGTGTATATATAATTTTTGTTTTAATGGGAGATGTGTGTAATCAGAAAGAGTGATCAGGTTTAAGCACAAGTTAATTTGACATTCCAACATAAAAGCCAATGTTGCAACACTACAGTAAACGGGTGAACATCATTGGCAGTGAGCAATTGTTCCAAAGGCAAAAGCCACCAATGTTGAAAGTTGCTCATAAAGGGGAGGGAGGAGAAAGAAATTGTGGGAAGCTATGTTTCTGGCTAAACCAAGCTATATATCCCCCAGTAATTTATTTTTGTTTTTTTAATGGTATTTAATATCTGTTACTGCATAGAGAAGCACAGATATTTGGACACTAATATAATTTCATTCTCATGCAATGAAATTATAATTTGGGAAGGGTATGTTCCAGATCTAAATTTACGGTATCTTCCCTGCATTTGCTGGCTAAAAGAACTGAGGAGAATCTTCAACAAACCTCAGCCAGGGAGGACGGACCTGGGAGGATTAATCTGTGGATCTTGTTCATGGGCCTGTGCCTTAATGACCTCACCACCTGTGTTGATTGTCATTTGATTGTATCCATCCTGTGCTATGTTCAAGGCAACAGTGTACTTTGGTTCAGAATTTACACATTGACCTGTCAGGCCATAACTCTCAAAATTAGCACTAAAATGTATCTTAGCCTGCTATAGAGCAATTCCACGAATATGTCATACCGAGTGTTAAAATTTGAAATTGATGTTTTATATTTTTAACTGAGGAAAGATGATGCCAGATACTCCAAAGTATCCTATGAAGTGAAAAATGTTTTTAACGTGAATATAGGTTCAAATTTTGCTAACAATATATTTCCAAAACACTAAAAATAAGCATGAATAACATGATTTTCATATCAATATTTCAGGAGCTATGTACAACTGTTTTAATTTTTCTTTTCTGTACATCACACAATGACTCTTCATCTTCAAAATGTGTATATGGCTAATAATTTTCAACATTTATAAAATATCCATAGAACCTGTTTAATTATTACTGAGTGTCAATGTCAGTTAGTCATGGTAAATAAGGATAAAGTCCTCTGGAGGGAAAAGTCATGACTGAAAAAATACCCTTTTTGATTCTGCATCATTACAATATGACAAATAAAAAAGTATCAGAAAGTTTTCTTCTATAGTCATTCGTTTTCCCACAAAACACATGACTAACGGACAATTAGTGCTTTTGCCCTGTGGTCATATGCGTACAGTGCTTATGAGACTTCACTCAGGATAGACGTATCAGTCCGTTTCTGACTCCATGGCTAAAACACCAGCCCAAAGACAACATCAACACAAACAACGTTTGAAGGAGCAAGGCAGTTATGCACAATGGAAGGAAAAAATAGAAGTGATTATTGAAGGAAGAGCAATACTGAAACAAACAAAACAAGGAAGAGAACACCTCAAAGCTGAATATAGGAGACATAAGCAAGCACAGCGGGCAAGACAAAAGATAAGAGACCAAGGAGGGATTGATAAGGATACTCCATCAACATGAACCGCTTTCAAAAGCAGACAGCATTTTGGAAAGTGCAGAAAACGTGTTGAGGAAGCATTGTCACAATCTCCATGCAAAAGAAAAGAAATTCGTAAGTTAGCAGTTGAAGAGGGATTACATGTTGTAAAACCAAAGCATTCTGTCCCGGTATCAGGAAAACAACTATCAGAGGAACTTAAAGGTGCAATCATCAAGTTCTATCAGGATGATTCAATATCTTACCAAGCTGCTGGAAGAGATGATGAATTCCGTGTTTAAGGAGAAACAAAAGAAGTTTGCATTAGGTATCTAGTGGTATCATTAAAAGAAGCACATGCGCTCTTTCTACAAGACCGAGAAGAAATGTCCATGGGGTTGACAAAATTTGCGGAATTATGCCCTGCTCACATGTGTCTTCAAAGTCAGATCCCACATCAAAGTTTCTTCTCAAGGCATTGTGTAAAAATCACGTACTCACTGAGACTGAATTTCGTAAGTTCATAGCACAAGTGATTTGTGATCAGAAATCGAGTGAATGTATGCAGGGAGGATTCTCCAAGTGCTGGGGATTGAGTGAAGCAGACATTTCAGATGAATTCGCCAATTCTCCATGCGAATGGAACCTGTGGAGTTCACATAATGAAAGAATGGAAATTGAAGTAAAAAAGGGATCTGTAAAAGACTGCATTGAAGAACTGCCCCATTGCCCCATTATGTTTCCTAAATCGCAAGACAGCAATCCAAGGCCTTTAAGAAGGCTCGGGAAAATGTTGCAATTAGTAAAGCTTTGATACAGATCGACTTCTCTGAGAACTACACATGCAAGGAGCAAAATTAAATTCAAGCTGCCCACTGGAACAATACACAGATCTTAATATTTACTGCTGTTGCCTGGTATAGAAAAGAAGGTATTGGTGAAATTCAGAAGCAATCTTTTGCTTTGGTGTCTGATTATGTATCACATGACAAATATGCGGTTGATATTTGCTTAGGAATATATTTTCGGAAATGTTGGATATTGTTCCAAATCTTGAACTTGTGAAAGTGTTTCCTGATGGAGCTGCTAGTCATTTTAAGCAGAAATAAACATTGAGTCATGTGACATATCTTTCTGAAGTATTTGGAATGTAAATTGAATGGCACTTCTAATCCTATCATGGAAAGGGAGCAGTAGATGCGATTGGAGGACAAGTGAAGAGGATGGCATGGAAAGCTGCGAAAGCGGGAAGCAGGATTCAGAGTGCTGAAGAATTTGTCAACACTGTTAGAAAGAAAACCAAAATACATGTTCTTGAGGTTTCTCTGCCTGAAATTGAAGAAGCAAAAGAATTTCTCAACAAAAGATTTGAACATATTTCACCTATGCTGTCCACTCAGTGGATTCATTATGTGAAAGTATTAGGTTTAAATGTTGTAGAATATGCTTTTCTTTCATGTGCGGAAAGTGTCAGAATGATGCACAACTTTCGGAAATAAAAACAGTGTAGTGATATTCACATACATTACGAGGCTACTGCATTTAGCATTCCTGCACTATGAGGAGTCCAATCCAGTATCTTATGTTACATGTATGTGCTGTGTGCTCTCATGTGTCGTCTTTGTTATGGTTTTGAGTCAGCTTTTTATACTTGCAATGACATAACTGTGGTAAGAAATGAGAGCTGTCAACATCTGTTTATTCTGTTCATATTGTTATTAGTACTTCTCCAAAGGATATGATTTTTCTCAAAACGATAAATGCAGTTACACATCTGTGTGTATTACATGTATGTAATGTATAATACGTATCACTTTGATTTACCACATGTTAGACCATGTAAAACAAAGACAAGGTATTACAATTTTTGCAAATGTCAGTCATGTCAGTTACGCTGACCTTTTGAATAAATATCTCCAGATGAGAATAACATGCCAAACCTTTTTTCAGGTCATTTGAAAGCTTAGAAGTTCCTCTCAAGTGATTTTTCAGAACAAATCAAATAAGAAAACTCAGAGAAAACAGAGGACAAACGTTTGAAATTGGGGCGGCAGTTGACAAAAATGTCAGTGAGTCACGAAAAGTTTGGCGCTCATTATGAAATAATTATTTCACTTTAAGGTTTTTATATTTCCTATCACAACCGCCAATGTATTCACTGTCATTGTATGTTGTTGAAATAACATATTTACACCTATCTTGACCTTTAGACAGACCTTTTAAGAAGAAAATGTAGTGTAAATGTCAGTCAGTCACACGTGAAATTGCTCTATAATGGTGCCAACTTCAGAAAGCTATTACGTGAACTCAAGCTTTACTAAGTACAAATTTAGAACATTCAGACACAGTGCATTGTTGCATATAGTTTACTATGCCTAATGCATTCACTGATAAGTAATCCCATCACTCCTCCCCAATCTCTGTCTTGCTACACTCCTTCTGAATAAGTTTAAAGTAGGACATATAAAAGGGAAGAAAATAAATATGCACAGCCATTCTGTTTTATCAAAATATTGTCATTATTAATTATATACTAATTATAGTCTCTCAGACTACTGATTTTACAACAATGTATTTTGTGTAATAGCCTATTTTATTGAACTAGGGTTAAGGCACTAAAAGTTTTAATCATAATTTTAAATACAAGGGCTGTAAATAAAGTAGTGACAACATTGATAGAACACAAAATGCTTTCAACTCACAAGTACAATTGCATTACATTCCTTAAGTGTAGTCACCCACAAAGTCCTTGACCTTTTATCAAATGTAGGGCAGCTGTTGGGGACCATTGGCAAGGTGATCTCTGTTGATGACTGTGACAGAGCGCCCTACTGCGGGGACTACAGATGCCACGTCAGGAAATTGGTCTCAGAGGTGTTCCTCCAACTTTGGAAACAAGTCAAAGTCACAAGAACTCATGTCTGGTGAGTACAGTGGGTGTTCCAAGACCTCCCAATGCCACTGTTGCAATAACAGCTGGACATTGTTTGCGACTGCCCACGACTCATCAATGGCAACAATACGCTGCACAAATGCGTCTCCTTCATTGTGGTATTTGTCCAGGTGGATGCCAGCCAGTGCATACCGGTGCCATTTCTGTACCTTGGTGAGTCAATGTGGAACCCAACGGGATGCAGTTTTCCTCAGGTGAAGACCTTTCATCAGGATGTGCCACACCTTTTGATGACTGAGACCAACCTCTACAGATAACTTTCGGACAGTCCATCGATGGTCCATGGCAACAAGACCACTCATGATGTCATTCTGATCTTGAGGAATGGACGGCTGACCTGTGCTGTGCAAATCCACAGTCTCAGTCTGACCCGCACCAAATGCCTTGGCAATCGTTCAGCCATCATGTACGGTAATGCATTCTTGCCACAGGCTTCACGTAATCCTCGATGACATTCTGATGCATTTTTGCCATGGGCAACCTCGATTTTAAGCCACAAACACTGATTGCCTTTGGTAAACATGCTTTAGAGCAGCGCACTTGACAGATTCACTTCAATGCTACACAGCAACAGCACACTCCCAACTGGCAGCCTGACCAATGCACACCACATGTCGACACTAGTCACCTGGTCGCTCCCATATCCTATTGGCTTATACCCGCTCTCCTGCGACTGTGGGGACTATGTTGCCACTACTTTCTTTACAGCCCTCGTTAAACCACAGATGGCACAAAATGAAATGTGTTTTTAAAATATCACCAAACTGCATTTAATAATGTAATAATTACTAAACAAATATTATATTTCCCCCTAATGGAAAGATAGGATCAGACTGAAAAATTCAATGCCAATGCCAGGACTTGAACCATGATCTTTTGGTCTCCAGCTGGTTGCTCTAACCACTAAGCTACCCATAGCAAAATGCTGGTGCAACACAAAATTCTCCCACTAACTGACTCAAATTAATTGCTATTGGTTGACCGTATAGATGGTTAAAACTATGAAATCTGGTACTTAAGTACTTACAGCATTGTAAGTCACCATTAGGTTATGATAACTCTTATGAATTGATATCTCCTTATGATTTACCATGAAAATGATAATGATCATTTAGTGCTGTGCTAGCATGTTGCCATGGCAGCTCAGTGGTTAGAGTAGGCATGTCCAAACCCGAGCCAGTCTTTGATGCTTCCTGCATGACATGTATTTGGAACAAGGGAGAGGAGTAAATCGACCTTTGCACTGTCAAGTGGTGTTACCTTAAGTTATGACTAAACATTGTCCATAAGAAAGGCCTGCTGTGCATTCACAAACCAAAGAAATTTGAGACATGTACTTTTTTCCTTTACCTGATTACCCTCTCCATATGTAGGACTTACACCCCCAAGCCAGTGCCTAGGGTCAGATGCCTGTCGGGGAGCACAGGAACCTATGGACTCAATAGAGTGAAGACCTGGAAGCGGGTGGTCAGCCAATCACAAGGTATGATAGTGAGGAACAGGATGATATGAAATGCAAGCAAAATCGATGATTGGAAAGGTGATAATGGAGCAGTTGGTGGAATAAGTGGCGGGGGAAACCAGAGAACCTGGCCATGTTGCCGCCTGACATGTATAATAAACAATAATCTTCAATAAACAGTAAATTGAACTTCCAAATTTAGCATATTATCTGTTATAGATTGTTTAACTGTGCCGAGAGATGGGAATCTGAGATTCTAGTTCTATTTTTACATTTTAATTGTTTCATTCGAGAAAAAAGTTGCTTGCAAATGTATATGGAGGCAAACATTGGCAATATACAAGCACTAAATGCCTAAAGACAATATTCATTTTTCGGAGTAGTTTTAAATACCTCAATTCATAAACATTCCTTACAAATAGCTTTAACAATACTTGCAGGGAGGGTGAGCCTGTGTTTGGACATGGTTGGGTTAGGACAACCAGACAGAGACCAGGAGATTTGTGGTTCAAATCCTGACTATGGCATTGAAGTTTTCAGTCTGACTACCTTTCCAATCTTTGTCTTACACACAGCTAATGTAAAAGAACAATTAATTTCCCCCGAATGTTTTGCCTTCCGGGGTTAAATAAAAGACAGGTTGTAAGTGAATGAATGTAGATTCCTCCATTATGGAGACGGGTGAAAATGAAGTATAGAGGGAATTTATTTTATAAAAAAATAAATACGTTTATTTTGTTATTATCTTATGACTGTTATTGTACCACAGTTTGCAGCATGAGAACAATAAAAAGGCTTTGTAATATAAAATGCATTATTTATTAATATCACCACTGCATGCCGTCTGTTTCCTTGTTATAAGTTATGTTTTTCTTAGTGAGAGGGCATTCTAGTGTCAATACTGCCTATTTTACAGAATGCCATAGCAACTCATTAAATTTCACCTTTAATTTTTGGATTAGGACATTTGTCACTCTGAATTTACCTACCGTGCTGGAGCGGTATGTGAAAGTTGACATACAAACCTATTATACATGTATACAACCAACCATATGTTCTCAATGTGTTTGTTACTGCAATACGGTGAGTAAAATTTCTATCCTGTAAAATAATAGATATAACTTAACGAGCCGGTGTCCCACGGTCCAACTTTTTGATCCAAAGCGTTGTGTACAACAAAAGTGCATCGTGAGACAGTGTTCTGTGGTGGGACATCGGCGGTTGGATACAATTTTGTTGTATACAATTTCGGTCCTATTTTTTGTATCCAATATGTTTGTATCCAACGCGATTGAATTGCTTCTAATTTTTGCATCCTACGACATGAAATCAGCCAATCAGCGTCAGTAACGTCACAATATGGCGGACTGCGCATGCAACGTGTAGTCAGCTCGTGTTGCCTGTGCAGGACCTCCTAAATACCGGACCTGACACTGTAATTCAAGATGGCGGCCAAAGTGGTGGGAACTACTTGTAAACAACTCGTCTACAGGCTACGATTTCAACGCAGTAAAATAAAAATGTGGTGTAATAACACGCCTATTTTGTGAATATGGGCTGTGTTAAACACAAAAACACTGTCTTAAACATAAACTCAAGTAAACAAAAAAGAATGACATTTAATATTAAACGATAAACCATGGGCAATGAAATATATAACCTCAAATATCATTCATGCAATCTACAGGTTTACATGCCATTATGTAACTGCATTACACACTCAAATTACAAAGAAGATAGACAAAACTGCAAGCAGCATGTTACTTAAATAAAACAGAAGTGTTGACAGTGAGTTGACTCAGAATTATTAATCATTGTTTACACTGTTTTTCACATTTGTACAATGTGCAGAATGTTATATACCTACACAAAACATACTATACTGGATGGCTGATATACAAATGCTGCCATTTAGAATGACCTAAAGCTACCTACTGAATTCAAAACCTTTAGGGTGAAATTTTGCTTTCACTATTACTGAGAACTTGATTACTCAGTTTGCAACAACATATTACTCAGCACTTCAGGACACTTTATTTTACAGGGGGAATCCACAAAAGCAGATGAAATATTAAAAATAATAACCGTAAAACAGCACTGTAAATGAAATACATGAAATACGTAATCTTAAATCAGTATTGTAAAGCAACATTGTGTTAGCTTAGGTTAGGTTAGTTTTGCATATGAGTGGGGTGACAGGGTCCTGTGTTATCGAAATATTTACAATTTGGGTAGTGTTTATGCAATCATTTCAACGTAAATGCATTAATCAATCATTGTAGCATATATTACACTCGTTTATGCACATTTATTAGCTAAATATCCGCCGCATAAGCGAAATAAAACCACTTCATCGACCGTACGAAATTTTCTCATAAATAAAACACGAAGCTTGAGCGCACAATAAAACTTACAAGATCGTAATCAGCAATAAAAACTGCATCCATTGCACTATGTTTCATTCGTTTTCTCGAGCGGACGATTTTGTAAATATTTACCAAACTTTGCTATAGTCTACAGTTTTACATGCAGCAACATAACACATTTCTTCTAAACTACAGCTACACATTTAAATTACAAAGACAAAAGATAATGTACAAATATGAGCAGCATACTACTTACATGAAACAAACTGTTGGTGTTGCAGATGCCACTAATTGAATTCACTCGAAATTATTGTCTTTCACTATTCACACTATTCACCATGTTATATACACACCGGCAACTAATACACATAACGCTGCAATTTATTGTAATTAAATACTGAATTTAGAAGCTTTATGTTGTAATTTACCTTTTGTTTTAACTGAAAGTTTCTGATTTTTAATTTGCATCCGGGAATGCAACAGTTACGGTGCATTGTCGTGTTTGAGGTTAGGTTGTAGTATGGCAACATTAATATACACTACTGGAATAGTTTTTCTTCAACAACCTCTCACCACTGTAATCGTGACACAAATTGTACTTGCAAACAGATAAATTAACCACACTATACGGCTAATGTAGCCATAGTCCTAGATGGAACACAATAAACATGAACACGTGGATAGCACACGGCACAGTCAAAACGTTATTACATTTATTCCTGTTCCTATACTGCCCAAATAAAACTTTTGAAACACTCGCTTTGCTGATATGAAGACAAACTTACATAGGAATTATTATAAGAAACAATAACTCGAAGACATAGAAAATAATACGAAAAACAGCGTGTGGAAACACCTCAGAAATAAATCCCACCAGCCGACGCCATTTTTGTACAACTTAGATGGCAATGTCAGGTCCGTTAATCTAGAAGGTCCTGTGCACGTCCTGTGCCTGTGTACATCGTTGCTTCTGTTTGCTACTACGCTATTTGCGGTGCGGTTCATGTATAAATCGTTTGCTTCTTTTGACCCAAAAGCAGTAATGCTCTATAATTATCAAATATCACTATCCCTTTCAACCCGTAATTACAGACTTTTCTATTCTATTGTGATTTAAATTATAATTTGGGTATAGAATAAGGTTAGTTTACCTGTTCTCGCCACCTTATTTCTTTTGCTTTAATATATTCTGAGAGTTCTAAAACTACTTAAAAATTATTATAGTGTTTGCAAACTAAGTAGGTATTTGTATATAAATAGGATTGCTTTTGCTTGCAGTGGAAGAGCCGATGTGGATAATCTTTAGAAACGTTCCCGCGATGAGTTGGTCAGAATTTCGGCAGTCCCATACGGCAGTGTGTACGAATGGTCACGAAAGTTGCCGAAGTTGCTGTGTTAATGCAACGCAGCCAACAGCAAAATGTCCCTAGGACTTTGTTGCCAACAGTAAGTTTGAATGTTTTTGCGGGAGTCGTCATTATGCTATTGTGCTTGGTACAAGGAAGAAGCAATGGCTCGTTTCGTAAGCATTTTAGATTTGGCGCCTGTGTTGTCAGACGAAGAGACATGCATGCAGTTTTTGTATGATGAAGGACTGTTGCGGACACGCATGCTATGCAGGGAATGCGATGCCGTGCTACACCCCGTGAATAAAAGTGGAGGAAAATTCCAATATTTTTCCTGCAGGAGGGGTCACCCAGAACAATTTTGCGAGTCCGTAGCAAAAGGTACGTGGTTCGCAAATACTAAAATACCACCAGCCCAGGTACTGCTGCTGACGTACAGTTTTGCGAATGGGTTATCGAATAAAGAACGAGCCAATAATAAAGAACGAGCCAGTAATAATGTATGGAGTTGCGCTACGCGATAGCGGCGTATGTCATTGTTATGTTACTGCTAGATTGCAGGTGGTTGCATCACGTGTTAAATAAATATCGGTGTTTAATGTGTTGGCAATGAAAACTAGTGTAGTGTAAAAAGCAATGTTGGCAATGTGAAATAGCGTGTGCTGAAATCTAGTGGGCGATTGTGAAACTACTGGGCAGATGTGAAATAGCGTGTGCTGCAATCTAGTGGGCAATTGTGAAACTACTGCCGGTACTGCCAGCGCATGCGCAGAAGGTAGGGAAACTACTGCCGGCGCATGCGCAGAAGGTAGGTTCGGACACTTGGAATCTGGCTGGCAAAAAGGGAACGTTTCTAAAGATGAGCCTGCACATGCTACATCTAAACACACGTGCACAGTGCCATAGCAGACGATATTCCTAAAGCGGTAAAACAACAGATACAAATTTCGGCTCATCTTTACAAACGTTCCCTTTCTGCCAGCCAGAGCCAGCCAGATTCTAAGTGTCCGAACCTACCTTCTGCGCATGCGCCGGCAGTAGTTTCCCTACCTTCTGCGCATGCGCTGGCAGTACCGGCAGTAGTTTCACAATTGCCCACTAGATTGCAGCACACGCAATTTCACATGTTTCACAATCGCCCACTAGATTTCAGCACACGCTATTTCACATTGCCAACATTGCTTTTTACACTACACTAGTTTTCATTGCCAACACATTAAACACCGATATCGCGTAGCGCAACTCCATACATTATTACTGGCTCGTTCTTTATTATTGGCTCGTTCTTTATTATTATATTATTATGAGCCGAAATGGATTTATTATTTTTTATCCATTATTATGGATTTGAGCCGAAATGCATTTATTATTATTTTTAATCCATTATTATGGATTATTATTATTATTATTATTATTATTATTATTATTATTATTATTATTATTATTATTATTATTATTATTATTATTATTATTATTATTATTATTATTATTATTATTATTATTATTATTATTATTATTATTATTATTATTATTATTATTATTATTATTATTATTATTATTATTATTATTATTATTATTATTATTATTATTATTATTATTATTATTATTATTATTATTATTATTATTATTATTATTATTATTATTATTATTATTATTATTATTATTATTATTATTATTATTATTATTATTATACGATACGCTGGCTCCTTCTTTATTATTATATTATTATTATTATGAGCCGAAATGGATATTGTTTAGGAAAGCTTACGCGATGATTTTGTGAGAATTTCGGCAAAGTCACACTCGGCAGTGGGATATATTTTTTTATTATATTTTTATTATGTTTATTATTTATCGTTCTTTTTTTGTTTATTTATTTTATCTTTTACCTTTATCTTTTATCTTTATCTTTTTTTGTTTATTTATTTTATCTTTTACCTTTATCTTTTATCTTTATCTTTTTGTTTATTTATTTTATATTATTGCTTTTAATGTTATTAGATTTATATTATATATATTATATTTAATACTATTATATTATTATATTTATATTATTTTTATTAATACTTAAATATTAAAATATAAATATTTATTTATAAATTTATAAATTTATATTAAAATATTATAAATGTTTAATTATATTTAATACTATTATATTATTATATAATTTTTCCTGCAGGAAAAATATTAGAATTTTCTTCCACTTTTATTCACGGGGTGTAGCACGGCATCGCATTCCCTGCATAGCATGCGTGTCCGTAACAGTCCTTCATCATACAAAAACTGCATGCATGTCTCTTCGTCTGACAACACAGGCGCCAAATCCAGAATGCTTACGAAACGAGCCATTGCTTCTTTCTTGTACCAAGCACAATAGCATAATGACGACTCCCGCAAAACATTCAAACTTACTGTTGGCAACAAAGTCCTAGGGACATTTTGCTGTTGGCAGCGTTGCATTAACACAGCAACTTCGGCAACTTTCGTGACCATTCGTACACACTGCCGAATGGGACTTAGCCGAAATTCTGACCAACTCATCGCGGGAACCTTTCTAAAGATTATCCCAAATTTCTTCTTCATCTTCTTCTATATGTTATGAGAATAACCTGTGGTTTAGGCCACAGAACCATCGTACCAGCATTCAAATTATCGTATGCCCCCATAATTATCGTACGGGTTGGCAACCCTGGCTGGCACCCTTGCAATGTTTGCCATATGAGTTGCGCAGTGTCATCTAGCGTTTGCATTTGAAAGTAAGGATTACATGCAGCGCTCACCTTGAACAAGGGAACAAGGCCTGTTCTCTAGTTACCTTGCTATTCACAAGAGATGGCTCTGAGGTATTTTTTCTACACTGAACTTGAAAAAAATATTATATTACAGTGTTTATGAATAAAGACTGCAAAAACATATTTATTGTACGTAAAATTAGCTGTTTATTTAGCCCGTAGAAAATAGAGCGCATCTACTGCATAGGATATTGGAATTGATATGAATTGTTTTTCTTCTCCGAACAAAGAACTATAAAACTCCAATGAATTGAGGGAATTCACAACACTCCTCATAATATGTAGATGATCCAGGAACAGGAGACAATCTTCCACTGTACTGCCATAAAAAATTATAAATTCTGTTTGTTATGGGTCGATCTGGAATTGTAGCCCCAGAATCGGCCCAATTAATCAAATAAACATAGTCCTTACCGTAACCTGATATTGAATATAAGGGGCATTTTAATTTCCGTCTCGGTCGATCTGGTATTGCAGCCCTGCCAGAATCGGCCCAACTAATCGAATTCAAACACAGCCCTTACCATGCCCTGATATTAAATGTAAGTGGCATTTTAATTTCTGCCTCAGTTATGGGTTGCTCTGGTATTGCAGTCCTGCCAGAATCGGCCCATAATCGAAATTAAACACGGTCCTTACCACGTTCTTACATATGGTATCAGAGTATGGTATTCTGTGATTCTCATATTGGTTCCCCCAGTTTCTAGTATACGAGGTTAGAGATTCGGTAATTAAGTTTCCCCACATCTCGCTAAGGTAGTGAAAGCACGAGCACATCTTTGTAATACATTATTAGTTGTTATCTTTATCTCGATGATAGAAGGTAAATTATTTATGTATGAGCAAATTCCGTACGTACGATGCAGCGGCTTTATTTCGCATATGCGGCGGATATTTAGCAAATAAATGTTTATAAATGAATATAATAAATGCTAGAATGAGTGGTTAACGTATTTACGTTGAAATTGTTGCATAAACGCTGCCCAAGTTATAAATATTTCGATAACACAGGACCCTGTCACCCAACACCTAACCTAACCTAACACAGGCAAACCGAAAACGGAGCTTGACCGCCAAATAAAACTTTCAAAATCGTAATCAGCAATTAAAACTGCATCCATTGCACTATATTTCATTCATTTTCTCGAGTGGCTGATTTTGTAAACAATTAACAAAGGTTGCTAAAGAACATTTACTACGTTTCCATGGCTAGACACTAAATATACACTATTCGCTAATAAAATTAATAGCGAATTACTTACACAATCGAACATGCCAGTCCAAAATAAACAACCACCTTCCTTCCCCCCGCCCCATAAAAGAGGGAGTCCCACAAGGAAGTATATTGGCGCCGAATATCTTTAACATAACAATGAATGACATCCTGAAAACAGAAAACATGAACTCATTCATCTGCAGACGACACAGCAATTTTTGCGTTGTCTGCAAAAACACAGTTCATGCACAGGAGACTACAAAACGCCCTCAACAAGCTACAGGATTGGTTCACCAAATGGCGGATCAAGTTAAATGCAGGCTATTACATTCACCAAAAGAATCAATCATAGACTAGGTAAACACCAACTTCCCCCACTCATCATATTCAGAGAAAATATTGAGTGGAAAAGCACAGTTACCTGGCTAGGGCTTCAAGTAAACCAGGGACTCGCATGGAAACATTATATAACATTATAAATTTGCTCTGTGGTGTACTTTGCCGGGTAACACTTTGTCTTCTTCCAGAATACCATGCGTTTTCTAAGTGCTGTTGCATAGACCTTCACATGGAGTATTCCTCAATGAAGCACCATAAAGAGAAGAGAAAAAAACCTGATGCTATTCAACAGGATAACCAAACAAGATATGCCACAATTCTTACCTAGCCTAAGGAAATATTCCATAAATATCCCTCTCATTATCTGGTGAACTAGCTGTACCAATGGGTGTGCCCTCAGAATGATGTTCTCATTTAGCACTCTCCTGAACTTCAAGGTTGTTTGGACCCTTAATTTTTTCCAGGTTTTCTTGTTTTAATCCTATGCCTTGTTTTCTATGTTGAGAACCTTCACTAGGATGCATAAGCGGATGCCGCATGCTGCAGAGGGTGAGTAAATTTCTACCATGACTAAGGTTACCAGACGTCCAGAAATTCCCGAATATGGCCTACATTTTAACCATTTTTCGGTATCCAGGGGGAATTTTGGAAAAGTCTCTAATGTCCTATGTTTTCAGAAACAAGCAGTGATCATTAGAAAATGAACTTGAAACTGGGAAAATAGAAAGAAATAGGAGTAATTAGTTATTAGCTGCAACTGCAACCTTCCATGACTATGGCTACAGTCAAAGAGCATGCTCACGCATTAGTAATGAGTGAAAAATTGGCAATGCACCATTTGCACTCCCAGGCAGAAGGTTGGTGTTCTGTGGAGACAAACCAAAGTGATGCTTTATTCTCACTCTTTTATTTGAATTTTGGTTATCAAAGAATAAGGAAGTGGGAATATAACAGTTAATTCACAGGGTTCTTTGTTACAAGCCGAAATGCCAAAAGCGATCACATTTAACGTTGTATGCTTCAGGATTTGAAGAAAATATAAATGTAAATACCTGTGGGTATATTTTATATTAAATATCTATTAATATATATATATATATATATATATATATATATATATATGATATAAATAAGCAAATTAAATATATAAACAGCATATACATTATAACTTTAGTTTATTTTGGCACTTTTTGCATTGGCCGATAATGTCCTACATTATTTTACTTTCTCTACTAGGCATAGTAAGCAGAGAAAGTATTGTATTCCCCTTGAATCCTTAAAAATCATTTTTAGGAAAAGGCCTATATGTATGTGTGTGTCTGTCAGTCTATCGACAGCATAACTCAAAAACAAAAAGCCAGTTAAAAACCAAAGTAGGTATTTAAGTCTAATATCTTCTATGGATGTGACACAAAGATTCTGAAGAAAATGCCATATGTTTAAGATATTTTTATGATAAATGAAATGTATATTTTGAATTTTCTGACTGTAGCCTATGTAGAGGTTTCCAGGGCTTTGAAAAAAAAATCTGATACTTTCACTCACATGATTTTCGATCTATGTACTTTATGTTAATATAGATCAACTTTTGTGCAAATTATCACGTTTCTAATTTTCTTGGAGGTGCAAGGGAAATATATGGGATTACAGTAGGCTCTAAATGATAGTTAGGGACACAATTTTATGGTTAATAACAATTCTGAATGTAGGTATAAAAAGAAGGCTCAAAGCAAGATAAAAGTGGTGCAAATAAAATAAAAATGTTATATGTAGCAAGTACATTGAAATAACAATTAAGTATGGTTTCTAAGTCCCGTGCTGTAATATTGGTTCTTTTATCGGACAAAATATTGTACACCGAAAGAGCTCATTCACAATTACCATTAGAAATTGAAGTGTAGGTACATGGATTGTGGTTCTTAGTGTCCTATTCTACATTAGGCATGAAAGGCCACTTAATTTTGCTCATAGGCCTCTCTATCAAGCTTGAGGTTCTTTTACAAGCTGTATATCTATGACACGCGACCACCGGCGTTACTTCTCTTCTGAAGCAAGCCATGCTAAGGCTCTTTCATGTTCATAAAAATTCATCTACTTCCACCAGGTTTGAACCCGTGACCTAGGAAACCAGAGGCTAGCATGTTACCCCTAGACCGCAAAGGATGATGTTCGTTGTCATGGAAACTCTTTCAAGTGCATGTGGACACCTAGCTGTCAGAATGGACTTGTTTTATTGTAACCATACAATCGCACCTCTTGGCTCTAAGGTACTTCTTATGTTTGACACTGTCAATTGCCAGGATCATATCAGTGTTGCTGGTGTGCTGGAATTTCGTTTACATGCCAGTGAATCTACTTACATGGAGCAGTCATTATAAGCACGCTTCAAAACCATCATTCTGAGCTGGATTTTAACCCATGACCTTGGGATCACTAGGCCTGCGTCTAACCAACTGAGCCACCCAGACTGACTTGGCTCTATGGTGCATCAATACATGAAACAAGTTCAGTATTATACTCCTGCCATTTTGACGTTAAACTCGCGATCCCGGCTGTCTATTGCAACCTTCTGTAAAATACGCGTAAACTTATCGTTCGAGGTTAAGCTTTCTGTGTTTGGTGAGTGCAGGAAAACCAGTAGAGGAAGGGGGGAGGGGGATTGTTGTCTCTGCCAGTTTGCTCCAGTGGTGGAGCTGTGGCATGGAAGGTATATTATACTATGCATTCATTGAACACTCACGTACGCCACTGGTTATCTCTTAACCTTCTTTCCCTGCCATTCTCATATATCTTTCATTCTTATTATAAACATAGTTGCATTTCTTCCAGCCACATGGAGCTTGAACTCTTCACCTTGACTTTGCATCTGGCTTTCTTGTTTTATTCCTGAAATAAATCTTTTAATGTCAGTTTCACAGAAACATCGCAATGAAATGTCAATTTCATGTTAAATCATAAATGCTCATTTTGTGAGTAAATATCGCAATAAATTATTAATTTTGTGGTAAATCATAAGTAAACATTCATTTTACAAGTTGCATTAATATTCACCTTTAATCGCGAGAGTAAACATTTGTAATTATGTGGACAATTACAATAGAATTAATTCTGAAACCTTTTTATTGCATATTGACATATTTTGTGTCCTTGTGATCCACCAAAAAATAGTGTCCCTAATGATAGTCAAATCTTTTAAAGCTGATCCCTATGTGATAGCTTTGAAATTCCATTCTCTTTTTATGGCCATGAGATAAAAGAATGAATGACTTCCCAATTCAGAAAAGCGTAACCATTGGAACATTCAGACAAAATAACAAAGAATATCTCTGAAATGATTCACTCCACAATAGTGTGTTTAGTGATATCTACAGTTTTTGTGCAGTAAGATTGTGTTACCAGTTATGTTACAGTCATCAAGAATGAAGAGAACTTCTGAAGACAGAATATGCAAGATAAACATTTTATTGGTCATGAAAATGTCTTAAACATATGGTGTTTTACAGTGGTGTATACTGCGATTCTGACTTGGGCTATCACTAAGCCTCCCATGACCGCGCCATGGACGAGTGGTTAGACCACTTGCTTCTCACCAAAGTGGCCCAGGTTCAATACTAGACGAGCACATGTGGGATTCGTGAGGGACAAAATGGCTCAGGGGTGGGTTTCCTCCACTATCTTCATTCCATGTTTCATCAGTGTCTCCATTTGCAGTACCATATGTAGTAAATGTGTGCATAAAACACTACAAAAAACTAGACCTACCAGATCCGGAAAATAAGGGGTTGTTGATTAAATGTCAACTTAGTGAACATTGCATTTAAATAAATTTTTCATGAAACAAGCTAAACAACAATTATAAAAGTAAAATTAACAATTTTACCATACTTGCTTATATATTCATGCATTCCAGCAGTCTTTCTTTACAGGTAAACTGTGTTGCCACGCTATCAGAAAACAATTTCTCATGATGTCTTCTCAATGAAACACATGCCTTTTTGCACTGATAGAAGAGCCAAGTTGCTCAGACCAATTTGTCCTTGTGTTGCCCATAAATAAGATTTTATTTTGAGAGGTAGAACTGGAACTTAAAAATTCAATGCCACAACTGGGATTTGAACCACAGACCTTCCACTTACCGGGTGGCTGCTCTACCACTGAGCTATTGTGCCAGAATGGCATTAAATTCTCAAAATAAATAGAGAACTTCAGTTAGCAAAACAAGAAATCGCTACATTAAAATCAGAAAATGAGGACCTCAAAAAGAATCTAAAGACTGAAGCTGAAAAACCTGCGTATACTACGGTAACCAAGAAAGGCAGAGCCGAATGCAAGCCAAGACAAGATGCAAATTTTGCGAGCTTCAATAGATATCAAGTTCTTGACATGGAAGAAGAAATAGTGGAAAGTGCTGTGGAAAGTGCTGTGAATATTGAAAAGAGATACAATCCAAAGCCAGCTGGAAAGCGTAAGCATGTGTTAATAGTAGGGGACTCAATGTTAAAATTTGCGGGTGAAGAGTGCAAGGAAGAGGGTTTTGAAGTACGGTGTTTTCCAGGCATAAAAATGGATGAACTACAAGGTAAGGTAAATGGCTTTCAATTGAAGGAAGCAAAGCCTGATGTAATGCTAATACATGCGGGCACCAATAACATCGGCAGGGGTACTAGTGCTAAAGAAATTATGGGGGAAACTATGGATATGATAAATAAAGTTAAATCCCAAACACCTGAAACTAAAATAATTATAAGTGGAGTACTACGTAGGAGAAATGTGAGCGTGGGTAGAATAGTTAGAATAAATAGAGAGTTAAACTGGTTATGCGAGAAAAAAAAATGTTTGTTTGTAGATGGTAATTTTTGGTTAAGTGACAATGATATTGGTAGAGATGGTGTACACTTAAATAGAAAGGGGTCACAAAAATTTGGAAATTTAATGTGTGATGTTATCTATTCTCTCTTAAAGGGAAACTAGAGAACAAAGTGGTGGATGGTAAAAAATATAAAAACAAGGAAAATGGTAACTTTTACCTAATGCATCAAAATGCTCGGTATGCATCCAACAAAATAAGGGAACTTGAAATTATGTTAAGTGAATGTAAACCTAATATTTTGGTGTTGACAGAACATGGGTTTAATAAAAATCAGATTAAATACTCTAAGTTAGTAAACTATGAGCTAGCAGCAAGCTATAGTAGGCAATCTCATAAGGGTGGTGGGGTAGCAATCTACATAAAAAGTGGAATAAATTTCACAGTACTTGACTGGGTTGAGGATTTCCAATCAGAAATGGTGTTTGAGGTAGCAGGAATAAAAATACAAATAAAAGATGAATCATATCTGATTATTGGACTATATAGGTCGCCAAGTACTAAGGTTAATGAGTTCATAAAGAGCCTGGATAATTTTCTAAACAGAACCTGTATAAATAAGAAAAACATAATAATTATGGGTGACTTAAGCATAAATTCTTGTGAAAATACAGGGGACTATAAAAGTTTAAATGATATATTAAGAAGCTATAACCTACATGATGCCGTTAGACAGCCAACAAGAATCACACCTACTTCATCCACTGCTATAGATTATGTAATTAGCAATCTAGCGCAGGACAGTTATAAAGTGAAAGTAGAGGAGTTTTGTATTTCGGATCATTGTGCTCAAATATTGACAATATCAGGAAGAAATATAATCCCGGAAAAAAATATATATAACAAAACGACAAACTAATGAAAATAACCTAATGTGGCTTTAGGAAAGCCTAAACCAAGAAGATTGGAGGTTAGTATATAGTGAGCTAAACAGTAACAGAAAAGGGACAATTTTTTTAAAATATTAAATACGCATCTAAACATAGCATGTCCGATACAAAAGAGTAAAATAACTAAACGGGGTGAACAGAAGATTAAACTTCCTTTGGAATTAAAAGAACTGAGAGAGAAAATGAAAGATTCTTACATTTTTTACAAATCTACAAATCTCGTAGCCTATAAAAACAGATACATAAACTTAAAAAAACAGTACTCAAGCGCATTGACTAACCTAAAAAAGCAACAATACGGAGAGAAAATAGTAAACTCAAATAATAAAGTTAAGATGGTATGGGAGATTGTAAATGAAAGCAGTATAAGTAAAAATAAGATTGACAATATAACCTTAAAAGAGAATGATCAAGTGATAGATAATCCACAGAAAATATGTCAACTCTTTAACAAATATTTTCTAAATGTAGTAAACGATGAACCTAAGGTTGATGGTGCACCATCTGTTAATATTGGGATGGTTCCAACCATTTTCTTGGAAGAAACAACAGAAGAAGAAGTGGAAAAGATTATAAATAAATTAAAAAATAAAGCATCTTGTGGGTGGGATGAAATCTCAACTAAAACACTAAAATATTGTAGGGATACATTAGTTGGTATCCTAACCCATTTAATAAATGCATCGTTAAATGATGAACAATTTCCTGAAACCTTAAAACTTAGTATAGTTAGACCAATATTCAAGAAGGGAGATAAATATCAAATTGGAAACTACAGGCCTATAACACTGACCTCAGTATTTGCTAAAGTATTTGAGAGTATATTAAGTAGTAGATTAATAGAATTCCTTAATAAATTTAACTTGTTTTATCCATTGCAACATGGTTTTAGGAAGAAATTCTCCACAACTACTGCTATAGCCGAACTGTATCATGTAATATTACAAGAACTTGAAAACTCTGGCAAAACAGCTGGAATATTTCTTGACTTATCTAAGGCGTTTGATAGTGTGGCGCATGTATTGCTACTAGAGAAGTTAGAGAAATACGGCATTCGAGGTAAATGCATTGAAATTATAAAATCCTTTCTAAAAAATCGGGCACAATGCACTGAAATCTGCTATCATGAGGGATGTACACTAAAATCAGTTAAATCATGTTATGAACAAGTGAAAGTTGGCATCCCTCAAGGATCAGTACTCGGGCCTCTCTTATTTATACTATATGTAAATGACCTTCCAAAATCTACAAATTACAAAATAATAACATATGCAGATGATACCTCAGTTGTATTTGCCAATAAAGACAAAAATAATTTAAACAGAGTAATAAATGTTGAAACAAATAATATTTGTAGTTACCTAAAATGCAACAAGCTGAAAGTAAATCCTCAAAAAACCAATATAATCATGTTCAAACACCGAAATAATAGGTCCAAAAATGTTCTCAGTGTAAGGATAAACAATGAAAGCATTCAACAAATAGAAAGCACCAAATTTTTGGGAATAATCTTGGACGAAAATATGACATTCAAAATGCATATAGATTATATCTGCAATAAAATTAGTTCCTATTTATATATACTAAGAAATCTATCAAAATATCTAAATCCAGACTACTTAAAATCGGTTTATTATGGTCTAATTCATCCACATTTGCAATATGGAATCGAGGTCTGGGGTAACTCAAGTATCACAAATGTAAATAGAGTATTGAAATTGCAGAAGAGATGTATAAGATGTATATTCAATCTACAGAATAGAGAATCGTGTAAAGATAATTTTGTAAAAGCCAGAATACAAACTGTAGTGTCACTGTATGTCTATAAGGTAATAATGTTTGTAGTAAATAAGAATCCTCTACAAATAAAAGACAGTCGTAAGTATGGTACTAGAATACAACACAATTATTACAGAGGAAATGTAAATAAAAAAGTCACAGAGAAGGATCCCTTAATAATGGGTAAAATCTTGTACAATAAACTACCAAATGAATTAAAAGTGTTAAGTGGTAATGTATTTCAAAAAGAGCTTAAAACATACTTAATTAAAAAATGCTTGTATAGAATAGATGAACTGTAAATAATTTGTAACTGAAATACTAGATTGTATAAAACTGCTTGTATATAGATTGTAAATCTTGTTTGTTTATCTCTGACGAGGCTTGAAACTTGTAACAAAGTCTATAAGCTAATAAAGATTATTATTGTTATTGTTATTATTATTATTATTATTATTATTATTATTATTATTATTATTATTATTATTATTATTATTATTATTATTATTATTATTATTATTATTATTACTATTACTATTATTATTATTACTATTATTACTATTACTATTATTATTATTATTATTATTATTATTATTACTATTATTACTATTATTACTATTATTATTATTATTATTATTATTATTATTATTATTATTATTATTATTATTATTACTATTACTATTATTATTACTATTATTACTATTACTATTATTATTATTATTATTATTATTATTATTATTACTATTATTACTATTATTACTATTACTATTATTATTATTATTATTATTATTATTATTATTATTACTATTATTATTATTATTATTATTATTATTATTATTATTATTATTATTATTATTATTATTATTATTATTATTATTATTATTCAAAGACAGTATATTGAAATAGGACACATATGTTTCTCTTGGTTCACATAATACATTTGGTGGAAAACTTTTATCATAACTCACAAAATGTTTAAAATCGAGTAAAGCCAGAAATTTCAACTATTTTTGTGATTCAGATCTTAATTTAGTATTGAGTTATTAATGTGTCCAGGACTTCACAAAAAATCCTTGAAGTATGAAGAATGGGTTTCATCTTCATGACAATTCCTCCTTCTAGACCTTTCTTCATTCTCTTCATTAGCAATGCTCATTTCTGACCACATTTCTTCAAATCCTATGTTTCTAATTGTTGATCTCATGTTTATCCATAGCTGTGATTAAGTACACTAAAATGGCAAAACCAGTTGTATTTCAGGGGGTTTTCTCAGCTGTGAACACCAAGCATGGCCAGCAGTAAGGTTTATTTAATTTGTACGAACCAGTCAGCCACACCTACTTATCATAATTGTTTATATTAAAATATCTTTTCTAAGGATTCTTATTTTTTCCTTCTGCTCACACTGAAAGTTGGAAGAGGTGGAGTAATCCTTCCCTGTTTTGCTATTCTAACTTATCATCATATTACAACTGTGAGTATGGTCATTTTACCAATTGTTTTATTACACATTGTTCATCCAGTGGCAACTGTCTTGGTACACTATGAAATAAATAATGATGATGATTGAAAGGTAGAACTGGAACTTAAAAATTCAATGCCACAACTGGGATTTGAACCACAGACCTTCCGCTTACCGGGCAGACGCTCTAACCACTGAGCTATTGTGACAAACTGCCAGAATGGCATTTAAATTCTCAAACCAGTTCGTATTTCTCCTGGTAAACCACAAAGGCAGTCTCACATCAGAGACAAATTACCCCAATGGTGACTTACTATTGTAAGTACTTTATATCCCAGGATTAAATAACCTTCAGATGGTAATTATTATTTATTTATGCCAACAAACTTACTGTTGGTATTTTTAAACACACAAGCCATGTGTGGGCACATTGGGGTAATTTGTCTCTGATGTGAGACTGCCTTTGTGGTTTACCAGGAGAAATACGAACTGGTTTGAGAATTTAATGCCATTCTGGCAGTTTGTCACAATAGCTCAGTGGTTAGAGCGTCTACCCAGTAAGCGGAAGGTCTGTGGTTCAAATCCCAGTTGTGGCATTGAATTTTTAAGTTCCAGTTCTACCTTTCAAACTTTGCCCACACACGGCTTGTGTGTTTAAAAATACCAACAGTAAGTTTGTTGGCATAAATAAATAATAATAATGATGATGATGATGATGAAGATGATGATGATGATGATGATGATGCTGATGCTGCTGCTGCTGCTAATGATGATGATGATGATGATGATGATACTAATACAGCTGCTGAGGACTGTGACAACCATTCAGGCAACAAAAATGAAGTATAATGGATTCCAAAGCCTTGGCATGCTTATTCCTGCATTCCCCTCCCTCACTCCTCATTGCCCATATTCTAGTGAAGGCTGCAGCAGCAAGCATCCAAAGTCCTACTCTCCCCTCTGTTCAATGATAGAGAATGACACATATTCCATCCTACACACTAATTCTTCATGAGGGAAGTATTAACCCTAGAGCAGGCGCGCTGGTGTATTTTATACACCACATTTGCATTTTGTGCTCTAACGGATAAATACCTTAACGTATCAGTACATTGTTGTCAGTACCTTTCATGTCATTGTTTAGCTTCTGTTTAGTTGTGTCAGAGCGATTGTAGCATCAACAACTCAAAGGCAACGACAAGTTATTCTTGGAACTGCACCAGCGGTGTATTTTATACACCGCACGCCCGGTCATGTAAGTACTATTTCAATTGTCAACCTAATCTGTTGTACTTTTACACAAAGCGGCTGCATAACAAATTATGTGTTTCAGAGAGGGCCATTATTATGGTGCATTATTAGCCACCAATATTTTGTGTTTCTAATTTTAGGGCCAAAACATATTTGACAGAAGAAGAATCAGAACGGTACCTTTTAGAGGAGCTCGCTGAAGAAGATGACTGGGGATATTGATGATCTGTTTTCTGACGGAGAGGATGAAGTAATATTATCGAGTGATCATGATACTAACTCTGAAATTGAAAATGATGCAGAGCTGTATTCCTTTGATAGTAAAGCTGGTGTTTTCATTGGTAGGGACAAAAAAAACAAAATGGATGAAAACTGAGGTGCATAGAAAAACATCCCGTGTACCAGCAAAAAAGATTGTCAAAATCTTTCCAGGCCCTAAAATGGTAGCACAAGGGATTGTAGAGGAAATTGAATCATTCCATAAAATAATCAATATTGATATGATAGATGAAATTGTGCGTTTTACAAATTTATTCATTCAAAGAAAGAGGCTAGAAGAAAGTTATTCTAGGGAAAGAGATGCTAAGCTGACAGAAATGAAATTTGTTCAGTGTTAGGTATTCTGTATTTGATTGGCCTCAAAGGTGGAAACCACACAAATGCATTGGAACTTTGGTCAAAAGATGGAACAGGAATGATTATTTTGAGATCTTGCATGAGTTACAAGAGATTTCTATTCCTTCTTAGATGTATCAGATTTGACGATAAAGATACAAGGGATATAAGATGCAAAACAGATAGGTTAGCAGCAATTAGGAGCTTTCTGGATACATTTGTAAAAAAACTGCATGGGTAGTTACAGTCTTGGGGAATTTGTTACCATTGATGAGAAACTAGAAGCATTCAGAGGACGTTGTAGCTTCATACAATATATTCCCAACAAACCAGCAAAATATGGCATCAAAATATTTGCCTTGTGTGATGCTAAGTCATTCTACACTGCTTCGTTGGAAGTGTATTGTGGCAAAAAAGCCTGAAGGACCATTTAGTGTTTCTAATAAGCCATTTGATATCGTATGTAGACTAACGACGCCAATAAAGGGAACAAATAGAAATTTGACAGTAGATAATTCGTATAGTAGCTATCCACTGGCTCTCCATCTGCTGCAAAATAAAATCACTTGTATAGGAACCATGAAAAAGAATAAAAGTATGTGTGTATTCACATGTATGAAACTGATGTTAGGCATTAGATAACATATTACTTACAATCAGTTTAATTATGTAATGTTAATTAGCGCAATAAACAGTAAATGAATAGCAACAAATGGAATGTAGTGTACTGTGTACAAAATACACCACGCACCTGCTCCTGTATCATAACTGAGCGCGCCTGCTCTAGGGTTAATATTACTTCCTTGTTGTTACACTTGTTGTAAGTGTTGTTCAGTGTTATTAATTAACTCACCTTTTAAATTAAATTAATATTGCTTATTAATTTCAGTTTACTTTAGACGGGCTTCAGTGATAGCTTTGACAACTCACAATATAAGTCACTGGTATTTTAATCAAAATCATTAGAACCTTTTTTGACAACATGAAAACTTTTGAAAAAAGAAACGTTCCATGTAAGGTGAAGTGTGAGGTGGGGAAATTTTCTTGAAAATCTTCATGTCGCATCCTTGAAAGACGCTGAATTTAAACACTAAGTTTGGTATTTAATAGACTTTTTGTTTTTGAGTTATGCTGTTCACAGAGACTCGTGCATAGGCCGTTTTTAAAACTTTTTATTCAAGGGACCTCAAAACGTGTATGTCCAGTGAAATCTAGATATAGAGTTTTTGGGTGGAATGCAATACTTTCCATACTTACTATACATTTAAGAGAAAGTAAAAATCTGATGTGGTGCACTCACATAACTTTCTTTACTTTGTATAAACTATTCTTACAAACACTTATTCCTCTATGTACTCCATCTTGATCAAGATAAATATTTACAGAAATTATCTGGTTGCTAATTTTCTTGTAGGTGCAAGGGGAATATGGGATTACAGTAGGCTTTGAGTGATAGTCAAATATTTTAAGAGTTGGTCCCTATGTGGTAGCTTTGAAATCCCGTTCTCTATGCATGGCTAAGAGATAAAAAGATGTAGGAGCCTTTAAAGAACATTCACATGTACATAGGCTTTATATACTATGTAGATTTATATAATGCAATTACTGATAAATAAAACTTAAATTGAGGAGACCCTACGCCTTTGTTGCCATATATATGTTTTGACCAAAATAGCTACATGAGAACACATGAGTCACCTGCTACATTAAATTTACACTTTATATAGATATGCTCTACTACAGTTCATGTGATGTATTATGTGGATTTAAATCAAGACATTTATTTTTGTTTCTCTGAGAAATGTTTAAAGAAAGGTTGTTTTTGAATGTCTGAGGAAACAAATTACATCAAATTTTCATTAAGTGTTTTAACATTTCTCAAACTAAAACATGTTAAATTAATGATTTATAGTGACGCTGTGAATTCAAATGCTTATTATAAAGTTTACTAAATATTACTGCATTGTTAATGCACCAACAGGATCATCAGAATAAAAAAAATGACTAAGCTAAATTTATCAATGTAACAGAATCTTTTGATGTAATTTTCACCAACTTACAGTCATCTGATGGACTTGAAAATTTGCACACGTGTCAAGGGCTGATGAGAATACAATATCATGACTTTGTCCTAATGTCCAACAGCTGATAGTTTAGTTCAAACAGTAATTTTAATCTAATACTGTTTAAAAAAAGAAGTAATTTGAGACATTTAAAAAAAAGAACTGGATAACAATTCAAATTGAAAAATTTAAAAGGATTTGAAATAAAAAATTTTAAGAAAAGTTGAATAGAGAAATTTGAAATTAAAAAGAACAAACTATAATTTCAAAAAAAAGAAAAAAAAAAAAAGGCTTTAATAATAACCCGAACTAAAAGGTAGCAAATAATTTTTAAGTATGAAGAGTTTATTCTATAGCAATATAAAGTCCACAGGTTCATTATAATGAAAAAAATTTGTAATACATTGACAATAAATTTTATTGTAGAAAAGCGTGGGGTACCTGACTTCAAATGTTATAAGTAGTTCATTATAAAAGTAAAGATGTGATAAAAGTATCATAAAAAGCACTCCATGCATGTTAACAATAAAATTTGCTATTTTGTTAACATAACTTTTTTATTTTAAGGCTACCTCCATAGCACAGTGGCAGTGTGGAGGACTTGGGTTCGATCCCCAGTACCAGCGTGGGGATCTTTCCCCTGCTGGGAGGTCTGGGATGCACTCAGCCTCATTAGGTCCCAGAGGGGCCAATTGAGGAGCTACTTGATAAAGAAGTAGTGACCCCAGGTTGCCTATGCTGCATAACCAGGCAGGAATGCTTGGTGCACTGACCATGTCCCAGCCTCCAGTGCTACACCCCACTCATGACACCTATAGTATGCAGAGGTGGGGGACACTGGTCGGACGGCAGGCTTTGGCCTGTGAGGGCTGTTGCGCTAGGGTGTTTTTATTTTAAATGTATTGCAAATTTTTTGATTATAATGAATTTGTGGACTTTTATATCACTACAGAGCAAACTCTTCATACTTAAAAATTATTTTCTATCATTTAGTTTTTTTTTTTTTTTGTTATTAAAGCATGTTTTTTTTTTAGTTTCCTGAAACTATAATTTATTCTTTAACTATCTCTATTTCCTTCTTTCTGTCTAGATTGAAACTTCCAGTTAGCCCCGCCCCCAAAACAAGTTTTTATGAGCAATTCCACAGGTATGTTATATCAAGGAGTAAATTTTTTATTTACTATTTCAATATTACATGTAAGGATATATGATTCCTCATACTCTGAGTTGCCTTGTTCAATAAGAGAATACAAATTGCAAAAAATAAAGTAATTTAATGCTGAAGCTCTTGGTGAATGGAAAACAAAAGAAGAACACTTCAAATATTTCTATTTTCTATGCACAAAGTTTACAAGCCAAATGTGTAATTTACTTCAGAGCTTTTGTTAAATTAGACTTTGGTTGTTCCTTGAATCACAGTGATTAACACTTCCAACTAGAAGCATTTCTAAACAGGCTTTATGCCTTCTTTTATGCATATTGTATATCAGTGTCAAGTCTGTTACACTAAACATGGATGAAGTGTTATAGACAGTGAATTAAATAGAGGATTAACATTTCCTTTCAGATCCTGTGCTAGCATCATATTACCAACAAAAATGTATCCTCAGCATTTTCTTCTACAGGCAGTGTATTTCTGGTAATAGTGCCATAGCAGACTGACATACCATGCTCTTGCTATTTTTGTACAGGTCTTAGTTGATATACAGACCCTGGTGGGGGTGCAAACAAACATCTTGAGATCAAGGTTTAAACCTCAGCGAAACGACAACATAAATATAGACGGCATCTAAGACAGCAAGATTACTATGAAGAACATAAAAATAAAGAAGGTGCTACCAAAGGGACTAAACTCAGCAAGACTAAAGAGAAAAGAGAACTGAATAAGGCAAATAATGTAAAAATAGATGCAACAAACCAGTGGTAAGCTGCATGGAAAGCAGGAAGCAAGAGATATTCCCATTATTATTGTACGTGCAACAACATTTAGATCTGAACAGCATTTTGGAATTGCAGAAAACATGTTTCGGAAGCACTTCCCAAGTCTCTATGCAAAAGATTACAGCTGATTGCTGGCCTAGCAGCAACAGAACGAGTAACTGTCGGCAAGTCAGAGAAAACAGCATCAAAGCATAGATTTTCAGAAGATGGTAAAGCTGAATTCTTAACTTCTATAAGTAAGACTCAATATCATATCAGGCTCCAGGGAGAGATGCATTCAAAAGAATCCATGTTGATGGTGAGGTCAAAGAGGTCTGGATCAAATATTTAGTGGTTACACTAAAAGAGGCATATGCATTATTTATGCAGAATAATGAAGAAGTTTGTGTTAGCTTTTCTAAGTTGCAGATTTACTTTCTGTTAATGTGTGTCTCCAAGGTAACATTCCACACACTTGTTCATACTATGCATAACAAAACCTAACACACATATTAGTGTTCAGGAGATATCCCAGTGATATTGAACAAGTGAAAAAATATCTTCAGAAAAGGTTTCAACATCTTTCGACTATTCCAGCCACTCACAGGGTTCATTGTGTGAAAATGATAGATGAATATGTTATTAAGTATGCTCACCTTTCATGTAAACAGTCAGTCAAATAAATTCATGAGTTCTGCAGTTTAGCACCAAAGCAGGACGTATGTAGAGTGCCTGCTGCATTAAGTGATCCCACAGTATAAACACAATGTGTATCATGTGACAAAAAATATGTGAATCAGCTCTTATAATGTGTTGGTCTGAAGTTATCTGATGCATTTGATTCGAGAAATATGCATTTGCATGATTAACAAACTTGGTTGTACTGTGAGAGGGATTAAACAAATATGCATTCCAATAATCCTTATCACAAACTACTATTGTTTGAAATCCTAAAGTATTGAAATTAATATTCATTGTACATATACTTAAATAATGCTGAATCAAATAAATATGTAACAGTATATTTTATTTCCTTTATGCAATGTGTTAAAGTTTTAATAATCATACAATGTCTTTGTTCTGATGCATTAAATAAGTATAATTTCACAGATGTCAGTCTGTTACAGGCACATTTTGGATCCTAACTTCTTCAGTCATTGGAATATTTTGATTTCTAAAAACTTGTAATAAAACTTAAATCCTCCCCTACAAAGGGATTTTTGCAAAGTATTTTTAATTAAACTGCCAGAGAAATTTAGAATTACCTTACATCACTTGTAAAGAGAGTTTACAAAAATGTCTATATTTAGTAAACCTAATGTCCTTTTCGGTTAACCCAAACCTAATGGTCAAGTCCAAGAGGAAATCTGTGGTACGCTCTCCTACGAAGTAAACAACAGACCTAATTGCAGGTGACCTTCACACCAAACACCAAATTTGGAACTGCAGGGCAACTAATGCAGTGGAAACTGCATGCTGCACCACAACAACTCTGACTATATAATCCACGCTCCTAATGAGCACACTTACATTCCCTTTAACAGAGGCAACATGAACTCTAGCATATTAACAGGATTCATGTTTCAATCTTTAAAGAAACACAAGACAATGGAACCCACGGTAATATCATATATACACGCATATCCACGGCAAACAGAGCACACTGTTATGCACATGCAGGAAACTGGCTCTCACTTGCCAGGGTTCTCCACTCCCTTCTCTGCTGTGCTATGTTATGTATCCTATATGTTCCAAGATATTTGCAACTCATCTTTGGGTACTTGGGGTTGAAAACAGCAACTCGTTTTTGGAACATCAGCCTCTTAGCACCAAGATGATACAGTAAAACTTTTGAGATGTTTGCGATGTGAGAATATCAATAGGTTCCTTGTTAGAAATGGATAGAACCTCAACTACTGATTAAGTGAAAGGACTATTCCTCCCCACTTATGGGTGGATCATGGCTGATAATATGATGAAAGGTCTATAGAAGGGTGCATGGTGAAAGCCATGACTCGAACTTAAGAATCAAACCAACATGTTTCCTTGCCAAATATTGTTGTAGCTCCACTCATTTGTTGCAGATGGTATGAGTGTTTCACTGCATAATTCCAAGGGATTGGACGATATGACTCAAGGTGGCAACGCTAGAGCATCTGCATTTGAACAAGTCCCAAGATTATATGCCTGGCCTGTTCGACTGAGTCTGTAGCATTAGTTTGCACCATTGTCAATTTATTACAATATTAGAAAACAAACACATTTATTACAATATATAAAGAAAGATTATATGTAGATAGAACCTTCTGGTTCCAAGTACCTCTAGATATGGGGAAAGGTACATATTAATGTCAGTTAAAATTGCTTCGATGAACTCTGAATCAACATTGGGCATCAATTTCATCATGCATTGTGTATCTGCAACCTTTTCTTTTGACAATTTTTGCTCTAGGTATGAAAGTGTTGCTTTTGGTAGTTAGATCTGATGTTCTTTGTTTCTTAAATGTACATTTTTAAGATATTATGTTACTCCATTCCTGATGACCATGACTCCTCTTAAAGTAAACGCTGAGAAGGTCATTCCTTTCAAATATTAATTGTGACACCCTGGCACTTTACTGCTGTGAGTGTAATAGTCATAGAAACCAGATGCTGTCATTTCAATTACCTCCTGTTGCAAGCCAGAAGTATACTGTTTAAAGAAAGTGGAGACCAAACTTTTCTGTTTGAATGTCTGTTTTGACTCCTTGAATGCCCTGGTGTTGAGTATTTGATTGTAAAGTTTCTAATTTGACAATTTTCTTAAAGAAAGGAAGCTACAGCAAAAGAAATAGGGAATTCCTATCTTGAGGAATGCAACTGTAACTCTGAAGAATATATTCTTTAACTTCAGGGTACATGGAAGCAATCTTTTTCAGAATTGTAATTACAGCATTGGCCCTTTTTATCCATTGTAACATGAGCATTAAGATTGTAAACATTTAGTTTTCTTTTATAAAAGAAAGAACTATTATTTGCATGGGGTAAACAAATCATATTCTGGAGACGAAAACAAACTACCGTTGCATTATTTTCTCTGTCAATACTCCTTTATTGTGACACAAAAGAATTTTCTTTTCAATGTGTCATATTTTTCAGACTACTTTCAGTGATGATTCTTTATTTTTGTGCCAGTTTTTCACATTACTTATTTTTTTTTTATGAATTTCATGAAATGAGTCCTAATTTTCCTGTTTTTTCACTCTATATAGCTTGTATTATCACTTTAATTTCATGATATTTTTTTAATTAATGGTAAGCACAATGGGGGAATGTTTTCATGCAATTTTCAATTTTGGGATTTTTCTAATTAATGACAAATAACACTGGGAGAATGTTTTCCCACATTAATTTTTTTGGAAATTTGTATTAGAATGGAAGACATTGTGAAGCGTAGAAACTAGAATAGCAACACAACAGTAATGTTACTTTAATTTTATTTCTTATTGGTGCTATAGTACTCTGATACATTGAACATACGCATTACAGAATCATTACACACCTTTACTTTGCGAAATATAACATAGCACATGTTGTCTGTCAGTGAGTGAGTGAGTGAGTCAGTCAGTCAGTCAGTGAGTCAGTCAGTGAGTCAGTGAGTCACTTTATTCACCATTTTGATCTTATACAAGATACTGACTTTGTCAAGCTTACAAGTATGAAAATGACAAATATTTGAAAGTATAAAGTATTAAAATTCACACAATAACACTATAAAAATTAGAAGACAGAAAATACAATACAAAAGAATATTACATAAATATTTACAAGATAAATTTGTATAATATTGCTTTCTTTCATCAATTACCTTTGATCGCTAACAATTAAATTGTACCTCGAAAAACACCCCTCCATATCAACTGATGAACAGGGAATCCAAATAGATTTTAATACAGCATTTGCAAAATCTAAATGTATTAATTTCAGTACCTTTAATGGCTGCATAATATCAGTTTGCTAAGTAGAATTCTTATTGATATGCTGTAGAATTAAATATTTCAAATCTAAATGGCCTGCAATAATATGGGATTCTTTAAGCAGCTTGAAATGAGGGAGTTGTTGCACTTTTCTACTAAGGGTTAAAACATTTTTGAGTACTTATTTGCACAACATAACTTGGATGAAATAAGGGTCAATTACCAAGAATGCTAATCTGTCCTAGACTATCTAGACCATCACTTCACAAATGACAGAATGGTCAATTTCCAAGAATGCTAAACCATCCTCAGTCATCTGCCATCATTTCACATTTTTGTAATTGCGAGTTTTAGTTTATTCTTTTTTGTAATTTAACAACTCACGGGAATGAAATTAAATGAAATAAGGGTCAATTACCAAGAATGCTAATCTGTCCTAGACTATCTAGACCATCACTTCACAAATGACAGAATGGTCAATTTCCAAGAATGCTAAACCATCCTCAGTCATCTGCCATCATTTCACATTTTTGTAATTGCGAGTTTTAGTTTATTCTTTTTTGTAATTTAACAACTCACGGGAATGAAATTAAAAGAAATGAAATAAGGGTCAATTACCAAGAATGCTAATCTGTCCTAGACTATCTAGACCATCACTTCACAAATGACAGAATGGTCAACTTCCAAGAATGCTAAACCATCCTCAATCATCTGCCATCATTTCACATTTTTGTAATTGAGAGTTTTAGTTTATTCTTTTTTGTAATTTAACAACTCACGGGAATGAAATTAAAAGAAAGTGAGAACAAATTCTTATATTCAAAATCGCTACAATTTCATGTTTTTTCGCAAAATAAGGCAATTTTGCTTCAATATGCACTCATTGCTAAAATTTGTTAAAATAATAATATTAATTTATTGGTCAAGATCACATAATTCGGAAAGATAATCTGAAATCGCTTTAATATAATGTTTGTTGCTTTTATTGTAAATGAGAAAAAAAGGATGTCCATACTCATAATCATTGCACCAGAGAAGTATGCTCTAAAACATCGCTTCGTTTTCATGTGTTGCACTCTCAAATGGTTGATATTAGCCAGTGGGGTACTGGTACTTCAGAAACTTATAGCCATAACTTTGAAATTTGAAGAAACAGGTCATAAGTCTCCTGACTCAAATTACTTGTTTAAGACATTTCCATATCCTCTGAAAATATTTAGGTGTAGATCATTAACACTGCTCATGTAGATGTTCCTACAGTCATAAATTATGTTTTCAAATGTATCATAAATAGTTGAGTCTGTTTCATCTTCCACTTCTATTAAAGTGTCATGGGGTGTGTGTGTGTGTGTGTGTGTGTAGTAATGAAGGGGGATACGACACACCGTGACCCCGACATGGATCTTTTGTGGGCTACCACCCCCCTCCCCCACAGGGGGAAGATGTGAAGTGAAGTGAGACCATAGGCTGGTCAGAGAGTGGAGCCAGCAAAGCCCAGAGATGCACAGAAGTCCCTAGTGGTTACAGATATTGACACCTGGTGCACAACTGAAGTGTTCCCCACAGGGAGAGGGAGACGAGGCGACCCTTGTGGCCCATGCAGCAACTTCCAGAAGGGACCAGGGAAGGTCTTCCAGAGTGCAAGCATCTGTGCCATCTGTCTGCATTTGCCAGAATGTACCGCACTAACCACCAAGCCTGAAAGATGACAAGGAAGGGAAATGAGGAATAAAGGGAAAGGAATCCATAGAGAAGAGCATCCACCCCAGCATTTGCCTAGTGACAAGTGGAAACCATGGAAAAACCCAAGTCAGAGTGATCGGTCAACTGGGATCGAATCCGTTACCTCCCGAATGCAAATCACACACGTTGCCACAGCACCACCTCGCGTGTTTAGTAAATTGGGTTATGTCTTTGCTTTGAAATTTGCCATGTTTTGAGGAATTCAGCTTCACAAGACTCATAAACTTCACAGTGGCATATGCTGGGATTGTGACTTGGGCTATCACTAGGCCTACCATGGTCATGCTGTGGCCAAGTGGTTAAACCATTTGCCCCTCACCAAAGCGGCCCAGGCGCGGGTTTCCTCTGGGTTCTTCGGTTTCCTCTGCCATCTCATTTCATCAATGCTCCATCTTCATTCCAGGTATCATCAGTGTCACCACCTGCGGTGCCATATGTATTAAAGGATTTAACTGTATGCAATTTTTATCTATGGAGGAACTTGAAATATAAACTGTATGCAACAAACCCATACATTGGAAGAACTGAAAGAAAACATCAAGCGAGAAATTCACTCAGTTTTGGTATATAGAATTCTTGAATGTGAATTTAAATTTCTTGACAAGATGCCAGGAATATGTGGATAGAGGACAACATTTTCAACAGCTTCTATTTCTCCATCAAAATGTGTGGAGGAAATATCACACATTTTGATGGAGAAATAGAAGCTGTTTATAACACTGCAAAATATATTTCCCTGGCTGCATCAATGTAAAAATATAGTTATTCTTTCAGACTCGCAGGCTGCTATACAAGCAATAGTAACACTCCCTAAAATGGAAAAAATTAAATAAATCCAAAAGATGATTCCACAAATTGGTAATCTGGGGAGAAAAAAAAATTTATTACAGTGAATACCATCTCATAGTAAAATTATCAAGAAAATCAGCTTTTGGCACCTTTTGTCTCACAACTGAACATGATTATCTTAATAAGCATCTCTTTAGGACTGGCCTTTCAACCTCACCAAACTGCCTACTGTGTTCCAGAGAAGAAATTATGAATATGGAACAGCATGCAGCTGCACACAGACTCTCTCTCTTTCAACTTCCCTTATGATAAGTTATGTTATCATTTTAACAGTAACTATAACTATGAGAATGGGAAGTGATTGCAAGACTATTATACCTCTTTCAGCAATAGAACAAGCTGATGTAAGCCACTGAGCACTGGTCAAACTGTGAGGATAAAGAAGAATAAAGAACAGGCAAAAAATTAATACTACCATAACTTTAGTAAAGTGCTAATTTTATTTTGATTCTTTTATTTACAAATTATGAATAAAAATAATATGAAATTTATCATCAAATTTCACTTACAACATGACTTATCTTCACATTAAAATATCTCACAAGAAATGAAGGAAACCAGAAAAATAGCTTATTTTCTGCTATTAATGATAACTTAATTAAAAAAAAAAAAAAAAAAAAAAAACATAGAATAATGTACACAAAATAATACAAGTTCCGAACACTCAGAGTGTTGAGAGTTGAAGTGGCAGTGGAGCTTCTGAGCATCACCAAGAAAACATTCACACCAGATTATAAATTCACACATGTATCAACTATGGCTATATTAACAATGTTTGTGACTGAATATGTAACACATTATAATATACTTCTTTAAGTTTGACTTGTTGTGCTACATGATGTGATGTATTGGTCACATACTTCTGTTCCTTGATAGTGCTGTTATATTAAAGACCTGATCACTTTGAACACATTAAACGTTGTCCATAATGGCTTATGTTATTCGGACTGAAGAAAAGTATGCTGAAAATGGAGAACTTTGTGTCAAATTTCAGCCAATAAATTCTGCATAAACAAGCATTCATTTTATATGACTGCAGGAGATGCTGGTGCATGTAATTTCTGTATGTTAATTCTTTTAAGCTTTGAAACCTTTCTTCCCTTTAAAATGCCTATATTTTTCTACCTTACACTTTGAAGAAATCTTACTAAAGTAAGCTCTTTGAAGTCTAGATAATATATAAAATCAGTCAGAAAAAAGCAGAAAGCTCATAAGGTTATTACACTTGATAACTTATGTCATATTAAAATGTTCATTGCATAAAATAACTTCTATAACTGGTGTGTTCAACCACTCTATGCTGCAATTGTTAATGATGTTTAAATCTTCAAGTTTAGTATTTTGAAACTCTTAATCAGAACTAATTTTATGGAGAATTTTCAAAATCAATTCTGTTGATGGGTACTCTTACTGCTGATAAGTTATTTATTAGTTTATTGTGCAAATTTCTTCAAAGACACAATTTAATTATTTACTATAGTGTTTAGAAGCAAAAATTTATAAATTATATTTTGTTATGACCCTGCCTTCTCAAATATACTCAGGTTCATACTTCTTGTACTTCTACAGGAATACTGTTATAGATATGTTTAACGAAAGGAGAAGGAGCAATTACAGAATTATTAAATATTGGTATTAATACCAGTTATGTTTTGTCAGTTTATTAATCATTTGCATTAACTGCACTGGCCTATTTAATGTGGCATCAGTGTCTTTAATATAACAGGGCTTTAAGGCACATGATTAAGGCTCATTACAAATTTATAAGAATTAATGTGTTTTATTTTTGGACTCTTTTCTCCACATTACCTTATTTTAATTACTTTACTGTACACATGCCTATGTGTAAATTATTTTGTATTAGCTTATGTCCAGAATGTGGTATAATGGATCACATTATTGAAGCAGGGTGAAATGGTTATAATACAGTTTGGTACAGTTTATTGTACTGCACGACTTCAGTCAAGAGTAGATGAATATCACCTCAAATATATTATTGAAGAGGCGGTTATTGGATGCACTTAACTATTTCAGAATTTTAAACTAAACATATTAAATGCATTAAGATATGATTACTTGTGTATTCTAAAAAGCAATCATAATTGCTCTTTGTAATTGAGTTCTATAAAGTAAATGGAGACTTGCAAGCCCAGTTTATTTCTAAGTCTTTGTTTTGTGTAGGTTGAAGCAGGTAATTTTATAAGAACCTAAAGACCTTGTTTGCATCACCAATGATATTTGCAATAATAAGGATCTGTATTCCATTTTTCTTCTAAAATGATGGTACCTAGTAGTCCTTCTAAAGGTCACCTATGAAATCACACGAAAGTTCTCTGGATATTGTTTGCTCCTATGGGATTTTGATTTTGCTATGTTTAAAAAGATAAAACATGTAAGCCAAGCAAGAATTTATGCCAAGAGACTTAAAACCTTTAACCATATTAGCAGACTGAAACATAGCTTTTGTATATATCAAGGAAATATTTTTTAAAGCATAGTAAGGCTACTAATACTTTTCTTAATACATGTTAACTATTTAGTTTTTGTATGTATTGAGGAAATATTTTTTAAAGCATAGTAAGGCTACTAATACATTTCTTAATACAGGTTAACTATTTACCAAGCTTCCTGGGGTAAAATTACAAAGGAAAATTCTTGCCATCATAAGCAAAAAAGCATCTGTTACTGTATCGTCCATAACATTCTAGAAAAGGAAAGATGACAGAGGATCCAGCATCTATGAAGCTACAACCATATAAGCGCAATATTTGTGCAAGAATTGAATATTGAGCAGAAAAAAAATGTTATTTGAGAAAAATTATCCCATATTTGCCAGAAGAACGGACCACATTTTATAACACTATCTCAGAATAAACATTTGTAATGCTGTGCATCAAAATATTAATGCACCAAAGTAGAATGTCACAGAGTTAATGTAATTATTTTAAAAATTGAACCTTTGTTTATCACATGAGCAACATGCATATAACCTTTTGCAACCTCAAATTTTCATTCATTTGTCTTGATTGAAGCAGTTTTGTCATGTACTTTTATTAGCATAACATGTTCATAAGCCTATTATTTAGAAAGTTACTCGTTTATTATACAATGAAATGCGATTTAAGGTTTTCTCTGATGTGCAATGTTGATGCTATATACTATTTTTCTTTAAAATGTCTATGTTTTGAAGCTATGAATAGATTTCTAGGACAAAGTTTGCACTGAAATTTTTGTGATCTGTGGTTTCAAATGTTGTAATTTCTTGCAAAACAAAGGTGTTTTGCAGATTCTGTTATAAAACTGTATCCTTTGCGAGATTTGCTGCAAGTAAATTTACCCTCATATCTAAGCTTTCTAGTTGCTGTTCTGCATCCTTTGATTATTCTGCATACTCTATTTGTAAATAAACAAATCTGCATTCAAACTACGCAAGAAGAAGCAAAATGTTCAGTGTGTGATCATTCCACACTGGAGTAAAACAGATGAAAGAAAGATGTTTTTGGAACCACACACCACCTTTGAAACCTCTACTCAGAAACTCCAGCAAGACTTCATCTTGGAAATTCACAGATTTTCTTGTGTAAGGTTAATCTGCTTAGTTAATAGAGCTTACAATAGATATTCAGCACCTTTGTAAACATCTTGGTTATATTTTATAATAGCATAAAGGCTAATTTATTCTTATTCTGTTGGCATACTGATGGTTGTAAACAGAGTAAAGAAATTAAGCATCCAATAGTTCTCTCACCCTGCCTCAAGCACATTCTGTCTGGAACATTAGAACGTTCAAATATAATTTATTAATGAGTTGTGGTAATACTTTTTTTACACGTGGAATGAGTTTTTTATGTTTATAGATATTGTTTGTAAAGAGGCAAAATTGCAGCAGGAACACATAACACTGTCTTAGCAGTCTATCAAAAGTTCTTGAAGTATAATTGTATGCCTCATTATGAAGCATCATGAGTGACTAGTGATGATGTTCTTCATTTTCTTCTCCTGCTTATGCCTGTACCTGTTTTTTCTAGGTGAGGCCCATGAGATGGCAGCTGTCCTGCTAGTGTGCAAGACTTGCAACAGAAGCGTGCATAATACTTGTGAGTACAGTATTGTGCTTCCACTATCAGACGACAATTTGCAAAGAATGGATTGTCTGTGCAGTCAGGGTGTATATATATTCCTGCAAGAAATATTTATAACATATTAGAAAATATGTAACTACTTCTTGGTACTACTTTTATGTAATGCTTATTTCATACAACTAACAAAAGCATTTGACATGTCAGTCACAACATCCTTATCCAAAAAATTAAAAACTGATGTAAGAAGATTACCAAAGAGCTTAATCATATTTATTTAAAGGATGAACATGGTATACACAATTCCAATACAAAAGCTAAAATTCTCTTCATGATTACAATTCCACCTGGAAGTCTATAAAATATGGTATTCTTTAGGGCAGTGTATTAAGATCACCTTTTTAATATATATAACTGACATATCTACAAAATATGTATGAGGATCACTATGAAACTTTTGAGATGTAAGAAAATGAAAGTTGATCCACTCAAATTGAATACAGGATGGGTTAGCCTCATCCTTTGTGAGTAAACTGGTATTGGGTAGTAACTCTTCCACTCCAGAAATGCCAACAGTGCAAGGATGAACAACCAAGGCATGTAAGTAGTCAGTCCCAGCAATGGAGCTGGGAAGAGAGCGTTTTTGCTCAATGATTTTCTATGGCCTTAAAAGTGGGTTAAACCAGTGCCAAAGTCTTGAATGTTTGCAACAGGCTATTGGGGTCATTGCTTCTTCCTGTGCCACAGTTTTTCAGTGGTTTCAGGAATTTAAAAGTGGCTGAACATCCTTGAGAGGTGAGAAAGAAGCGCATATTGGACAATAACAGTGAGTGAGGAAAGCATCGCAGAATTGAGAAGATGCTTCACGAAAATAATCACATAACATTTAAACAATTAAGGCAACATTGCAGATTGACTTGCCAGCTGTTTTGAAAATCCTCCATGAATTCTTTCGTGTGAAGAAGGTCACATCCCGATGTGTGCTTCACAGTTTGACGGAAGAACAAAAACATGCCCTGTTGAATGGTGTGAGAAAATGCTGACAAGATTCGAAAGAGGGGACTCTGGACAGGTTTCTCATATCGTCATAGATGATGAAACCTGGATTTGTTAGTTTGATCCAGAGACCAAACTGCAATCGGTGGTGTGGATCTATCCTGATGACAATCCAGCGACAAAAGTGAAGTGTCGTCAAAGAGTCCACAGGAAAATGGTGGTCTTATTTTTCCTATAGGTTGGTCTTGTGTCAATCATTCCTCTGCAAAGCATGGTTACACTAATTGTTACATCATGGTTTGTTTGCCAAATGTTTTTGCCAAGCTTCAGGAACGTCAGCCATACATAGGACTGCGAGGGATCCTTCTCCATCACAACAAGGTGTCCGCACATGGCCAACATCACCATTCAGTTCTTGGAGTCTACAGAGGTCAAACTTATCATTCATCCACCATACAGTCCCAACTTGGCCCCATGTGTTTTGTTTTCTGTTCCCAATAGTAAACAATTGCATGCATGGAAAGAGATTTTCAACCCCTGAAGATGCTATTACCACCTATGAAAAGGAGCTTGCAGCAATTGAAGAAAACATGGGGCTGGAGTGCTTTCAGAAATGGTTTCAGCGAGTGCAAAAGTGCATTGGCAAGTACTTTGAGAAAGTGCAACAATCAAAATTAAAAAAAAAGAATATTCTTGGTGTGTCTCAAAACTTTTGTAGTGACCCTTGTATCTGTTCTCCAGACCGCCAAAACATTTTAGTTCAGAATAAGAGTTCTCTCTTAGAATATGTACCTATTTTGTTTATTTGATGAACATAATCAACCTCAGTACAACAGGCATAAAACTATACTGATGTAAATGGCTTGATAACATAAAAATCATTTGAATATCAATTTACAGGTAACATACTATGCGACAATATATAAACACTGATAAGCACACATGAATTTCTGCATTGGACAGCAATCTGACAGTCTACTCACATTGATCATATATTTAAACGAGCAATTCTTGTATATATATATTCCTCACAACTTGTAAACGGCTCTAACGATTTCGATCAAATTTTGTATTCAGATAGGGTTTTGCTTTTTAAGTTCATCTATATAGGTGTAATTCCCAAAAAAATGCGATTTTACATAAAAAATAACGTTTTTTATTGCCGCTTCTAAAGAGCAATTCTTGTATATACATTCCTGGTATTTCAGAAATGGCTCTAAAGGTTTGGTGAAATTTTCGTATACATGCATATTACATTCACAGTGTTTTTTCTACTCACCTTTAGGTAACACATTCACATCTCTTTCTCTACTCACTCCTCTATAAACAATTTTCCATAAAAAACGTGATTTTACACCAAAAAACATTTTTATCTCCCCTTTTATAATTAGTCATACCATGTTCTGTGTGTTTGAAATAGAAATGCTGTTACATTCACGCTGTTCCTTTTAAGTAACACAATTCACAGTGGTTTCTCTACTCACTCTTCTACAAAGAAATCATACAACTTTCTGTATGTTTGAAGTAGAGATGCTGCATATTACATTCACAGTGGTTTCTTACTTACTTTTAAGTAACACATTCACATCTCTTTCTCTACTCACTCTTCTAAAAAGAAGTCATACAATTTTTAGTGTTTGAAATAGAGATGCTACATTCATAGTAGTTTCTCTACTTACTTTTATGTAACATATTCACATCACTTTCTCTACTCACTCTTCTATAAACAATTTTCCATAAAAAACGTGATTTTACACCAAAGAAACATTTTTATCCCCACTTTTAAAATAAGTCATACAATTTTCTGTATGTTTGAAATAGAAATGCTACATATTATATTCATTTATATTTCTCTTCTCACTTTTAGGTAACACACTCACATCTTTTACATCTCTTTCTCTACTTACTCTTCTATAAACAATTTTCTATAAAAAACGTGATTTTAGACAAAAAAAATTTTTATCCTCGCTTTTAAAATAAGTCATACCATGTTCTGTATGTTTGAAATAGAAATGCTATTACATTCACGCTGTTGTCCCCTCTCACTTTCAGGTAACGCATTCACATCTCTTTCTCTGCTCACTCGGCTACAAATGTCATACAATTTTCTGTATGTTTGAAATAGAAATGCACATATTACATTCACAGTGGTTTCTCTACTTACTTTTAGGTAACACATTCTCATCTCTTTCCCTACTCACTTTCCTATAAAAAATTCATATCATATATACGTATACACACACATAAATTGGATGTTTGTATATATGTAACTGTTAATCTCTAAAACTGCTTAATCGAAATTTGGCACTATATGTATTTTTTCATGGAGAAAGTTTTTATGGTGACAATTTTACTACACAATATATTACTTTCAAATGGTTTTCTACTTGCTTTTCTTTCACGTAGCACGTTCATATATCCCCTGTTTGCCCTTCAACATACAATTCATATAATTTTCTATGATTGAAATATAAATGCAACGTATTACATTCACACAATTTCCTCTACTAATTCTTCCTTTGCGAGACACAATCAGTCTTCTTTCGCTACTCGCCCTTCAACATACAATTCATACAATTTGCTGTATGTTTGAAACAGAAATACAACGTATTACATTCATACTATTTTCTCTATCATCAATATCATCAATAATCAACACCGGGAAAGCTTCAAGTCATTATTTTCTCTACTCACGTTGTTTTACGTAACAATTCACATGTTATTCTCTATCGTTTATCAACTTCATGCATACCAACACCTATACATATTGTATGTTGAAGAGCGAGTAAACTCCAAAACAGATTGACCGATCGCCATGAAAATTGACATATCTAATTGTTTTCATGGTGGAGGTTTTTATGCAATCCATTTTACCATGCAACGTATTAGGTTCACATGTTTTTCTCTACTCCCTCTTCTACAAACAATCCATACATTTTCCCATACACTTGAAATATAAGTGCAACGCATAACATTCACACGTTTTTTCTACTCATTTTTCTTTTACTAAACACAATCACATTTCTTTCACTACTCCCGCTTCGACGAACAATACAAACAATTCATACAATTCTCTATATGATTGAAACAGAAATGTGTAGTACATTCACATGTCTTTATCAACCAGCTTTTCTTCCTGTAGTATTTGTTATTGTTCAACAGTGCTTTTACTTGGTGTAGCTCCGGTGTTTTAATAAAAAATAAAGAAATAGTTAAAAAAGTAAAGTAATCACAATTAGTGTCAGGAGCGCAACGAAAAGCACGATATGGAACAGTTGATGAAACAAATGTTAGCCAAGATGGACATAATGGGAAATGAAATGAATTCCGGAATGTGGCAGAGCAAACAAATATGATAGCCAAATTGGAAAAATGTAAACTACGGAATAGAAAATATGGGAACAAAAATGGACAAAATGGAGACAAAAATGGAAGCCAAATTGGAAATGTAAATTCCAAAACGGAAAAGATGAAGACATGGATGTCCAACATGAAGATAGATCTATTGGAGAATACTAACGAGTGACTGGCCGGGGTTAAGGAAGCCATGGAAGAACTCGACGGAAATATGAAGAACCTTGGCCAACCTGTTAACGCCCTGGAGTCGATCGCGGCACCAAAGAACTGAACTCAATAATGGAACAAATGCTCGACGAAAACCTGAAACTAGGTGCATATCTGGGGTAGGCCTGCGTTCAGCAGTAGACGTTTTACAGCTGAAATGATGGTGTTTATGAAATATTTATATGAATTTCTATATCTCTTGTATCTCGAAAATGACTCTTAACAATTGTGAAAAAAAGTTTTATATAGTCAACATTCAGGTTTATCTAAATAAGTATCTACTTCCACAAAAAACAAGATTTCACAAAAACAGAGGCAAAAACTGGCAAGTGAAGCTCAGTCACCCAGGTACTTGACCATAATGCAAAGAAATTAGCAAATCTATTTTTTAAAAGAGGGACTTTAAACCAATTCATGATTCTACTCTAATTAAAGTGCTTTATTATGGCATTAAATAGCCATGTACATTGTATGGAAAAGAAGCACAGGGAAGTTTCCCACGGTACACATGGACAGAAAAAGCATATTAGATTAATTTTAAAACTTCAAGTTTCCAACTCTTGCATGAATGCATTCAAGTAATATTACATTTTTGTACTTCATTCATTGCAGAAGATTAATTAAAATATGTCTGAAAAAAAGAAAACAACCTGTTGCTTATCCAAGAGAATGCTTGTCTGATGTATTCACTATACTCAGAATCCATAAAATGTATTATATTACAATATGTTAAATCCGTGACACTACAGTCCTTGTAGACCTAGGTCTATCAACCTGCTTGCTGAGCTCATGTCCACATGCACACTGCAGAGGTGGACATACATACATACATACATTCATTCGTTCGTTCATTTATTCATTCATTCTGATATGGGAGTTGATGTGGTCAACACTATGCTTCCTCCAATGAGAATGTTGGCTTTTGTGACCTACAATTGCTACCCATTGTGGCTCCTCAAATGTATCACGATGCTAAGTCTTATGTAATTGTCTTGAGTATTATATAGCATTGTACAGCATTGTGCAGTAATAGATGACGGCTGTTGCAATGGGATACAAAGAGAAGCTCCTTAATGCTCACCGAAAGTATAGGACAGACATGGAATATCAGTATTTATCTGGTGACAATAGTATCCGTGAAGGTAACTGCAAGGGTAGAAATAATAGTAACAATAGTGGATGTGAATCTGGAAATACAGGGTCATCTAATGAGATGGATATAAAAAATAAAGCACAAGAGGAAGAGAGTATAAAGGTAATGTCACTACAGCAAATAATTAATATCCTAACAAAAAATTTACAAGCAGCAAACAAGGAAATAATACATCTTTGATTACAAAATAAAAGGAAAGAAGATGCACTGAAAATGATACAAAACATGATGGTCAGTAATTGGCAAAACTCTTGGCTGCATTCTAACAGAGCAAAAGAGTGTCTGAAAGATCTAATAATTGAAACAAGGAGTATATTTTCCTATCTCTCAAACTCAGATATTGAAGAGAAGCTAATAACACAGCAAGAAAATAGGACAATAAAACAACCACACATGCAATGAAGCAGGCAACTTTGAAATATTAGCCAAAGGTTCAAATTCTCACATACAGTTATGGAAAAGAAATAAGTGGAATTATACCTAGAAAGTCAAAAAAATTCCAAACTGGCTGCACTGTTTTGCCTGTCCATGTCTGGTGCTTGTTCCTGTCTACCACTATCATAGAAAGGTGCAGATGAAACCATACAACATTTTTGAAACTACTTTTAAAGGCTTTACTTACCAACTTTATGAAAGGAGATAGTTTGAGAGGTAGGATCGGAACTGAAAACATTAATGTCACAGCCAGGATTTGAACTCTTATTTATACAGGTTTAGCGTCATTGCAGATGCTAAATTACTTAATATTTCTATGTATTACCAACCACTATAACAGTACTTATAGCATCATTTTGCACTGATGATGTGATAAATACATCATAAAACTGCAGTTTGTATTTAATTTCAAGAACTTGCAGCAAACAGTATTTTCTAAAGTATTAGAAAAGGTTATATATTCGGTTGTGTAATTATCTCAAACATGTGAATATACTCAGTAAGTCACTGTTTGGATTCATAAAAGGTAGATCTACAGTAGACGCCATTGTCTCCCTCATTGAAGATGTTTTGCAAGCTCTTGAAAATAAAAGACTAGTGATAGTGAACTTTTGTGACTTAAGCAAGATATTCTATTGCATGGACCATGTTCATTTGATAAATAAACTGAAACATTATGATATAGCAGGTTCTGAAAATGATAACAACATTTCTTGATCATCTAACACAGGTAGTTTGTACGGGAAAGCATAAATCAGAAATCTTAGAAATAAAATATGGTGTTCCACAGCGCTCAATTCTTGTACTGCTATTCACAGTAATGATTAATGATCTGCCTTCTTTAATGGATAAACATACTGTGTTATATGCTGCTGACAGAACTTTTCTCAATATAGTAAACTCATAAAAATGGCTGAAAATACCCTGGCTTGAGCAGATTTATGCTTCAGGGCCTATGGGTTTTTACTTAATAACAGCAAAATATGGCAAATTATATTCAGTTTAAAGGATATACAACCTAAACTTTGATGTATATGTAAAATGCCTGGGTATAACCTTCCTTTCTTCCTTCCTTACTTTAATAAACTCACACATTAGGAGCATTTCAACAAAATTCTCTAGAGTTGTTTATCTAATAAAAAGCTTAAAATACTAAGTACCAGATGGTTAAGTGAAGTTTACAGATTTTGTCTTCTTTCATAGTGTAATGTTGTATGGCGTTCTATTATGGGGAAGTAGCAGCCGTGTAACTGAAATACTTCTATTACAAAAAAAGGTTATTTATATAATTTCAGATTGGCATACGTGAACATTGTAAACCTTTGTTTATTAAATTAGTATTTTTACAGTGGTAAACTCTTATATTTACACTGTAGTCAATTATATGAAAAGCCTAGTTTATGAAACGGGCTAAAAACAGGACATACATGGATATAACACCACATGGGCATCGCGAAATGAGGGCAAGGTGGGGCCGTGGCCCCCCCTTGGAAGTTGGTGAACTTAATATGCAGCCAGTTACTGACTATTAAACTATTATTTTAATTTTGATTTAGCACAAATTAATACGGTTATCTGCAACAAACATTATAAATTTTGACAGTAAAATAATGATTTAATATTACATGATTGCAAATTCCCAACATGTGGCCCCCCCCCCCCCCCCCCCTGGAAAAAAGTCTGCCGACACTCATGTAACACCAGGAATAGTAATCAAATTTATGTCCCATATCATAGACTTACAATAACAACAAACAGCTTTAAAGTGATAGGATTAAAATTGCATACATTAAAACCTCATTTATCCAGACTAACTGGGACCAAAGGTAATCCAGAAAATCTAAAACCTGGATAATCCAGGTTATATGGGTAATAAGCAAAGCAAAATTATTAAATCTTTAAATGAGCAAACTTGCCGTTTATGACAGTAAAAAAGCTATGTATTGCAACAAAATTATGTACAGCACATAGTATGTATTGTTTACTAGACATTTAAGAATATGAAAATCTTAATCAAAAAAATCACATCATTTCTTAACAAAGAATTGATCCACAGTCTTCTGTTTTAAACACGTGTGGCATTTGAATGAAATACAGTCACGCAAACACTTTATCATTAAAAGTTCAGCTGGAGTGGTGTCGGCCTGACATTCCAAGTATGCCATAATGTTTATCAGCTGTTGCGCTATTCTTTTTTTTAATGTTTCTCCTTTATCTCTTTTATAGAGGATTTTTTGAACAGGCTCAAAAATCTTTTAAATCTAGTGCATGAAAAGAACAAAAATATCATACTTAAGGGTGACTTAAATATAAATTCATTAGCAAATACAGGGAATTATAAAAGCCTGTCTGACCTACTTTATACCTTCAATTTACTAGACACTGTTAACGAACCAAGAAGAATCACACCAAGTACATCATCTGCTATTGATCATGTGATAACTAATTTAGAATGTGGTAGGTATGCTTTGACTGTACAGGAGTTCTGTATTTCTGATCATTGCGCTCAGGTAATGGATATAGTAATTGTTAGCAAACTCTCTGAGCAATTAAATTATAAAACAATTAGACAAACAACAGTAAAAAATCTGAGCCGGATGCTTGAAAGCCTAAAACAAGAAAAATGGGAAGTAGTTTATGAAACACAAGATAGTAACCAAAAATGGGAACGTTTCTTCAAAATTTTAACAAAACATCTTCATAACCATTGCCCAATAAAGAAAGTCAAGGATAAAGAGAAGGGAGACCAGTATATACAAATACCAATAGAAATTAAAAAATTGTGGGAAAAAATGAAAAATTATTACACATTTTATAAGTCTACAAACTTATAGCTATTCAAATGCAAATATAAAAATCTGAAAAACCAATACTCACTAGCACTAACTAACCTAAAGAAGCAACAATATGGTAATAAAATAACAAGCTCAAGCAGTAAAGTTAGGACCATATGGGGGAATTGTAAAACAAAGTAGTATTAACAAAAGTAAGCATGAAAATATAAAATTAGTTGAAAAGGGACAAACTATAGATAATCCACAAGATGTATGCCAACATTTCAATACATATTTCCTAAACATAACAAGGGGGGAACAGAACGTGATAGAAAGCATTCAAAGAGAACTACCAGTATGCATAAATTCAATATATTTGGAAGAAATTACAGCCGAAGAAGTGGAAAAGATAATAAATAAATTAAAAAATAAGTCCTCATTGGGATGGGATGAAATATCACCGAAAATCTTAAAACATTGTAACACTGCGCTTATTACCATTCTGGTACACCTAGTAAATTCTTCGCTAAACAGTGAAACCTTTCCAGATTCCTTAAAATTCAGTATAATTCGGCCAATCTTTAAAAAGGGGGATAAAACACAAATAGGGAACTATAGGCCAATCAATTTACTTCTATTTTTGCAAAAGTTTTCGAAAATATACTGAGCTGCAGACTGATACGATTCCTAAATAAATATAGTCTCTTAATTCATCACAACATGGATTCAGGAGCAAATTATCAACTACCACTGCTATTGCAGAACTTTATCAGGAAATACTTGAAGCACTTGATAAAGATAACAAAACTGCAGCAATTTTCTTGGATCTATCCAAGGTGTTTGATAGTATAGCACATTATAAATTACTGGATAAGATTCAGAAAGTGGGTATCAGGGGAAAATTCTTAGAAATTATAAAATCGTACTTGTTAAACCATAAGCAATGCACAGAAATCTATTACCAACAGCATCACATGACAAAATGTGCAAGATCAAATTATGAAATAATGAAGGTGGGTGTGTACCTTAAGGATCTGCACTTGGACCAATCCTGTTCATATTATATGTAAATGACATTCCTAAATCTCCAGAATATAAAATAATATCATACACAGATGACACTTCAGTTATATTGACAAGTAAAAATATACATAGTCTAGAGAAGTTAGTAACAACAAAAACACAGGATATATGTGAGTACCTAAAATATAACTTAAAGGTAAATTTACAAAAAAACAAATATGATCATGTTCCAGCACCGCAATAATGGATCTACTCAAAGATTACATGTAACACAAAATGATGTGTATATAGAGCAAATACAGAAAATAAAATTTTTAGGGGTAATGATAGATGAGAATATGACATTCAGAAATCACATTGACCTTGTAGGTAATAAAATTAGTACTGGTTTATATCTGTTAAGAAATTTGAAAAAATATTTAAATTTTGATTATTTAAAGTTAGTATACTATGGGCTAATTCACCCCCATCTTCAATATGGGATTGAAGTCTGGGGCAGCACAGGTAACACAAATATGAATAGAGTACTGTTAATGCAGAAAAGTGTTTAAGATGTATCTATGGCCGAAATAGTAGAGAATCATGTAGACATATATATGTAGAGGCTAATGTTTTAACAGTTGTATCACTATATGTATATAAAGTAATTATGTTTGTAGTTAGTAAGTCACTCTGTAAAAATAAAAGATAGTCATATATATAATACTAGAACACAAAATAATTACTACAGAGATAATGTAAATAAAAAGGCCACTGAAAAGGATCCACTTACGATGGGTAGGATACTCTATAACAAATTACCCAATGACATTAAAAGTTTAAGGGGCAAAGAATTTCAAACGAGGTTAAAAACATTCTTAATTCAGAAATGCTTGTACAGGTTGGATGAATTGTAAATATTGTATATACATGTAATTTTGTTTTGTAACTTTTTATAATTGTTTGACGATCCTTGAAATTTGTAAGAAGTCTATAAGCAAATAAAGATTATTATTACTATTACTGTTACTATTACTATTAGTATTAGTATTAGTTTGAGAGGTAGAACTGGAACTTAAAAATTCAATGCCACAACCTCTCAAACTTTGCCCACACACGGCTTGTGTGTTTAAAAACACCAACAGTAAGTTTGTTGGCATAAATAAATATTACTCTTACTCTCACTCTGAGTCTCACTCTGACGCTCACTCTCACTCTCACTGTCACTGTCACTGTCACTATCACTATCATCATCATCATCATCATCATCATCATCATCATCATTATTATTATTATTAGCATCCAACTATTTATCCATTAAAACCACAACCTTCTTTCTCTTTGTTGTCATTTTAAACTTGTACACTGAACTATGCACCCAAACACTTTAATAAGATAGAAAAACACTCCGGTTGAAACACACATAATAAACTTAATGACACGTGCCGTTTGAAAACAGTAGGAAAACTGAGATTGAGGGAGGTGTAGTGACGAGTAGGGATCAAGGTCAATGCTTTCTTCTGGCGCTATTTATAGCTGGTGAGACATACCGTGTCAGCACTGTGTATCACACTACTACATCTTTCTTAAATTGAACAGATAGCATTTTAAAGTACAGTACAGTACAACACGTATTACCATAATTATTATTAATTGTACAATTTCTGCAGGAACCATATGCTGAATCAAACTAAAAAGTGAATATTTGGCATATGTACTTATAGTTACATTCTTGTTATCATAGTTAAATTTATTATCTAATGTGAACATTAAATTAATAAAAGTCTACAAATCTGATCTGGATAAACAAGGGCCAGATAAGCGAGGTTGTACTGTAATAGTCTACCCCCAAAAAACAAAAATCCTACCTGCCGCAAGATTTAAACACAAGACATATGACTGGTAAGTTACAACAGCATATTATTCAGTTCTAGAGTTTTGTGATGTTAATAACACTTTTAACAGTAAAATATTAACAAATGATACAGTCATAGCTGAAACCTTCAATAAATATTACGCTTATTCACATAAAGTAACAAGAAATAATAAAAAGGAATGTAAACAATTTAAGAAAGTAATTATTATTTATTTATGCCAACAAACTTACTGTTGGTGTGAGAGGTAGAACTGGAACTTAAAAATTCAATGCCACAACTGGGATTTGAGCCACAGACCTTCCGCTTACCAGTCTCTGATGTGAGACTGCCTTTGTGGTTTGCCAGGAGAAATACGAACTGGTTAAAGAATTTAATGCCATTCTGGCAGTTTGTCACAATAACTCAATGGTTAGAGCAGCTGCCTGGTAAGCGGAAGGTCTGTGGTTCAAATCCCAGTTGTGGCATTGAATTTTTAAGTTCCAGTTCTACCTCTCAAACTTTGCCCGCACACGGCTTGTGTGTTTAAAAACACCAACAGTAAGTTTGTTGGCATAAATAAATAATAATTACTGTTGGTGTTTTTAAACACACAAGCCGTGTGTGGGCAATGTTTGAGAGGTAGAACTGGAACTTAAAAATTCAATGCCACAGCTGGGATTTGAACCACAGACCCTCTGCTTGAATTGAATTTTTAAGTTCCAGTTCTACCTCTAAAATTTAAGAAAGATCTGAAACAAAAACGAGAATGTGATCCTAACACTCAACACAATATCTTCTTTCAAAATTTTAATATGCAAGAACTGAACATTGCAATTAATAATCTAGAAAACAAAAAGTCTCCTGGACCAGATCACATACATCCAGAGTTCATAACAAAACCTTGGAAAAACAGCAAAACAAAAACTACTAAAACTCTACAATCTGTCCTGAAAAACCACTGTACCTGCCGATTTCTCCCACTCTTGAAAAAAGGTAAAACAGCATCAGAAATAAAAAATTATAGACCAATAGCTCTTACTAGCATAATAGCATAAGTGATGGAAAGAATGGTGTCAAACAGATTAAATTGGTTTCTAGAATCACAAAATTTAATTTCTCCCTTTCATGCTGGATTCAGAGAGTTCCACTATACAAATGAACAAGTCTTACTTCTCAGTCAAGAAATCAAAGACTCCTTCAATAGAAAAGAAGATAATGTATCAGTTTTTATTGATTTCCAAAGTGCATATGAGTCTATATGCAGAACAAAACTACTAAAGAAACTAAAAAAAATAGGGATACAAGGTCCAATGTTTTCATGGCTGTCATTTCTTAACTCAATGCTTTATTGCTACCAGATATGGAAGGAATATATTGAAATATAAACTAGTACACTGTGGCTTACCACAATGTGCAGTGCTCAGCACAACACTTTTTAATATATTTATTTTGTTAACGATTTGCCACAAGAAATACAAGAGATAGGACAAAAGATGCACGTGACTGAGTTTTATGGTACTAGTGAGTTCAGTGTTTAAAATATATAATTTTTCGCCTAAGGATATATTTCCTTTTTGTAACAATTGTAAAATATTGCTCTATATAAGGCGAGTTATTGGGTGAGATATAAATTACTGAAGAGGAACCCAAGCACGGGTTAATGTAGCTGTTTATAAAACAGCTAACCTAAGCATATTCTATACCAACAGTAATGGCTACCGGCGGAAGAATAAGCCAAGGCAATGTTACAACTACTGCTACTAGAACTAGTTATGCTACTGTTACACGATCATTGCCAACCAAAGATCAGGCAATAGTTATAGAAGCCATAGATCAGATTCCATTAAAGGAATATGTTATAGGTACTGGAAAAATCACAGATCCAAAGAACATTAGGTTTGTTTCCTGTATATCAAACTCGAGGATATGCATGTATCTAGCAAAACAGAACTATAGCTGAAGATATAGTAAGCAAGCACCCAAAAGTCAAAATAAACAATATCCTTCTAGAAGTGAGACCCCTTATCACACAAAATATCTGAGTTGTGATTTCCAATGTCAGTCCAGTGATCCCTGATCATGTAATAGAGGAGTATTTATCAGAGCAAGCCGACATTAACCCGGTTTCCCACCTACAGCCCATAAGAGCAGGAAGTACAGAACCTGGTTTCACTCATATTCTCAGCTTTATAAGGCAAATGTTTATAAAGCCTAGTGACCTAGAAAAACTACCCAATAGCATGCAAATCAGGTTTGATGATACAAACTATTGGGTTTATTTCACTACTGATACAACAATTACTTGCTTCCTGTGTAAGCAAGGAGGCCATGTAGCAAAACAATGTAGAAGCAATTCCAATGAAGAAACAACAGAGCGAAAACAAACGCAATCTGTGCCAATAGAGGAGGCCAGAAACCCAGGTATTTCTGATTTTCCAGTGCTTACTAGCACAAAAGGCCCTCATAACCTCAACCAAACAAACACTGATGCACAGACCCCTATACTATAGTGTCAAACTGCCAAACAAGGCAACACAGAACATTCTATACCTCCTGTACAATCCAGATCTGACTTCAGGAAGGAAGTGCTATTCAGAAAACTAATACAAATAGCTCAGAAATTGAAACACAGAAGACAGCAGCAAAACTAAAAAGAACACACCCATATTGTAGCCCCTACACTTCAGTTGAAGATGACTATGATAATTCATGCTCTGATGCAACTGTTGAGGAGCAGTCAGACAAAGAGGGAAGTAGCAGTAAGCCTTCTGAGCATGTGAACAAGAGAGTAAACCTATTGATAAGAAAGTTCAAATACTTGAAACTTTAACCCCACTTAAGCAAATTATTGAGGCTAAACCAGAAGAGTTTATCCTCAACTTTACACAACTGTCTGCTTTTATGCAAAATACAGTGGACACTAAAGATATAGTTGCAGAGGCTTTAAATTACACTAAAGACTTACAGGGATTGGCGAGTAACCTTAAGAAGTTACATCAATACCTCAAAGGGAAGAGTATTAGAAATCGAAGCACATGAATTCAAAAACAACTATGCTTAGCAGTAACCTTGGAGAAACCATTAGGAGCAGCACTAGAAGAAGACTTAACTACAAGTTCTTAAGAAATGTACTTGGTAAAACTTCAAAATTATGGCTCTAACACTATTACAATGGAATATAAACAGTTTCAAAACACAATTTGAGTATTTAAAATTGCTCATGCAGAATAATAATCCTGACATCATATGTTTACAAGAAACAAATTTCAAAAATAATGAACTGGTTAAACTTAAATCCTGTGAGTGTTACCATAAGAATAGACTAAATCCTGGATGTGCTAGTGGTAGTGTAGCACTTACATCAAGAAATCATTAATGAGTAAAGAAATTATATTACATACCAATCTAGAAGCTGTAGCAGTTACTCTTACTTATGTAAAAGAAATAACTCTATGTAATATCTATATACCAAATAATGTTGATATTACTTTAAATACTCTTAGAGATCTTTTAAACCAACTGCCTAAGCCATTTATACTCTTAGGAGACTTTAATGGCAACAACAGAATCTGGGGAAGTAGATCAACTAATACTAGAGGAAATATTATAAACAATGTCATAGAGCAAAATAATTTTACATTGTTAAACACAGGTTACCCAACTTACTATAACCTCGTCCACAATTCACTCAGCTCCATTGATCTGACCATATGTACTTCAGATACTGCCCATCTATTTCAATGGAAAGCTTTAAACCAGTTGTATGGAAGTGATCATTTCCCAATTATTTTAGACACATTTTATTCTTCCAACATAGACACCATGCCTAAATTCATATATACTAAAGCTGGCTGGAAGACATTTCAAGAATACCTAAACCAAAACATAGGGTACTTAATACCAGCATGGGATTTTCATAAGACAACAATTGACTCTATAGTAGACAAATTTTCAAATTTAATAAACAGAGCTGCAGATATTAACATTCCAAAAACAAATCCAAGTGTACATGGAAAAAGTATCTCTTGGTGGAATGAATCCTGTAAAAATGCAATTAAGAATAAAAATGCTGCATTTAACCATTACAGAAGACATCCCACTCAAGAAAATAGAATCTATTTCCTAAAACTAAGAGCTGCAGCAAGAAAACAAATCAAACAAAGCAAACGTGATTCTTGGTTACATTTCATCTCCAGTTTAAATGCTCATTCCACTGCAACTAAAGTGTGGAATGGAATTCGGAGAATCAGAGGAATGAATATTCAAAAAGGAATTAAACTACTAAAAAGGCATGGGGACAACACAGTGCTAACAAATCCCAAGGAGATAGCAGATTTTCTTGCCAATACATTTGCAGATTCTTCAAGCAATGCAAACTACTCAAATGATTTCATTAAAATAAAAATGCAGAAAACACTTGATGTAGATATCATATTCAATGAAGACTCTGACCAAGATATTAATAACATTTTAAGTATGGAAGAACTAACAAGGTCATTAAACAAAGGTAGAAGCCACAGTGCAGGACCTGATAACATTACATATGAATTACTGAAACATCTTCCTTCGAGAACTTTAGATTATCTTCTACATATATTTAACCACATATGGATCCATGAAGTATTTCCAGATCAATGGCGGAGAGCTACCATTATACCTATACCAAAACCTGGTAAAGATAATACAAATCCTCAAAGTTATCGACCCATATCCTTGACCAGCACATTATGTAAATTAATGGAAAGAGTAGTAAATGATCGCTTAAGATGGAGGCTAGAACACACAGGATTCTTCTCCAAGATGCAAAGTGGTTTTCATGCTTTTCATTCTACCTTGGATAATCTTATATTTTTGGAATCTGAAATATGGCAAACCTTTGTTAACTCTCAAAAATTAACCATGGTTAGCCTTGACATAGAAAAAGCTTATGAAACTGTTTGGAAGGACAATGTAAAACAAGTGCTTATAGACAACAACATTAAAGGAAATATGCTAGCTTTCATATACAACTTTTCACAGTAAGGAACTATACAAGTGAAGACAAATGGCATTATTTCTAAAACAGTAACAACAGAAAATGGAATTCCGCAAGGAGCTGTAATTAGCATAACTTTATTTCTTGTAGCAATCAATGGGATATTAGACAACATACCCACCCCAGTAAGAGGATGCTTATTTGCAGATGATCTGACATTAATTTGTAGAGGAAGTGACCTATCAG